>CM019701.1:990675-1590675 GCA_009760885.1 Achatina immaculata | reverse complement strand
ACGTCGTAAACAATATAACCTTGAACTTTCATTCCTAAAACAAACAATTAAAACTCTAAAACTAAATTTAGACTGTTAGGTCAACACAGACATTCCAATCGTTGACACTTAAGAAACTTTCCCTAAGAAAACTCATAATAATCCAATGAAATTCCACTACCTGCTAAAAATTACTAGAGCCAAGAAACTTTTCTCTCGGTATCCCATGCAAAATAACATTGAATGATTACAATTTTGTCTGCCGTTACAGACACAGACAGGCTAAATCACGTGCTGAACTATGTGAATTATAAAAGGGAAATAGTGCATTTAGTTCAGATCTAAGGGACTTAAACATACATGACTCTACAATGTTTAATATTTCCCTTAGATCAGCAAAAACAAATCGATCTAAAATGATCTCATCTAAACAGCATGGTAAATAGTGTTACAACCAATTTTATCATAACAGTACACTTTCACCACTTCTATCGCAACAGTACAACTTCACCATTTCTGTCATAAAAGTACACTTTTGCCATTTCTATCATAACAGTACACCTTCAGCACTTCTATCATAACAGTACACCTTCAGCACTTCTATCATAACAGTACACCTTCAGAACTTCTATCATAACAGTACACCTTCAGCACTTCTATCATAACAGTACACCTTCAGCACTTCTATCATAACAGTACACCTTCAGAACTTCTATCATAACAGTACATCTTCAGAACTTCTATCATAACAGTACACCTTCACCATGTCTGTCATGACAGCATACCTTTATCATGTTTATAATGAGTAAGTTGTCATCGTCATCAATCCTATCATGACAGCAAGATATTTTCACCACTCTTGCAAAGACAGCTTATTATCCTGATTACTGTTGTGGCAGCTAATTATCATCATCATCATCATCACACTGATATGAGAAATTCTAGCTGTACATCTCTTCATGCTTTGTAACTTAGGTTTTTCCTGCTGTATATCCCTTCATGTCATTTAACTCTTCCTGTGCCACACAAAAAGCATGGGTCTTGACATGTATGGGGGGGGTCTTGTTGTAAAAGTGAACCTACAAAGTATTTCCACTTTAAAAGTATACATGTTATGCATGAAAATAGCTGTAAATCTAAGAAGATTTCATAATTGAAGAGTTTTTTAGGAAAAAAGAAGTAGTGTGATGATTTTAGCTGATAATCATGTACTGCTTACCATCGGCGATGCCTAGATGTACAATGTTTACCATAGGCGATTTCCAGATCTACTTAAATTTTTATCCGATCTCGTTGTGTGGTGGCATTCACACTAAAATAATGTCTGAAATAACCTTCTAACTACTTCTCCAGTCCATTTAATAGGTCTAGATGTATTTGGGGTACATTCAGGAACAGTGGTCTGGTCATAGGACATGTCCTTATGCCTCCGAAATCACAATAAATATTGACATTTCTTGATTAAAAACATCAATTTCACTTGGTTGTTAGCCACGCTTTGGACTGAACTAAGAAAAGGTCACCAGACATGGGCAGATAAATAGTGTACAATTAAAAGTTACACTGGTTTTACGCTGCAATGAAACAAACCTCGCTATAAAGATGATGGCAGTCACCAGACAAACCAGAAGATCTCGCTTTAGCGAGGATGGCAGTCGATCAGTTAACTTGTTTTCTTGTACCTTCCTGCTGTATATCATCCCTTCATGTCATTTACCTTAGTTTTTCATACCTTTCTGCTGTATATCATCCCTTCATGTCATTTATCTTACTTTCTCATACCTTTCTGCTGTATATCATCCCTTCATGTCATTTATCTTACTTTCTCATACCTTCCTGCTGTATATCATCCCTTCATGTCATTTATCTTACTTTCTCATACCTTTCTGCTGTATATCATCCCTTCATGTCATTTATCTTACTTTCTCATACCTTTCTGCTGTATATCATCCCTTCATGTCATTTATCTTACTTTCTCATACCTTCCTGCTGTATATCATCCCTTCATGTCATTTATCTTACTTTCTCATACCTTCCTGCTGTATATCATCCCTTCATGTCATTTATCTTACTTTCTCATACCTTCCTGCTGTATATCATCCCTTCATGTCATTTATCTTACTTTCTCATACCTTTCTGCTGTATATCATCCCTTCATGTCATTTACCTTACTTTCTCATACCTTTCTGCTGTATATCATCCCTTCATGTCATTTATCTTACTTTCTCATACCTTCCTGCTGCATATCCCTTTATGTCATTTATCTTACTTTCTCATACCTTTCTGCTGTATATCCCTTTATTTCATTTAATGTGCTTTCTTATACCTTCCTGCTATACATTCCTTCATGTCATTAAACTTACTTTTGCATATCTTCCTCCTGCACATTCCTTCATGTCATTAAACTTACTTTCTCATACTTTTCTACTGTACATTCCTTCATGTCATTAAACTTACTTTCTCATACCTTCCTACTGCACATTCCTTCATGTCATTAAACTTACTTTCTCATACTTTTCTATTGTACATTCCTTCATGTCATTAAACTTACTTTCTCATACCTTCCTACTGCACATTCCTTCATGTCATTAAACTTACTTTCTCATAATTTTCTATTGTACATTCCTTCATGTCATTAAACTTACTTTCTCATATCTTCCTACTGCATATTCCTTCATGTCATTAAACTTACTTTCTCATACCTTCCTACAGCACATTCCTTCATGTCATTAAATTTACTTTCTCATACCTTCCTACTGCACATTCCTTCATGTCATTAAATTTACCTTCTCATACCTTTATATTGTACATTCCTTCATGTCATTAAACTAACTTTCTCATACCTTCCTACTGCACATTCCTTCATGTCATTAAACTTACTTTCTCATAATTTTCTATTGTACATTCCTTCATGTCATTAAACTTACTTTCTCATATCTTCCTACTGCATATTCCTTCATGTCATTAAACTTACTTTCTCATACCTTCCTACAGCACATTCCTTCATGTCATTAAATTTACTTTCTCATACCTTCCTACTGCACATTCCTTCATGTCATTAAATTTACCTTCTCATACCTTTATATTGTACATTCCTTCATGTCATTAAACTAACTTTCTCATACCTTCCTGCTGTACATTCCTTCATGTCATTAAACTTACTTTCTCATACCTTCCTACTGCACATTCCTTCATGTCATTAAATTTACTTTCTCATACTTTTCTACTGCACATTCCCTCATGTCATTAAACTTACTTTCTCATACCTTTATACTGTACATTCCTTCATGTCATTAAACTTACTTTCTCATATCTTCCTGCTGTACATTCCTTCATGTCATTAAACTTACTTTCTCATACCTTCCTATTGTACATCCCTTGATGTCAAACCTGTCCTGGATGCCTCTGGCAGGGAAGAAGATGCTATACATGACCAGGAAATACTTCTTTGGCCGTCCCTTCAGCTTGATGGCGTAGCAACCAACAAATTTTACCAGCAGAGAATGAGGGTAGGACACAAAGTGCTGAATGTAGTCTCTGTAACAGACTTGTTAACTACAAATGTGAAGATTTACAAAACCATGGCACACCCCTTGTTTTATAGGTTGATATTTTCCAGTTCTGTTTTCAACTCAACTGTTCTGCATTTCCCATCTGAAGTTATTACTGCTCCAAGGTATTTGAATTTCTGCACCTGCTTTAGAATGGTTCCGTTTAATTTAATACTGCATGCTGGTGGATTCTGTTTCTTAGATATAACCATAGTCTCTGTCTTTTTGATGTTCAAAGTAAGGCCTTTCTGTTCACTTTCTTTGGCGACTTTATCCAAAAGATTTTGCAGGTCTTGTTGGTTCTCCGCTATCAGTACTGTGTCGTCAGCATACCGAAGGTTGTTAATATTGTATCCTCCAATTTTTATGCCTGGTTCTGTGATGATTGTTCTTAGAATATTCTCGCTGTACAGAGAAAAAAGGTCTGGAGATAGTACACATCCTTGTCACACCCCTTGTTTTATAGGTTGGTATTTTCCAATTCCATTTTCAACTCGAACTGCTGCTTCTTGCTGCCAGTATAGATGTTTTACAATACTCAAGTCTTTGCCGTCTATATTGATGTCTTTAAGCATTTTAATAATCTCACTATGTTTCACCTTGTCAAATGCCTTGGTGTAATCAATGAAGCATAAGTAGAGATCTTTCTGTACTTCTAAAGCTCTTTCTGTTAGTGTTCGTAAAGCATAAATGGCATTGTGTGTTCCCTTTCCTTCAACAAATCCAAACTGTTCATCTGCTATTTCCATTTTTATCTTTTTCCTTGTTCTTCTCATAATGATTCTCAGAAGTAGCTTCGTTATGTGACATGAGAGGCTGATAGTCCGGTGGTCGTCACATTCCTTTGCACCTGGTTTCTTTGGTAGTGCTATAAACGTGGATTTAATCAGGTCACTGGGAATATAACCACTGTTGTAAATGTCATTCAGTAACTTGGTTATTATTTTTATTCCTGTCTCCTCTAGTGCCTCTATTTCTTCAATTGTTATATTATCAGGCCCAGTCGCTTTTCCTTTCTTCATGTGTTTGATGGCATCTATGATTTCATCTTCAAGTATTGGCGGTCCATCACAGTTTTCAGTATCTGGTGTTAATCCTGGTCTTTCTCCTCCATATAGCTCACCGATATACTCTGTCCACCTGTCCACAATGTCTTCTTTTCCCATTAACATTTTACCTTCTTTCGATTTCAGGCATCCTGTGGTATATTTTGTTTTCCTGCCTGTGAGTTCATTAATTCGTTTATGCATGTTTTTGCTGTCTTTATTATGAGTGTCCTCTATCTGTCTGCACTGTTCATTTAACCACACTTCTTTTGCTTCTCTGCATTTGCGTCTTATTTCTTTATTTATCTTGCTATATTTTTCCTCGTTATTTTTACTCCTCCTCCTCTTGTTCATCAGTCCTAAGATGTCGTCTGTCATCCATTTATTTTTAGGGGCTTCTTTTTTCGGTGGTATTATCTCCTTAACAGTTTGGTGGATAGAATCTCTTAACATTTCCCATTGTTCATCTATACTATTTATCTTTTCTACTGCATTGTATCTATTTGTTATAATAACTTTGTATTGTTCTCACAGTTCTTGGTCATTTTTAAGAAGTTCTGTATTCAGTTTGATGTTTCTCACTTTTCTGCCTGCTTTCTTTAGCTTTATTCTAACTTTTCCACAGAGTGGATCATGGTCACTATTGCAGTCAGCTCCTGGCATGGTTTTTGTTGTCAGTAATGCATTGCGGAATCGTTTGTTGATTAATATGTAGTCTATCTGGTTAAATGTCTTTTTGTCTGGGCTGCACCACATTGCCAGTCTTCGAGGACTTCTAGCAACCCTTTAATAAAACAGCCCTCTGTGACAGCCACACATTTCAAGCAACCCTTTAATAAAATAGCCCTCTGTTACAGCCACACATTTCAAGCAACCCTTTAATAAATGAGCCCTCTGTTACAGCCACACATTTCAAGCAACCCTTTAATAAATCAGCCCTCTGTTACAGCCACACATTTCAAGCAACCCTTTAATAAATCAGCCCTCTGTTACAGCCACACATTTCAAGCAGCCCTTTAATAAATCAGCCCTCTGTTACAGCCACACATTTCAAGCAACCCCTTCAATCAATCAATCAAATGCCATGGCATGTGGTGTAGGTGATCATTTCTCTCCATAATTCCCTGTCTTTAGACTTGATTATGAGATCCGCCGGTGACTTTCTTCCTAGCCACTCTGACAGCACATCCAGTAACTTCTCTCTTTGTCTTCCTCTGTCTCTTCTTCCTTCAATTTTTCCACTTGCCACAGTGTGTTCCAATTTTCCTCTTCTCAGAAAATATCCTACAAATCTCGCTTGTCTGCCTCTGATATTTGCTGTAAAATCAGCGACTGGCATCTCCTGGGCATAGATGCGATCAGATGTCTGATGTGCACCTGCGGGATGGCTGCCCACTCTTCCCGGAGTGCCTGCCACATATCACGACGATTGGCTGGAGAAACATTTCGCAGACAAACATGTCTTTGCAGCTCATCACATAAGTGCTTGATTGTATTCATGTATAGAGACAGGGATGGCCAGGGAAGGGTGAGAATATTGTTGGCAGTCAGGAATTGTGTGGTGAACCGTGCAGAATGGGGTCTGGCGTTGTCCTGTTGAAACACAGACCTTTGCGCAGCCAAAAATGGAAGGACATGGGGGCCGAAGAATTTCAATGACATATTGTTGCACATTCAAGTCTCCTTCAATCTGCACCAATGGAGTCCTTCCACTGAAATTGATCATTCCCCAGACCATTACACCTCCACCACCACACGGCGGAGTTTCATCAATGCAATTTTTGGCAAAACGTTCATTTGGCCTACGGTAGACCCTTCTCCGCATATCATGGCAGTGCAACAAAAAGGAAGCTTCATCACTAAACCAGACACATCTCCACTGATTGTCAGTTGTCCAGGGTCAATGCTGGTTGGCCCAAACAAGTCAATTTTGCCGATGGGGTCTCGTTAAGACAGGACCTTGGTGAGGTCGTCGTGCCACCAGTCCAGCTTCACGCAGTCTATTCCGGACAGTTTGATCAGACACACGACGTCCTATAAGCAATGACTGGGCACTTGAGGAAACTGTTGTAAAACTGTTTCTGAGGTGATGAACCAGTATAAAGTGATCTTCAGCTGCTGTTGTCACCCTGGGTCATCCACTGCGGTGCCAGTCTTCAACTGAAGCAGTGGTTTGGAAACGGTGCCAAAGTCAGCTTTTGGTACTCTACTGCATGTTTAAATGCCTGGCAACCTGACTTTGACCAGCAGCAATGTTTCGTAAATTTTGCAATAGACGGGGCATAACTGTCTGGTTGAAAATTAACTGAATTTGTTTGTGTAACCTCATCCTTTTATAGAGTTTCATTTGCGTGGGAAGTGAGTTGTGCTCACCACAAAAATCACAACTTTTCCATAAACACAGTGTGAGTTATGGTAAAAAAAATGCATGATTAGCAAGGCAGCTACTCCGTTCTGACTATACATGAGAATAGCAAAATTCACGCTAAATCATGAACAATCTTAGTGACAATTTTTGGTTTGGTTTGAGATACCCGGGAAAAACGTTTTGTCATAACATATAAAAAAATGAAGCTTATATAAGCTATGCGTTTCTTTTTTTTTGGACAGTATATTATTCTGAAGTATTTATGATCTCTGCTTCATGCTCCAATCCATCTCATTTTATATAAACCAAGGATGTTAATTTCCATTCTTTTCATTTCTTGTTCAATGTTTTCCAGTTTTCCAAGTTTTGTTCATGTTCTAATGTCTAAAGCAACCCTTAAGTACTGGAAAATGTTATGATCATGGCTTTCACACTCAACTTCATCCTGGAGAGTTATACATTATACTTTGTGATGAAAGATGCTTTGTATGTCATACATGTTGTTTCTATAGTATACATCACTTGTTATAATGTTGTTATATCCTACACCACCTGTTATAATGTTGTTATATCCTACACCGCCTGTTATTAATGTTGTTATATCCTACACCGCCTGTTATGTTGTTATATCCTACACCTCTTGTTATAATGTTGTTATATCCTACACCTCCTGTTATAATGTTGTTATATCCTATAACACCGCCTGTTATAATGTTGTTATATCCTACAAAGCCTGTTATAATGTTGTTATATCCTACACCGCCTGTTATAATGTTGTTATATCCTACACCGCCTGTTATAATGTTGTTATATCCTACAAAGCCTGTTATAATGTTGTTATATCCTACAAAGCCTGTTATAATGTTGTTATATCCTACACCGCCTGTTATAATGTTGTTATATCCTACACCACCTGTTGTGATGCTGTCTAGGATGTCTGGTGTAGTTCCTACACAAACTGTTGTGATGCTGTCTAGGATGTCTGGTGTAGTTCCTACACAACCTGTTGTGATGCTGTCTAAGATGTCTGGTGTAGTTCCTACACTACCTGTTGTGATGCTGTCTAGGATGTCTGGTGTAGTTCCTACACAAACTGATGCTGTCTAGGATGTCTGGTGTAGTTCCTACACAAACTGTTGTGATGCTGTCTAGGATGTCTGGTGTAGTTCCTACACAACCTGTTGTAATGCTGTCTAAGATGTCTGGTGTAGTTCCTACACAAGCTGTTGTGATGCTGTCTAGGATGTCTGGTGTAGTTCCTACACAAGCTGTTGTGATGCTGTCTAGGATGTCTGGTGTAGTTCCTACACAACCTGTTGTGATGCTGTCTAGGATGTCTGGTGTAGTTCCTACACAAGCTGTTGTGATGCTGTCTAGGATGTCTGGTGTAGTTTCTACATCATTTGTTATAATGGTGTCTAAGATGTCTGGTTTAGTTTCTACATCATTTATTATAATATTGACTAAGATGTCTGGTGTAGTTTCTACATAGTTTGTTATAATGTTGTCTAAGATGTCTGGTTTAGTTTCTACATCGTTTGTTATAATGTTGTCCAAGATATCTGGTTTAGTTTCTACATCGTTTGTTATAATGTTGTCCAAGATGTCTGGTTTAGTTTCTACATCGTTTGTTATAATGTTGTCTATGATGTCTGGTTTAGTTTCTACATCATTTGTTATAATGTTGTCTAAGATGTCTAGTGTAGTTGCTACATCATTTGTTATAATGTTGTCTATGATGTCTGGTTTAGTTTCTACATCATTTGTTATAATGTTGTCTAAGATGTCTAGTGTAGTTCCTACATCGTTTGTTATAATGTTGTCCAAGATGTCTAGACTAGTTTCTGTCCTTTCTAAAAGCTGTTCTGAGACTGTCACTCTGTTCTCTTTCTGATCTTGTGTAAAGAGAGGAGGTGATGCTACAACAAGACGCACGCCCACTCAGCAGCTCAGAATGTCTTGGCAACACGTGGCCGATGTGCTCTGTAGCAGTTGTCACTGACTGGCACAGATCAAGGCAAATGTTGACATTATCCATGTATTATGCATATGTGTGAACTCAAAACTTATAGGCTTTTACTTACGAGAGAATGTATTATGTATATCATACACAAGAGTGAACTCAAAACTTACAGGATTTTACTTACGAGAGAATGTATTATGTATAGCATACACAAGAGTGAACTCAAAACTTACAGGATTTTACTTACGAGAGAATGTATTATGTACAGCATACACAAGAGTGAACTCAAAACTTACAGGCTTTTACTTACGAGAGAATGTATTATGTATAGCATACATGAGTGAACATAAAACTTACAGGCCTTTAATTACGAGAGAATGTATTATGTATAGCATACATGAGTGAACTCAAAACTTACAGGCCTTTAATTACGAGAGAATGTATTATGTATAGCATACACAAGAGTGAACTCAAAACTTACAGGATTTTACTTACGAGAGAATGTATTATGTATAGCATACACAAGAGTGAACTCAAAACTTACAGGATTTTACTTACGAGAGAATGTATTATGTACAGCATACACAAGAGTGAACTCAAAACTTACAGGCTTTTACTTACGAGAGAATGTATTATGTATAGCATACATGAGTGAACTCAAAACTTACAGGCCTTTAATTACGAGAGAATGTATTATGTATAGCATACATGAGTGAACTCAAAACTTACAGGCCTTTAATTACGAGAGAATGTATTATGTATAGCATACACAAGAGTGAACTCAAAACTTACAGGATTTTACTTACGAGAGAATGTATTATGTATAGCATACACAAGAGTGAACTCAAAACTTACAGGATTTTACTTACGAGAGAATGGAAAGAAAGAAAATCACATCCTTCTTCTTGTTTGATTTGAACATGAACTGTAAGTTGTGGCTGGTCAGAAAATATAAAAATCATACACTTGAACATAGAATGTAAGGTATGGCTGGTCAGAAAATATAACAATCATACACTTGATCATGGACTGTAATTTGTGACTAATCACAAAATATAATAATAAAACATATTAGGAAACAAGACATGGCAATAACAGGAGTAGAGATATGAACAGTACAATCTATGGGCATGTTTAACAGCACTAGTAGTAGAGATGTGAACAGTACAAACTATGGGCATGTTTAACAGCACTAGTAGTAGAGATGTGAACAGTACAATCTATGGGCATGTTTAACAGCACTAACAGTAGTAGAGATGTGAACAGTACAAACTATGGGCATGTTTAACAGCATTAACAGTAGTACTCTCTCTCCTACTTTCAAAATTTGTTTTTATCAAGTAGCACATTTCTGCTTCAGTCTGCACTGTTCTCTTACAACTCCCCTACAAGATTTGCTGCATGGTTACAGCTCACCTACAAAACTTGCAGCACTGAAACAACTCACCTACAAGAACTTCTGTACTGTGATAACTCAACTACAAGACTTACTGTACTCTTACAACTCAACTACAAGATTTATTGTACTCTTACAACTCAACTACAAGATTTACTGTACTCTTACAACTCAACTACAAGATTTACTGTACTCTTACAGCTCAACTACAAGACTTATTGTACTCTTACAACTCAACTACAAGACATATTGTACTCTTACAGCACAACTACAAGACTTATTGTACTCTTACAACTAAACTACAAGATTTACTGTACTCTTACAACTAAACTACAAGATTTACTGTACTCTTACAACTCAACTACAAGATTTACTGTACTCTTACAACTCAACTACAAGATTTACTGTACTCTTACAGCTCAACTACAAGACTTATTGTACTCTTACAGCTCAACTACAAGACTTACTGTACTCTTACAGCTCAACTACAAGACGTATTGTACTCTTACAGCTCAACTACAAGACATATTGTACTCTTACAGCTCAACTACAAGACTTACTGTACTCTTACAGCTCAACTACAAGACGTATTGTACTCTTACAGCTCAACTACAAGACTTATTGTACTCTTACAGCTCAACTACAAGACATATTGTACTCTTACAGCTCAACTACAAGACATATTGTACTCTTACAGCTCAACTACAAGACTTATTGTACTCTTACAGCTCAACTACAAGACTTATTGTACTCTTACAGCTCAACTACAAGACTTATTGTACTCTTACAGCTCAACTACAAGACTTATTGTACTCTTACAGCTCAACTACAAGACATATTGTACTCTTACAGCTCAACTACAAGACTTATTGTACTCTTACAGCTCAACTACAAGACTTATTGTACTCTTACAACTAAACTACAAGATTTACTGTACTCTTACAGCTCAACTACAAGACTACTCTTACAACTAAACTACAAGATTTACTGTACTCTTACAACTAAACTACAAGATTTACTGTACTCTTACAACTAAACTACAAGATTTACTGTACTCTTACAGCTCAACTACAAGAGTACTCTTACAACTAAACTACAAGATTTACTGTACTCTTACAACTAAACTACAAGATTTACTGTACTCTTACAGCTCAACTACAAGACTTATTGTACTCTTACAACTAAACTACAAGATTTACTGTACTCTTACAGCTCAACTAAAAGATTTATTGTACTCTTACAACTAAACTACAAGACTTATTGTACTCTTACAACTAAACTACAAGACTACTCTTACAACTAAACTACAAGATTTACTGTACTCTTACAGCTCAACTACAAGACATATTGTACTCTTACAGCTCAACTAACTCTCTCTCTCTCTCTCTCTCTCTCTCTCTCTCTCTCTCTCTCTCTCTCTCTCTCTCTCTCTCTCTCTCTCTCTCTCTCTCTCTCTCTCTCTCTCTCTCTCTCTCTCTCTCTCTCTCTCTCTCTCTCTCTCTCTCTCTCTCTCTCTCTCTCTCTCTCTCTCTCTCTCTCTCTCTCTCTCTCTCTCTCTCTCTCTCTCTCTCTCTCTCTCTCTCTCTCTCTCTCTCTCTCTCTCTCTCTCTCTCTCTCTCTCTCTCTCTCTCTCTCTCTCTCTCTCTCTCTCTCTCTCTCTCTCTCTCTCTCTCTCTCTCTCTCTCTCTCTCTCTCTCTCTCTCTCTCTCTCTCTCTCTCTCTCTCTCTCTCTCTCTCTCTCTCTCTCTCTCTCTCTCTCTCTCTCTCTCTCTCTCTCTCTCTCTCTCTCTCTCTCTCTCTCTCTCTCTCTCTCTCTCTCTCTCTCTCTCTCTCTCTCTCTCTCTCTCTCTCTCTCTCTCTCTCTCTCTCTCTCTCTCTCTCTCTCTCTCTCTCTCTCTCTCTCTCTCTCTCTCTCTCTCTCTCTCTCTCTCTCTCTCTCTCTCTCTCTCTCTCTCTCTCTCTCTCTCTCTCTCTCTCTCTCTCTCTCTCTCTCTCTCTCTCTCTCTCTCTCTCTCTCTCTCTCTCTCTCTCTCTCTCTCTCTCTCTCTCTCTCTCTCTCTCTCTCTCTCTCTCTCTCTCTCTCTCTCTCTCTCTCTCTCTCTCTCTCTCTCTCTCTCTCTCTCTCTCTCTCTCTCTCTCTCTCTCTCTCTCTCTCTCTCTCTCTCTCTCTCTCTCTCTCTCTCTCTCTCTCTCTCTCTCTCTCTCTCTCTCTCTCTCTCTCTCTCTCTCTCTCTCTCTCTCTCTCTCTCTCTCTCTCTCTCTCTCTCTCTCTCTCTCTCTCTCTCTCTCTCTCTCTCTCTCTCTCTCTCTCTCTCTCTCTCTCTCTCTCTCTCTCTCTCTCTCTCTCTCTCTCTCTCTCTCTCTCTCTCTCTCTCTCTCTCTCTCTCTCTCTCTCTCTCTCTCTCTCTCTCTCTCTCTCTCTCTCTCTCTCTCTCTCTCTCTCTCTCTCTCTCTCTCTCTCTCTCTCTCTCTCTCTCTCTCTCTCTCTCTCTCTCTCTCTCTCTCTCTCTCTCTCTCTCTCTCTCTCTCTCTCTCTCTCTCTCTCTCTCTCTCTCTCTCTCTCTCTCTCTCTCTCTCTCTCTCTCTCTCTCTCTCTCTCTCTCTCTCTCTCTCTCTCTCTCTCTCTCTCTCTCTCTCTCTCTCTCTCTCTCTCTCTCTCTCTCTCTCTCTCTCTCTCTCTCTCTCTCTCTCTCTCTCTCTCTCTCTCTCTCTCTCTCTCTCTCTCTCTCTCTCTCTCTCTCTCTCTCTCTCTCTCTCTCTCTCTCTCTCTCTCTCTCTCTCTCTCTCTCTCTCTCTCTCTCTCTCTCTCTCTCTCTCTCTCTCTCTCTCTCTCTCTCTCTCTCTCTCTCTCTCTCTCTCTCTCTCTCTCTCTCTCTCTCTCTCTCTCTCTCTCTCTCTCTCTCTCTCTCTCTCTCTCTCTCTCTCTCTCTCTCTCTCTCTCTCTCTCTCTCTCTCTCTCTCTCTCTCTCTCTCTCTCTCTCTCTCTCTCTCTCTCTCTCTCTCTCTCTCTCTCTCTCTCTCTCTCTCTCTCTCTCTCTCTCTCTCTCTCTCTCTCTCTCTCTCTCTCTCTCTCTCTCTCTCTCTCTCTCTCTCTCTCTCTCTCTCTCTCTCTCTCTCTTACAACTCAACTACAAGATTTACTGTACTCTTACAACTCAACTACAAGACTTAAAGCTCAACTACAAGATTTACTGTACTCTTACAACTCAACTACAAGATTTACTGTACTCTTACAACTCAACTACAAGACTTACTGTACTCTTACAACTAAACTACAAGACTTAAAGCTCAACTACAAGACTTATTGTACTCTTACAGCTCACTACAAGACTTATTGTACTCTTACAGCTCAACTACAAGACTTATGTACTCTTACACTCAACTACAAGACTTAAAGCTCAACTACAAGATTTACTGTACTCTTACAACTCAACTACAAGACTTAAAGCTCAACTACAAGACTACTGTACTCTTACAGCTCAACTACAGACTTATTGTACTCTTACAGCTCAACTACAAGACTTAATATACTCTGACAGCTCAACTACAAGACTTAATATACTCTGACAGCTCAACTACAAGACTTAATATACTCTGACAGCTCAACTACAAGACTTAATATACTCTGACAGCTCAACTACAAGACTTAATATACTCTGACAGCTCAACTACAAGACTTACTGTACTCTTACAGCTTAACTACAAGACTTACTGTACTCTTACAGCTCAACTACAAGATATTGTACTCTTAAACTACAAGACTTATGTACTCTTACAACTAAACTACAAGACATTGTACTCTTACACTAAACTACAAGACTACTCTTACAACTAAACTACAAGACATATTGTACTCTTAAACTACAAGACTTTTGTACTCTTACAACTAAACTACAAGACTTATGTACTCTTAAACTACAAGACTTATTGTACTCTTAAACTACAAGACTTACTGACTCTTACAGCTCAACTACAAGACTACTCTTACAACTCAACTACAAGACTCACTGTACTCTTACAGCTCACTACAAGACTTATGTACTCTTAAACTACAAGACTTAAAGCTCAACTACAAGACTTATTACTCTTACAGCTCAACTAAAAGATTTACTGTACTCCTACAGCTCAACTACAAGACTCACTGTACTCTTACAACTAAACTACAAGACTTACTGACTCTTACAGCTCAACTAAAAGATTTACTGTACTTACAGCTCAACTACAAGACTCACTGTACTCTTACAACTAAACTACAAGACATTGTACTCTTACAGCTCAACTACAAGACATATGTACTCTTACAGCTCACTACAAGACTTAATATACTCTGACAGCTCAACTACAAGACTCACTGTACTCTTACATCTCAACTACAAGACTTAATATACTCTGACAGCTCAACTACAAGACATTGTACTCTTACAGCTCAACTAAAAGATTTATTGTACTCTTACAACTCAACTACAAGACTTAAAGCTCAACTACAAGACTACTCTTACAACTCAACTACAAGACTTATGTACTCTTAAACTACAAGACTACTCTTACAACTAAACTACAAGACTACTCTTACAACTAAACTACAAGACATATGTACTCTTACAACTCAACTAAAAGATTTACTGTACTCCTACAGCTCAACTACAAGACTTATGTACTCTTACAGCTTAACTACAAGACTTAAAGCTCAACTACAAGATATTGTACTCTTACAGCTCAACTAAAAGATTTACTGTACTCTTACAGCTCAACTACAAGACTCACTGTACTCTTACACTCAACTACAAGACTACTGTACTCTTACAACTCAACTACAAGACTTAAAGCTCAACTACAAGATATTGTACTCTTACAGCTCACTACAAGACTTAAAGCTCAACTACAAGACTTAAAGCTCAACTACAAGACATATGTACTCTTACAGCTCAACTAAAAGATTTACTGTACTCCTACAGCTCAACTACAAGATTTATTGTACTCTTACAACTCAACTACAAGACATATGTACTCTTACAACTAACTACAAGATTTACTGTACTCTTACACTCAACTACAAGACATTGTACTCTTACACTAAACTACAAGACATTGTACTCTTACAGCTCAACTACAGACTTATTGTACTCTTACAGCTCAACTACAAGACAAATTGTACTCTTACACTAAACTACAAGACTTAAAGCTCAACTACAAGACTTAAAGCTCAACTACAAGACTTTTGTACTCTTACAGCTTAACTACAAGACTTTTGTACTCTTACAACTAAACTACAAGACTTAAAGCTCAACTACAAGACTTTTGTACTCTTACATCTCAACTACAAGATATTGTACTCTTAAACTACAAGACTTAAAGCTCAACTACAAGACATTGTACTCTTACACTAAACTACAAGACTACTCTTACAACTCAACTACAAGACTTTTGTACTCTTACAACTAAACTACAAGACTTATGTACTCTTAAACTACAAGACATATTGTACTCTTAAACTACAAGACTTACTGGACTCTTACAGCTCAACTACAGACTTATTGTACTCCTACAACTCAACTACAAGATTATTGTACTCTTACAGCTCAACTACAAGACAAATTGTACTCTTACAACTCAACTACAAGACTTAAAGCTCAACTACAAGACAAATTGTACTCTTACAGCTTAACTACAAGACTTATGTACTCTTAAACTACAAGACTTAAAGCTCAACTACAAGACTTACTGGACTCTTACAGCTCAACTAAAAGATTTATTGTACTCTTAAACTACAAGACTATTGTACTCTTAAACTACAAGACTTAAAGCTCAACTACAAGATTTATTGTACTCTTACAACTAAACTACAAGACTTAAAGCTCAACTACAAGACAAATTGTACTCTTACAGCTCAACTACAAGACTTACTGTACTCTTACAACTCAACTACAAGACTTATTGTACTCTTACAGCTCAACTACAAGACTTATTGTACTCTTACAACTCAACTACAAGACTTATTGTACTCTTACAGCTCAACTACAAGACTTATTGTACTCTCACAACTCAACGACAAGACTTATTGTACTCTTACAACTCAACTACAAGACTTAAAGCTCAACTACAAGATTTACTGTACTCTTACAACTCAACTACAAGATTTACTGTACTCTTACAACTCAACTACAAGACTTAAAGCTCAACTACAAGATTTACTGTGCTCTTACAACTCAACTACAAGATTTACTGTACTCTTACAACTCAACTACAAGACTTACTGTACTCTTACAACTCAACTACAAGACTTATTGTACTCTTACAGCTCAACTACAAGACTTATTGTACTCTTACAGCTCAACTACAAGACTTATTGTACTCTTACAACTCAACTACAAGACTTAAAACTCAACTACAAGATTTACTGTACTCTTACAACTCAACTACAAGACTTAAAACTCAACTACAAGACTTACTGTACTCTTACAGCTCAAGACTTACTTTACTCTGACAGCTCAAATACAAGACTTAATATACTCTGACAGCTCAACTGCAAGACTTAATATACTCTGACAGCTCAATTACAAGACTTAATATACTCTGACAGCTCAACTACAAGACTTAATATACTCTGACAGCTCAACTACAAGACTTAATATACTCTGACAGCTCAACTACAAGACTTGCTGCACAGTGATAGCTTCACAGATCTGTGTCCAAGATAATGGACAGATATGAAACAATAAAAACAAGTGGATCATGTTACACATAAAATCAAACCTTAAAACTAAACTCAAGAATTTGTAACATTTTTACTTTTACTAGAAAAGTCATGAGTTATTACAATACTGAATGCTGTTACTAGAGAGCTCATGAATCATTACAGTACAATGCTGTTACAAGAGAGCTCATGAATCATTACAGTACAATGCTGTTACAAGAGAGCTCATGAATTATTACAGTATAATGCTGTTACTAGAGAAGTCATGAATCATTACTATACGACAACTCGTTCTGACCTTTCAATGGATTGACAAACTTCCTTACAAAATCACAGCACAGAATAAACTTCCAGCCAGTGGCTGGGATAAAGTGGCTGATCCAAGAAAACAGCGCTGCCAAACTAAAGAGTCATACATCTCCTCCCTAATATAGATTGATTGCCAAGAACATGCCAGTATCAAAGGTAATGAATGAAATGGTAAATCAACTGGCAAACAAAACAACAACCCTGGGAAACCTACAAATGGACAAAACAGACACTATAACAGACACTCTATCAAAATTACAGGGAGATGCACAAAAAAAGTTAATGCAGCACCTATCAGCAAAGATTATGCGTACGGGGAATAGTGAAGGGCGATGGCAGATATTCGAACTTTGCGGAAAAGATCGAGCTATTTTCAGTCTGCCACTGGCACTATCACCCATCATGCACTACGAACAACACTGAGGTTAAAGACGGAGCAAGTATAGGAGTGTCCTGAGTGCAAGGAGGTCCACCTTTAGGCTAGCAGCAGAGCATGATGGTTCTAAAAGTTCATGTGCTGCCTGGCTGATGTTTGTGTGCCCTGTGCTATCAACAGCACAGACAGTAAGTCTGTCTAACGCACAGGAAGTAAGTCTAACACACAGACAGTGAGTCTGTCTAATGCAGACAGTAAGTCTGTCCACACAGAACAGTTAAGTGACAAGAAAAAAATCTTACACAAGCAAAGACTTGAGCTGCTACAATTAGAGCCCCCACATTTTGTAAGAAGCTTTTGTGCAAATAAAGTACACACAACCGACTTTTATTCTTATCATCATCATCATCATGATAATGAAGAAAACTAAAGAAAGAAAACATGCACCTACCTAAGAAAGAAATCTTGCCCACTTTTTGAGTTACTAATAAACTCCAAGTAAGGATGTGACTTTGAAGCTACCATGTTGAAGTAATGGCGCTCATCTATTCCTAATGAACTGCGGATCGTTGCAAATACAGAACTCGCAAAACTCTCAAACTCAAACTTCTGAGGGAACAAAATGTAATCACTTTTAACACTTGTGTTCTAAGAAACAAAATACAGGGTCTGGCATAAAGCATAGATGGATTTTAAAAATGGAAAATAAATAAGCACTATACATGTTTTTGGTTTTAAAAAAAAGTGAAATGAAATTCAGAAAAGTGGGTATTTTTATTATTACTGACAATCATATTTAGGTTTTGAAAATTACGCCGGTTAGATGACCGCCATTACATTTGATACATTCAGCCAGGCATCTGGAAAATTCCTGCATAACGCCATTTAACATGTTCAAAAGAATATTTTGAATGCAGTGTCGGATCAATCTTTTAGGTCTGCAATTGACTATGGTCGACTAGCTTACACCGTGTTCTTGAGATACCCCCACAAAAAGAAGTCTGCGGCCGATAAATTCAGTGACTTTGCCAGCCAATGAATATCCCCAAATCTGGAAATAAGACGACTGGGAAATGCTTGTCGCAGCGTGGCCATGGGCTGTGTGGGCAGTTGCTCCATCCTGTTGAAACCATATTAGTCTCTTATTTCTATTGGCCAAGTCTGGAATGAAGTATTCAGTTAGCATCTGCACATAAAGATCACTATTAACAGTAAGAGGATGCCAGGTGCCAAAGTGTTCCTAACAGCTGATCGCCAAGAGCTACTAAGCAATGTGTTGCAGACTTCTTGAATTCGTTCAGGTTTCTGTTGAGTTCTTGGATGACCAGTAAACATTTAGCGGTTTCCTTAAATTTTTTGACCCACTTCAAAATTGTTTTGTCCTCTGATCGGGAACATTATTATGGGGATGCAATTTAAAACTGTGATGAAACTTTCGTTGTACAGTAATAGATGATTCTCCACTTTTAAAATAAGTTTTAACGGTGAATGTGCGATGTTGTGTTTGCCAATAACCCATTGTTAAAAATGACTGTTTGTCTGCCTCATCTCTGACGTCATCTTTTTTTTTCACACGTATTCAGTTTCTGCACACTACGTCAGTTAAATCCAGCTATGCTTTATGCCGAACCCTATATAACCATTTTAATACTTGTGTTCTAAGAAACAAAATATAATCATTTTTAACACTTGTGTTCTAAGAAACAAAATGTAATCATTTTTAACACTTGTGATCTAAGAAACAAAATGTAATAATTCTCAATACATGTGTTCTAAGAAACAAAACGTAATCATTTTTAACACTTGCGTTCAAAGAAATGAAATGTGATCATTTTAATCATCATCATCATCAGGTGCCGTGCCGACTGGCGTTGGCTATTATGCTTCTCCAGAGTACCCGATCCTTCATGCAGGCCATCAGTTCAGTTGGTGATCTCCTCTCACACCATCCCGTCAGACTGTCCAGTATCATTTCTCTTGGTCTTCCTCTTGATCTTCTTCCTTCTATTTTTCCTGTTGTTATAATATTTTCAATGCCCCCTCTTCTCATTGCATGTCCTATGAAAGTATATTATCTCTCTCTTATCTTTCTGACAAGGTTTTTTGTCTCTCCAGCTCTTCTCATACATTCTTCATTAGTTATTTTTGCTGTCCAGGGGATTCGCAACATTCTTCTAATAAACCACATTTCTGCTGCTTCCATTGATTTTTGTGCAGACTTGCCTACTGTCCATGATTCACTTCCATATAACAAGATAGGTTCAATATAGCATTTTAGGACTCGTTTTCTAACATTCATTGATAAAGATGTGTTAGCTAATATGTTTCTCATTCTCTGAAATGCAGTCTTTGCTTGGCCTATTCTGTTCCTAATTTCTGTTTTGCATTTCCCATATGAAGTTATTACTGCTCCAAGGTATTTGAATTTCTGCACCTGCTTTAGAATGGTTCCGTTTAATTTAATACTGCATGTTGGTAGATTCTGTTTCTTAGATATAACCAGTCTCTGTCTTTTTGATGTTCAAAGTAAGGCCTTTCTGTTCACTTTCTTTGGTGACTTTATCCAAGAGATTTTGCAGGTCTTGTTGGTTCTCAGCTATCAGTACTGTGTCATCAGCATACCGAAGGTTGTTAATATTGTATCCTCCAATTTTTATGCCTGGTTCTGTGATGATTGTTCTTAGAATATTCTCGCTGTACAGAGAAAAAAGGTCTGGAGATAGTACACATCCTTGTCGCACCCCTCGTTTTATAGGTTGGTATTTTCCAATTCCATTTTCAACTCGAACTGCTGCTGCTTCTTGCTGACAGTATAGATGTTTTACAATCCTCAAGTCTTTGCCGTCTATACTGATGTCTTCAAGCATTTTAATAATTTCACTATGTTTCACCTTGTCAAATGCCTTGGTGTAATCAATGAAGCATAAGTAGAGATCTTTCTGTACTTCTAAAGCTCTTTCTGTTAGTGTTCGTAAAGCATAAATGGCATTGTGTGTTCCCTTTCCTTCAACAAATCCAAACTGTTCATCTGCTATTTCCATTTGTATCTTTTTCCTTGTTCTTCTCATAATGATTCTCAGAAGTAGCTTCGTTATGTGACATGAGAGGCTGATAGTCCGGTGGTCATCACATTCCTTTGCACCTGGTTTCTTTGGTAGTGCTATAAACGTGGATTTAATCAGGTCACTGGGAATATAACCACTGTTGTAAATATCATTCAGTAACTTGGTTATTATTTTTATTCCTGTCTCCTCTAGTGCCTCTATTTCTTCTATTGTTATATTATCAGGCCCAGTCGCTTTTCCTTTCTTCATGTGTTGATAGCATCTGTGATTTCATCTTCAAGTATTGGCGGTCCATCACAGTTTTCAGTATCTGGTGTTAATTCTGGTCTTTCTCCTCCATATAGCTCACCGATATACTCTGTCCACCTGTTCACAATGTCTTCTTTTCCCATTAACATTTTACCTTCTTTCGATTTCAGGCATCCTGTGGTATATTTTGTTTTCCTGCCTGTGAGTTCATTAATTCGTTTATGCATGTTTTTGCTGTCTTTATTATGAGTGTCCTCTATCTGTCTGCACTGTTCATTTAACCACACTTCTTTTGCTTCTCTGCATTTGCGTCTTATTTCTTTATTTATCTTGCTATATTTTTCCTCATTGTTTTTACTCCTCCTCCTCTTGTCCATCAGTCCTAAGATGTCGTCTGTCATCCATTTATTTTTAGGGGCTTCTTTTTTCGGTGGTATTATCTCCTTAACAGTTTGGTGGATAGAATCTCTTAACATTTCCCACTGTTCATCTATACTATTTATCTTAATACTTGTTCTTATTCAACAATTTTAATACTTGTGTTCTTAGTGACTAAAAGTAACAATTTTAACACTTATCCTAAGACTATTTAAATGAAAAGTAGGAATAGTTTTATTAAGCACATTAAAACATTTTGATTTACATACAAACACACACAGGGCAAATAAATTATAAAAGAGAAAAATTCACTTCACATGAATGATATGCAACAAATAAGAGTGAGAAAATGTATAAGAAAAGAAGGGAGCACTTCCGAAGCTGTGACTTGCAGGAAGCTGAGTCTGATAGTGTGTGTGGTGGAGCGTTATCAGTGTTTAAATGGAGACTTGTGAGGTGTGATTGATCTCTTTCTCTCTCTCTGCTGGGACTAAGGCAATAGAAAATGTTCATGAACATAAAACCCTAGGACTCATCATTGATCAGCATTTAACTTGGAATTCTCAAGTACATAACCTAACAAATTTGATTGCACAGAAAGTTTACCAATTAGCCAAAATTAAACACTTTATCGACAAAAACACAAGAAAAATATACTACATATCACACATACAAACACACTCAGATTACTGTTCCACAATCTGGGATGGATGCTCAGTCTCAAACACAAAAAGGCTCCACTCACTTCACAAGCGAGCATTAAATCTTATTTGTGACAAACACCCAGTACAGACTGTAGATCAACACAAACAACTCCAAATTCTCCCCCTAAAAAATAGAATCATTTTTAACAAAGTTAAGTTTGTTCACAGAATTCTGTCGCACAATGCTCCGCCTTACTTGTGGTCACTGTTTACGTATAACACTAAACATAGCCAGCATTTAAAAAAACTGTCTTCTTCCTAAACCCAGAATTGATATGTACAAGAAAAGCCTTGCATACTCTGCAGTACAGCTCTGGAACACCCTCCCCTACAATTTAAAATCCATTGGTAATACTTCATTCTTTAACTCAAACCTGTTTCATTATTTACTTGCATGTAATTATATGCCTCCATAAAATAGCCAGCACTCTCTCAACACATGGCTCGTAAACCATCAAGTACTTCAGTGACATAGTTAGAAAAGCAACTTGTTAGATTTTGTTAGAAATTATTTTAATGTTTGTTTAAAAAAAAACATATGTTAGAAGATCTGTATTTACAATGTATTTTTATTTATGTATATGTCTGCGGGTGTATGTGTGCGTGAGTGCTATTTTATTAGGTTAATTACTTCGTCTCTTTTACCTTGAATGTAGTAGTTAAATCTTACACTCTTTTGATATGTTTTTCCTAATTTAATTTGTATTTACTAAATCAAGTGTGTGGGAAGAATGAAAGATGGAGTGATGAAGGGCAGAATGTAAGACGGGCCTGCGTGCCCAATTCTTTACCCTTGAAAAATAAAGATTATTCATTCACTCATTCTCTCTCTCTCTCTCTCAACCTTAAGTGCCCAGGGCACATGGGGCTTCCGCAAGGGTTTTCCACAAATTGCCTTTTTTCCACTCTTGCCCAGGTGAGCCCTCTATTGCTCAACATCCTCTCTGTTGTTCTTCTCCATGTCTCTTTTGGTTTACCCTTACTTCTGTTCCCCTGTGATGTCCATCTTAGTGCTATTTTTGGTAGTGAGTTGTCAGTCATTCAGAACACATGTCCCAACCATCGCCAGCATCTTTCCTCAATAATTGCTGTCAGTGGCGTCATCTGCAGTTCTGCCAACAAGATGTTATTTCTTATGGTGTTTGGCCAAAATGTTTTTCTAATTCTTCGTAAACATTTAGTCTGGAAAGAATTCAGCTTGTTTTCTATGGTTTTGGTGATTTTCCAGCATTCACTTCCATAGAGTAGTACACTTAGAACATTACTCTTAAATATCCTGATTTTCGTATTCATGCTTAGTTTTTTAGATTCCCATATAGTCTGCAGCATTGCAAAAGCCTGGTTTGCTCTAGTAAGTCTGCTGTTGGTGTCCTCTGTGCTGTCTCCATTTTCTGCCAAGATATATAAATTCGTTGACCTCCTCCACTAACTTGCTATCTACTCTGAGTACATTTCTGCTGTTCACATTTTGCTTCATTAACATTGTCTTTCCTACGTTGATCTTTAGTCCTATGTTGTTTGTCTTCTGAGTTAGCTTGTTTATTTAATCTTGCATATCTTTGTGGCTGCTTGATAGTAGACAAATGTCATCTGCAAAGTCAAGGTCCTCCAGCACTGTGTCAAGGGTCCATTGTAATCCTCTGCGTTTGTCTGATGTTGCCTCCTTCATTAACCAGTCTACTGCCAAGATAAATAATGCTGGTGATAGAGACAGTCAGAAGCATATGATGTGTAAGAACAAAAACTAGTTCTAGCAGAGAAAGTCGATGATTATGATGTTAAGAACAAAAACTAGTTCTAGTAGAGATAGTCAGAAGCTTATGATGTTAAGAACAAAAACTAGTTCTAGTAGAGATAGTCAGAGGCTTATGATGTTAAGAACAAAAACTAGTTCTAGTAGAGATAGTCAGAAGCTTATGATGTGTAAGAACAAAAAGTAGTTCTAGTAGAGATAGTCAGAAGCTTATGATGTTAAGAACAAAAACTAGTTCTAGTAGAGATAGTCAGAGGCTTATGATGTTAAGAACAAAAACCAGTTCCAGTAGAGATAGTCAGAAGCTTATGATGTTAAGAACAAAAACTAGTTCTAGTAGAGATAGTCAGAGGCTTATGATGTTAAGAACAAAAACTAGTTCTAGTAGAGATAGTCACAAGCTTATGATGTGTAAGAACAAAAACTAGTTCTAGTACAGATAGTCAGAAGCTTATGATGTGTAAGAACAAAAACTAGTTCTAGTAGAGACAGTCAGAAGCTTATGATGTTAACTCTTTCCACCCGTCTGAACCCTGCAGGGGCCATCACCGGTTTACGTCGACAGTCGAAAGTCCCCTATGGGACACCCTGTTTTGTTACGTTCACATGTGAAATAAACTTTTTAGTTAACGACTATCTGCGCATGCCAAAATCTTCCTTTACTTCCGGACACGCCGTTTGAAAAGGAATTCTTTATATATTATCAAGAATTTGTGTTTTTCAGCGACATTTTCGAGACCGACTCAAAAAATGAACTCACCCACCGACTCGACAAATGTGACTGCATGTTATTCAGGTAGTGGTAGGCCTGTTAGAAACAGCGCAAAGGCAGCTTTGAATTTATTTAAATGTATAGGTAAAAGAAAGACCATAACTGAATCAAGTTCTCACGTGGATGAACCTGTAGTTAGTGACAAGCATAGTGAAAGTGACTGACAATGGCCCTACGACTAGTTCTAGTTCTTTAGCTGGACCGAGCAACAGGATAAGTCCTCCACCTGTGAAACAACCTAGAACTATTGTTTCTGTGGCTCGGATACAATCCAGTATCTAACTGGAGAGAAGCACAGGTGAATGAAGAGCTAGGAACTCCTAGCAGCAGTGATCCTGGCAGTGGTATTCTGTTAGATGTTGGCCGTGAGCGGACACCACTGGGGTTTTTCTTTGCACTATTTACAATACATATTTTGGACAGTCTCATAGCCAGCATAAATGCTTATGCTGTTATGAAACTTAGCCAAGCAGGTGATGGTAGTAATGATTCTGGATGGACACCTATTGGCCGCCATGAAATGTATAAGTTCATGGCCACTATCATTTCCATGAGCATGCAACCTAAACCAAAACTCAGTGACTATTGCATCACCACAGGCCATCTGCAGTCACCATTTTTTAGGCAGATGTTTAGTAGGGATAGGTTTCTGAAGATATACAGCACTATGCTGCATGTCGGTGAAGCTGATAGTAAAGGTAAAGCCAAAATTGAACCTTTTGTCAATCAGCTGGTCGCATCTTTTCAGGCAGCCTTTTACCCTTTCAGAGACGTAAGTATTGATGAAATGGTAATTGGCTACAAGGGGCGCTGGTGTCACAAGCAATATAACACTAGCAAGCCAGCCAAATATAACATCAAGACGTTTGGCCTTTGTGACTCCATCACAGGTTATGTGTTCAACCTGGTGATATATTTTGGGAAGCAAACCTCCTATGACCCTGCCAACGCTGACAGTCCAAGTCACGCTGTGAAAGTTTTTCAGACACTTTTGCAGCCAGTGAAGGCTTCTCATCATATATTTGCAGACAGGTTTTATACCAGTCTTCCTCTGGTTGATTATCTGCTGTCAAAAGGTCACAATTACACTGGGACCTTGAATATCTGTCGTAAGGGCTTTCCTCCGCAGCTGAAAACTCAGACACTTGAGGAAAACAAGCCTGTTTACCATGTCAGAGATGATGGTAAGATTCTCTGTGTTTCCTGGACAAACAAAAAGTCAAAGAAGCCTGTTCATGTGGTTACAACACATGGAAAAGCTGCCACTATTCCTCTTATTGAAGGACAGTGAGAGGTCCAGAAACCAGAGATCATTCACACATATAACATGTGTATGAATGGATGTGACAGAGCTGACCAAAAGGTTTCATACTATGGCATGCATTCTAGAAAGACAATAAAGTGGTGGAAGAAAATATTCAACTGGATTTTGGAAATAACACAGGTGAATGCTCACACTTTATATTTGCTTTCAGAGAACCCTGGCAGGAGTAACAAATCTCTGGTCTTCTTCAAGAACCAGCTTACTGAAGGTTTGCTATCCTTGGCAGGCAGCAGCTTCATTGCAGAAGTTAGTATGCCTGCTCCCAGGCAAACGGGAGCAGCAGCACATCCCCTTATCTCAGAACGTTACCAAGGTGCTCATCTGATTGACATGAAAGATTTCCGTAAACGGTGTTTATACTGTTATGAAACTTAGCCAAGCAGGTGATGGTAGTAATGATTCTGGATGGACACCTATTGGCCGCCATGAAATGTATAAGTTCATGGCCACTATCATTTCCATGAGCATGCAACCTAAACCAAAACTCAGTGACTATTGCATCACCACAGGCCATCTGCAGTCACCATTTTTTAGGCAGATGTTTAGTAGGGATAGGTTTCTGAAGATATACAGCACTATGCTGCATGTCGGTGAAGCTGATAGTAAAGGTAAAGCCAAAATTGAACCTTTTGTCAATCAGCTGGTCGCATCTTTTCAGGCAGCCTTTTACCCTTTCAGAGACGTAAGTATTGATGAAATGGTAATTGGCTACAAGGGGCGCTGGTGTCACAAGCAATATAACACTAGCAAGCCAGCCAAATATAACATCAAGACGTTTGGCCTTTGTGACTCCATCACAGGTTATGTGTTCAACCTGGTGATATATTTTGGGAAGCAAACCTCCTATGACCCTGCCAACGCTGACAGTCCAAGTCACGCTGTGAAAGTTTTTCAGACACTTTTGCAGCCAGTGAAGGCTTCTCATCATATATTTGCAGACAGGTTTTATACCAGTCTTCCTCTGGTTGATTATCTGCTGTCAAAAGGTCACAATTACACTGGGACCTTGAATATCTGTCGTAAGGGCTTTCCTCCGCAGCTGAAAACTCAGACACTTGAGGAAAACAAGCCTGTTTACCATGTCAGAGATGATGGTAAGATTCTCTGTGTTTCCTGGACAAACAAAAAGTCAAAGAAGCCTGTTCATGTGGTTACAACACATGGAAAAGCTGCCACTATTCCTCTTATTGAAGGACAGTGAGAGGTCCAGAAACCAGAGATCATTCACACATATAACATGTGTATGAATGGATGTGACAGAGCTGACCAAAAGGTTTCATACTATGGCATGCATTCTAGAAAGACAATAAAGTGGTGGAAGAAAATATTCAACTGGATTTTGGAAATAACACAGGTGAATGCTCACACTTTATATTTGCTTTCAGAGAACCCTGGCAGGAGTAACAAATCTCTGGTCTTCTTCAAGAACCAGCTTACTGAAGGTTTGCTATCCTTGGCAGGCAGCAGCTTCATTGCAGAAGTTAGTATGCCTGCTCCCAGGCAAACGGGAGCAGCAGCACATCCCCTTATCTCAGAACGTTACCAAGGTGCTCATCTGATTGACATGAAAGATTTCCGTAAACGGTGTTTATACTGTTCGAGGCCAGACAAGAAAGTCCGCACCTATTACTACTGCACTACATGCTCAGACGAACCTCATCTGTGTCCAAAGAATTGTTTCCAGGCATATCATACGTCACATCGAGCATGATACCACTGCAGTCTAGCACAAATACTTCATTTGCCTGTGCTTTCTACATTTACTGTCTGAGCCAGCCTTGACATCTCTGTCTAACCTGACCATTTTTACTCTGTAGGTGACTGATTTCTTGACTGAAGACAGCAGAAGATTAGTGTTTTTGTACCTGTATTGTATATATTGACAGCAAAATTAATTTTTTTTATACTTTTTTATCATGTAAATATACTGTGGACAGATCACATACTGACAGTTTTATATGAGCCTTCACCTCAGCCGACAGCAGCTCTATAACGGCCCTTTTCAGGGTCATCCAAATTTTCAAGACTGGCAATTGCTCAGGAAAGAGGAACCTTCACCTCAGCCGACAGCAGCTCTATAACGGCCCTTTTCAGGGTCATCCAAATTTTCAAGACTGGCAATTGCTCAGGAAAGAGGAGCCTTCACCTCAGCCGACAGCAGCTCTATAACGGCCCTTTTCAGGGTCATCCAAATTTTCACAATTGATAAGCACAAGGGTTGCGCAAAATGAGTTCACAATGTTTTCTGTTGTGTTTTTTTGTTTGTTTGTAGGTCTGCAAATTTGTCCACAGTTTTTACACTTCATGTGAGGAATTCCATTTATCTTCATATTGTGTTTTTCAATTGGATATTTACAGCTGTAATGGTAAGTAGAAAACAATTTTATTTGTGTGTCATAATTCTTTTTTGGGCTGAAAAGAGATATAGTGTATATTAGATGTGATTCATCTGGATTTCACAACAAAATGTGCCAAAGTTGGATTTATATTCAGTTGGAATATATTCAGATTGAGGGTAAGTTGAACATACTTTTTTTTTCTCAGTCCTAAATAATTTTTTTTTGTTGCTCACAAACTTTTCAATTTTTTCTCAACCGTTCTCTTTCTTTGACAAATAACTACATTTATGAAATCCTCATTCATTTCTGCTTATTTTGATATATGATACACTTATGTTGAACCCTGAATTAGTTTGTTAAAATTAATTTTAGAGAGGGACCCAAAAATTATCGCAACATCCGCTCGATAATATAACGTCCGACCGTACGACGGTAACGTCCGCGTTTTTTTTTCCCGGGTGGAAAGAGTTAAGAACAAAAACTAGTTCTAGTAGAGATAGTCAGAAGCTTATGATATGTAAGAACAAAAACTAGTTCTAGTACAGATAGTCAGAAGCTTATGATATGTAAGAACAAAAACTAGTTCTAGTACAGATAGTCAGAAGCTTATGATATGTAAGAACAAAAACTAGTTCTAGTACAGATAGTCAGAAGCTTATGATATGTAAGAACAAAAACTAGTTCTAGTACAGATAGTCAGAAGCTTATGATATGTAAGAACAAAAACTAGTTCTAGTACAGATAGTCAGAAGCTTATGATATGTAAGAACAAAAACTAGTTCTAGTACAGATAGTCAGAAGCTTATGATATGTAAGAACAAAAACTAGTTCTAGTACAGATAGTCAGAAGCTTATGATATGTAAGAACAAAAACTAGTTCTAGTAGAGACAGTCAGAAGTGAATGATATGTAAGAACAAAAACTAGTTCTAGTACAGATAGTCAGAAGCTTATGATATGTAAGAACAAAAACTAGTTCTGGTAGAGATAGTCAGAAGTGAATGATATGTAAGAACAAAAACTAGTTCTAGTAGAGATAGTCAGAAGCTTCTGATATGTAAGAACAAAAACTAGTTCTAGTACAGATAGTCAGAAGCTTATGATATGTAAGAACAAAAACTAGTTCTGGTAGAGATAGTCAGAAGCGTATGATGTGTAAGAACAAAATCTAGTTCTAGTAGAGATAGTCAGAAGCTTATGATATGTAAGAACAAAAACTAGTTCTAGTAGAGATAGTCAGAAGCTTATGATATGTAAGAACAAAAACTAGTTCTAGTAGAGAAAGTCAGAAGCATATAATGTGTAAGAACAAAAACTAGTTCTAGTAGAGATAGTCAGAGATGTATGTTGTAGTTTTACTGGTTCTAGTAGAGATAATCAGATATGTATGTTGTAGTTTTACTGGTTCTAGTAGAGATAATCAGAGATGTATGGTAGTTTTACTGGTTCTAGTAGAGATAATCAGAGATGTATGGTAGTTTTACTGGTTCTAGTAGAGATAGTCAGAAATGTGTGGTGCAAATAATTAACTGAAAGCAACAAACCTGCCCATTATAGTTCATTTCTGCTTTGATGATGTCTCCAAAATCTTCAGATGTTAAAATTCTCTGTGAAATAAACCAAGAATATCATGAGATAAACCAAGAATATCATGAGATAAAGCAAAATTATTTATGAGATAAAGCAAGATTATGAGATACAGCCAAACTATTTCCGATTTAACAAGATTATGAGACAATGCAAGATTATTTGTGATTTAAAAAGATTATGAGATAAATCAGTATTAACTATGATATTAATCAATATTCTGTTAGATAAAACTAAGATTCTATGGAGATAAATCAGTATAATCCATAATAAACCAAGATTTATCTGTGAGATAAAACAATATTAACTGAAAAGATTATCTGTGAGATAAACCAAATGTAAATCACTGAAATACCAGTCTGATAATTATCTCATCAAGTTAAAAGAGTTTTTCCACTGCCCGACATGTTTGTCCGATGCAAAAATCCATCTTTCTTTTCACTGACTTGTCATGTGACAGTTAAAGATATTTTTTTTAATCCAATATATCATGAAATTGCTTCAGATATAAATGACTTTTCACAGTGGTCAGATTTCGATCACTATAATAACCAAACATAAATTTTCAACCATTTAAACATTTAACTTTCATGTGGCAAAGGCCATGGAAATACGGGCTCAACACCATATCCCAAATATGCCTTAATGGCATGGAAAGGGGAATTGTAACCTTCACCTTTCCACGTAAACAACCAGCCTGCTGAGGAGAACCATACATTTGTTCACTCTTTTATGCAGAAATTCAGACTTCTCCCACATGCTAATAATGTGCGATGAAGATGGCACAAATGTTTCAAGCAAAATGTTGAAATGCCAATAAATCTCAAGCCAAACACAGAAACTGACCTTCACGGTCCTGTCTTTGGATACCATCACGACATTTCTAATTCCCTCTCGGATGCAGGACAACAGCCTGTACCTGGCATGGAACCTGTCCACGGAAATCACACCCTTTTCCTTGTTTGCTTTCCGTCTTAGGTTGATGAAGTTCTGACTGAATCTTCTGATGAGACAAGCTCTCGAAGTCAACAAACAGCTCCATCTAATTTTTGTGTGTTTTTCTACAATCACAATATCTTTCTTCTGTGTTTTTCTTTCAATGTTTGTGTTATTGTTCCAGACCTAATTACCTTTCAATGTTTGTGTTATTGTTCCAGACCTAATTATCTTTCAATGTTTGTGTTATTGTTCCAGACCTAATTATCTTTCAATGTTTGTGTTATTGTTCCAGACCTAATTATCTTTCAGTGTTTGTGTTGTTGTTCCAGACCTAATTACCTTTCAATGTTTGTGTTATTGTTCCAGACCTAATTATCTTTCAATGTTTGTGTTATTGTTCCAGACCTAATTACCTTTCAATGTTTGTGTTATTGTTCCAGACCTAATTATCTTTCAATGTTTGTGTTATTGTTCCAGACCTAATTACCTTTCAGTGTTTGTGTTGTTGTTCCAGACCTAATTACCTTTCAGTGTTTGTGTTATTGTTCCAGACCTAATTACCTTTCAATGTTTGTGTTATTGTATTCTACTTTATCTTCTTCCAATGTTTGTGTTATTGTATGCTACTTTATCTTCTTCCAATGTTTGTGTTATTATATGCTACTTTATCTTCTTCTAGTGTTTGTGTTATTATATGCTACTTTATCTTCTTCCAATGTTTGTGTTATTGTATGCTACTTTATCTTCTTCCAATGTTTGTGTTATTGTATGCTACTTTATCTTCTTCCAATGTTTGTGTTATTGTATGCTACCTTTTCTTTCACTGATTGTGGTATTACTTATGTTCCTGTGTGCTGCTACACTGATTGTGGTATTACTTATGTTCCTGTGTGCTGCTACACTGATTGTGGTATTACTTATGTTCCTGTGTGCTGCTACACTGCTTGTGGTATTACTTATGTTCCTGTGTGCTGCTACACTGCTTGTGGTATTACTTATGTTCCTGTGTGCTGCTACACTGCTTGTGGTATTACTTATGTTCCTGTGTGCTGCTACACTGATTGTGTTATTATACACTACAAACAATGCTTCTATTACTATACACTATACTGCTTGTATTACTATACACTACAAACAAGGCTTGTGTTACTACACACTATACTGCTTATGTTATTATACACTACAAACAATGCTTGTATTACCATACACTACACTGCTTGTGTTACTATACACTACACTGCTTGTATTACTATACACTACAAACAAGGCTTGTGTTACTATACACTACACTGCTTGTATTACTATACACTACAAACAAGGCTTGTGTTACTACACACTACACTGCTTGTGTTACCATACACTACACTGCTTGTGTTACCATACACTACACTGCTTGTGTTACTATACACTACAAACAATGATTGTGTTACTATACACTACACTGCTTGTGTTACTATACACTACACTGCTTGTATTACTATACACTACAAACAAGGCTTGTGTTACTATACACTACACTGCTTGTATTACTATACACTACAAACAAGGCTTGTGTTACTACACACTACACTGCTTGTGTTACCATACACTACACTGCTTGTGTTACCATACACTACACTGCTTGTGTTACTATACACTACAAACAATGATTGTGTTACTATACACTACACTGCTTGTGTTACCATACACTACACTGCTTGTGTTACCATACACTACACTGCTTGTGTTACTATACACTACACTGCTTGTGTTACCATACACTACACTGCTTGTGTTACTATACACTACACTGCTTGTGTTACTATACACTACACTGCTTGTGTTACTATACACTACACTGCTTGTGTTACTATACACTACACTGCTTGTGTTGACACACATAACTCATGATGGCTGTACTATACAGCAGTAAAAATAGCATAGTACTGAAAAAAGGAATGAAAACCAAACAGAAATGACTAACACTAACAAAAGCACACTGACTGGTTCATCATCTTCTAGACTGACTCTTCATCTTCTAGACTAATAACACTATTTGCTAGACTGACTCTTCATTTTCTAGAATGACTTCATCTTCTAGACTAATTCCACCATTCTCTAGACTGACCCTTCATCTTCTAGACTTATTACACAATATTTAGACTGACTCTTCTTCTTCTAGACTGACTCTTCATCTTATAGACTAACTCTTCATCTTCTAGACTAATTCCAACATTTTTTAGACTGACTCTTCATCTTAAAGACTTATTCCATCATTTTCTAGACTGACTCTTCACTTTCAAGACTGACTCTTCATCTTCTAGACTTATACCACCATTTTCTAGACTGACTCTTCATTTTCTAGACTGACTCTTTATCTTCTAGACTTACTGGACTGATTCTTTATCTTCTAGACTTACTGCACCATTTTATAGACTGACACTTCATCTTCTAGACTTAGTCGACCATTTTCTAGACTCTTTTCATCTTCTACACTTATTCCACAATTTCTAGACTGACTCTTCATTTTCTAGATGGACTCTTCATATTCTAGACGTATTCCACTATTTTCTACACTGACTCTTCATCTTCTAGACTTATTCCAACATTTCTAGACTGATTCTTCATCTTCTAGACTGACTCTTCATATTCTAGACTGATTTTTCATATTCTAGACTTATTCCACCATTTTCTAGACTGACTCTTCATTTTTTAGACTTATTCCACCATTTTCTAGATCGATTCTTTATTTCCTAGAGTAATACTTCATCTTCCACACTTATTCCACCATTTTCTAGACTCACTCTTTATCATCTAGACTGATTCCTCATTTTCTTGACTTATTCCAACATTTTCTAGACTGACTCTTCATTTTCTAGACTTATTCCACCATTTCCTAGATCGATTCATTTTCTAGACTGATTCTTCATCTTCTACACTTATTCCACCATTTTCTAGACTGACTTTTCATTTTTTAGACTGACTTTTCATCTTCTAGACTGACTCTTCATCTTCTAGACTTATTCCATCATTTTCCAGACTGACTCTTCATTTTCTAGACTGACTCTTCATCTTCTAGACATATTCCATCATTTTCTAGACTGACTCTTCATTTTCTAGACTGACTCTTCATCTTCTAGACTGGCTCTTCATTTTTTAGACTTATTCCAACATTTTCTAGACTGACTCTTCATCTTAAAGACTTATTCCATCATTTTCTAGACTGACTCTTCAATTTCTAGACTGACTCTTCATCTTCTATATGTATTCCACCATTTTCTAGACTGACTCTTCATTTTCTAGACTGATTCTTCATCTTCTACATTTACTCCACCATTTTCTAGACTTACTCTTCATTTTCTAGACTGACTTTTCATCTTCTAGACTGACTCTTCATCTTCTAGACTTATTCCAACATTTTCTAGACTGACTCTTCGTCTTAAAGACTTATTCCATCATTTTCTAGACTGAATCTTCAATTTCTAGACTGAGTCTTCATCTTCTAAACCTATTCCACCATTTTCTAGACTGACTCTTTATATTCCAGATTGACTGTTCATCTTCTAGACTTATTCCACCATTTTCTAGATCGATTCTTCATTTCCTAGAATAATACTTCATCTTCCACATTTATTCCACCATTTTCTAGACTCACTTTTTATTATCTAGACTGATTCCTCATCTTCTTGACTTATTCCAACATTTTTTAGACTGACTCTTCATTTTCTAGACTTATTCCACCATTTTCTAGATCAATTCATTTTCTAGACTGATTCTTCATTTTCTACACTTATTCCACCATTTTCTAGACTGACTTTTCATCTTCTAGACTGACTCTTCATCTTCTAGACTTATTCCAACATTTTCTAGACTGACTCGTCATCTTAAAGACTTATTCCATCATTTTCTAGACTGACTCTTCAATTTCTAGACTGACTCTTCATCTTCTAGACGTATTCCATCATTTTCTAGACTGACTCGTCATCTTAAAGACTTATTCCATCATTTTCTAGAATGACTCTTCAATTTCTAGACTGACTCTTCATCTTCTAGACGTATTCCATCATTTTCTAGACTGACTCTTCATTTTCTAGCCTGACTTTTCATCTTCTAGACTGGCTCTTCATCTTCTAGACTTATTCCAACATTTTCTAGACTGGCTCTTCATCTTAAAGACTTATTCCATCATTTTCTAGACCGACTCTTCAATTTCTAGACTGACTCTTCATCTTCTATATGTATTCCACCATTTTCTAGACTGACTCTTCATTTTCTAGACTGATTCTTCATCTTCTATACTTATTCCACCATTTTCTAGACTTACTCTTCATTTTCTAGATTGACTTTTCATCTTATAAACTGACTCTTCATCTTCTAGACTTATTCCAACATTTTCTAGACTGACTCTTCATCTTAAAGACTTATTCCATCATTTTCTAGACTGACTCTTCAATTTCTAGACTGATTCATCATCTTCTAGATGTATTCCACCATTTTCTAGACTGACTCTTCATTTTCTAGACTGAATCTTCATCATCTACACTTATTCCACCATTTTCTAGACTGACTCTTCATTTTATAGACTGACTCTTCATCTTCTAGACTTATTCCACCATTTTCTAAACTGACTCTTCATTTTTTAGACTGATTCTCCATTTTCCAAACTGATTCCCCATTTTTTAGGCAACTCTTATCCGAAAGACTGATTCTCCATTCCCCAAACTACTTTTCTTCTCCTATACTGATTCCCCATTTTCAACTTTTCATCTAGATTATTTCCATTTCCTAGACTGACTCTTCATTTCTTTGATGGACTTCCCATATTCTGGACAGACTAATTACCTCCTCAGTCAGCCATTTGCATGTCACTTGTAGAACTTTGCCTTCCTAACAGCACTCCTGTAGGCCTCTTGGTTGTAAGCAAGATGCCCTGCTGCTGATGCATCCATTTGCAGATCATCAATGATGTCTTGCAGCCATCTTCACCTTGGTCCTCCTCTCTTTATTTTTCCCATTATGTACCCTTCCAAGACGGTCTTCTCTAAATTATCATGACGTTTAATGTGTCCAAAATATTTAAGTTTTCTCTGTTTAATCCTCTTTACTAGTCAGCCTTCTTCAATATTAAGTTCTTGTAGTATGGATATATTTGTTCTTGTTTGTGTTCATGATATTTGAAGAACTCTTCTGTAGCATTTACATTCAAAGGCATTTATGTGTTTCTCAGCTGTTTTGTGTCCAGATCTCACAGGCATATGTTGCGATGGGAAAGATGCATGCCCTTAAAGAATCTTATTTTTGTAGTTCTGTCTGTTCCTCTCCACAGATTCTTTAGTTGTTTTTTTTTTTTTTGCAGAGCGATCGATGTCCTCTTTTTAATATCTCTCATTGTATCTCCATTATTAGTTAGTAGTGATCCAAGATATTCAAAACTCTCCACTCCTTCCAGTTTTTCCTCATTGATACATATTTCAGTTGCCTTGTTTGTTTTGTCAGTTATCATCAATTAGGTTTTCTTCACATTATGATAGAGGTTTTGCTCATCACTGTTATTAGGGACTGACATAATTAGTTTTTCCATTCCTTTTTGTGTTGTGGACAGTAATACTGTGTCAACAGCATATCTAATCTCTGGTATTTCATAACTTCCAATTGTTATGGCATCGTAATATTCTCTGTCTACATCTTCTCTAACATTCCTCATTATATTTTCAGTATATAAGTTAAAGTAAGGCGACAATATACACCCCTGACGGACTCCTTGTTTTATGTCAAACCAAGTTGTCGTTTCACCATTTATTCTTACTGCTGCTTGTTGGTCTAGATACGGCAGTGATGTTAATTGTATCAAATGTGTTGGAAATCCTATTTTTTCCATTATTTCCCAAAGTTTCTGGTGTTGTACACAATCAAATGCCTTTGAGTAGTCTATAAAGGATAAATATAGATTCACATTAAACTCTCTGCATTTCTTTGATGGACTTCCCATATTCTGGACAGACTAATTACCTCCTCAGTCAGCCATTTGCATGTCACTTGTAGAACTTTGCCTTCCTAACAGCACTCCTGTAGGCCTCTTGGTTGTAAGCAAGATGCCCTGCTGCTGATGCATCCATTTGCAGATCATCAATGATGTCTTGCAGCCATCTTCACCTTGGTCCTCCTCTCTTTATTTTTCCCATTATGTACCCTTCCAAGACGGTCTTCTCTAAATTATCATGACGTTTAATGTGTCCAAAATATTTAAGTTTTCTCTGTTTAATCCTCTTTACTAGTCAGCCTTCTTCAATATTAAGTTCTTGTAGTATGGATATATTTGTTCTTGTTTGTGTTCATGATATTTGAAGAACTCTTCTGTAGCATTTACATTCAAAGGCATTTATGTGTTTCTCAGCTGTTTTGTGTCCAGATCTCACAGGCATATGTTGCGATGGGAAAGATGCATGCCCTTAAAGAATCTTATTTTTGTAGTTCTGTCTGTTCCTCTCCACAGATTCTTTAGTTGTTTTTTTTTTTTTTGCAGAGCGATCGATGTCCTCTTTTTAATATCTCTCATTGTATCTCCATTATTAGTTAGTAGTGATCCAAGATATTCAAAACTCTCCACTCCTTCCAGTTTTTCCTCATTGATACATATTTCAGTTGCCTTGTTTGTTTTGTCAGTTATCATCAATTAGGTTTTCTTCACATTATGATAGAGGTTTTGCTCATCACTGTTATTAGGGACTGACATAATTAGTTTTTCCATTCCTTTTTGTGTTGTGGACAGTAATACTGTGTCAACAGCATATCTAATCTCTGGTATTTCATAACTTCCAATTGTTATGGCATCGTAATATTCTCTGTCTACATCTTCTCTAACATTCCTCATTATATTTTCAGTATATAAGTTAAAGTAAGGCGACAATATACACCCCTGACGGACTCCTTGTTTTATGTCAAACCAAGTTGTCGTTTCACCATTTATTCTTACTGCTGCTTGTTGGTCTAGATACGGCAGTGATGTTAATTGTATCAAATGTGTTGGAAATCCTATTTTTTCCATTATTTCCCAAAGTTTCTGGTGTTGTACACAATCAAATGCCTTTGAGTAGTCTATAAAGGATAAATATAGATTCACATTAAACTCTCTGCATTTCTCTATTATTAATCTTATAGACTTATTCCACCATTTTCTAGACTGACTCTTCATCTTAAAGACTTATTCCATCATTTTCTAGACTGACTCTTCATCTTCTAGACTTATTCCACCATTTTCTAGACTGACTCTTCATCTTCTAGACTTATTCCAACATTTTCTAGACTGACTCTTCATTTCTTTGATGGACTTCCCATATTCTGGACAGACTAATTACCTCCTCAGTCAGCCATTTGCATGTCACTTGTAGAACTTTGCCTTCCTAACAGCACTCCTGTAGGCCTCTTGGTTGTAAGCAAGATGCCCTGCTGCTGATGCATCCATTTGCAGATCATCAATGATGTCTTGCAGCCATCTTCACCTTGGTCCTCCTCTCTTTATTTTTCCCATTATGTACCCTTCCAAGACGGTCTTCTCTAAATTATCATGACGTTTAATGTGTCCAAAATTTAAGTTTTCTCTCTTTAATCCTCTTTACTAGTCAGCCTTCTTCAATATTAAGTTCTTGTAGTATGGATATATTTGTTCTTGTTTGTGTTCATGATATTTGAAGAACTCTTCTGTAGCATTTACATTCAAAGGCATTTATGTGTTTCTCAGCTGTTTTGTGTCCAGATCTCACAGGCATATGTTGCGATGGGAAAGATGCATGCCCTTAAAGAATCTTATTTTTGTAGTTCTGTCTGTTCCTCTCCACAGATTCTTTAGTTGTTTTTTTTTTTTTTGCAGAGCGATCGATGTCCTCTTTTTAATATCTCTCATTGTATCTCCATTATTAGTTAGTAGTGATCCAAGATATTCAAAACTCTCCACTCCTTCCAGTTTTTCCTCATTGATACATATTTCAGTTGCCTTGTTTGTTTTGTCAGTTATCATCAATTAGGTTTTCTTCACATTATGATAGAGGTTTTGCTCATCACTGTTATTAGGGACTGACATAATTAGTTTTTCCATTCCTTTTTGTGTTGTGGACAGTAATACTGTGTCAACAGCATATCTAATCTCTGGTATTTCATAACTTCCAATTGTTATGGCATCGTAATATTCTCTGTCTACATCTTCTCTAACATTCCTCATTATATTTTCAGTATATAAGTTAAAGTAAGGCGACAATATACACCCCTGACGGACTCCTTGTTTTATGTCAAACCAAGTTGTCGTTTCACCATTTATTCTTACTGCTGCTTGTTGGTCTAGATACGGCAGTGATGTTAATTGTATCAAATGTGTTGGAAATCCTATTTTTTCCATTATTTCCCAAAGTTTCTGGTGTTGTACACAATCAAATGCCTTTGAGTAGTCTATAAAGGATAAATATAGATTCACATTAAACTCTCTGCATTTCTCTATTATTAATCTTATATTGAATATATGATCTCTTGATCCTCTTCCTTGCCTGAAACCAGTTTGGACCATATTGACTTCTTCTTCTATTTTCTTACGAAGTCTACCCATTTTGGTTTTTAACAGAATTTTACTGGCATGATTAATCAGGGCAACAGTTCTATAGTTCGTGCATAATTTCAGGTTACCCTTTTTTGGCAGTGGTATGAATACAGTTCTTTCCATTCTTTTGGCCAAATACCTGAATGCCATATCTTTTTACATAGTGCATGATAGATTGTTGCACATTCCTTTCCTCCTGCTTTAATAAGTTCAGCTGTTATCTCATCACATCCTGGTGATCTAGCATATTTCAGATTCTTTGTTGCCCATAAAACTTCTATTGTTGGTTCGGGTTCTTTCTCCTCCAATAATAATTCACACTGTTGATTTCTATTTTCACAGTCGGTTGTTTCATAGATTCCTCTACAAAATCACCTCCTATGAGTTGTAAAACTATGAGGCCATGGTGTAAATATCTTGGAACATGGGGCATCAATACTGTAAGCAGTAGTTAACTTCAAGAAAGGCTGAGAACCAACAAGTAGAACTCTTAGCAGGCTTCTGTATTTCAGGAATATTTACAGCCCTAGCTTGTTAGTCAGGCTGAGAGAGAGCTAAATAGCATTTTTTATAGCAGCACCACATGTCAAGTTCTAGTCTACTACACTCTTGTCAAGTTCTAGTCTACTACACTCATGTCCAGCTCTAGTCTACTACACTCATGTCCAGCTCTAGTCTACTACACTCATGTCAAGCTCTAGTCTACTACACTCATGTCCAGCTCTAGTCTACTACACTCATGTCAAGCTCTAGTCTACTACACTCTTGTCAAGTTCTAGTCTACTACACTCATGTCCAGCTCTAGTCTACTACACTCATGTCAAGCTCTAGTCTACTACACTCATGACGGACTCCTTGTTTTATGTCAAACCAAGTTGTCGTTTCACCATTTATTCTTACTGCTGCTTGTTGGTCTAGATACGGCAGTGATGTTAATTGTATCAAATGTGTTGGAAATCCTATTTTTTCCATTATTTCCCAAAGTTTCTGGTGTTGTACACAATCAAATGCCTTTGAGTAGTCTATAAAGGATAAATATAGATTCACATTAAACTCTCTGCATTTCTCTATTATTAATCTTATATTGAATATATGATCTCTTGATCCTCTTCCTTGCCTGAAACCAGTTTGGACCATATTGACTTCTTCTTCTATTTTCTTACGAAGTCTACCCATTTTGGTTTTTAACAGAATTTTACTGGCATGATTAATCAGGGCAACAGTTCTATAGTTCGTGCATAATTTCAGGTTACCCTTTTTTGGCAGTGGTATGAATACAGTTCTTTCCATTCTTTTGGCCAAATACCTGAATGCCATATCTTTTTACATAGTGCATGATAGATTGTTGCACATTCCTTTCCTCCTGCTTTAATAAGTTCAGCTGTTATCTCATCACATCCTGGTGATCTAGCATATTTCAGATTCTTTGTTGCCCATAAAACTTCTATTGTTGGTTCGGGTTCTTTCTCCTCCAATAATAATTCACACTGTTGATTTCTATTTTCACAGTCGGTTGTTTCATAGATTCCTCTACAAAATCACCTCCTATGAGTTGTAAAACTATGAGGCCATGGTGTAAATATCTTGGAACATGGGGCATCAATACTGTAAGCAGTAGTTAACTTCAAGAAAGGCTGAGAACCAACAAGTAGAACTCTTAGCAGGCTTCTGTATTTCAGGAATATTTACAGCCCTAGCTTGTTAGTCAGGCTGAGAGAGAGCTAAATAGCATTTTTTATAGCAGCACCACATGTCAAGTTCTAGTCTACTACACTCTGTCAAGTTCTAGTCTACTACACTCATGTCCAGCTCTAGTCTACTACACTCATGTCCAGCTCTAGTCTACTACACTCATGTCAAGCTCTAGTCTACTACACTCATGTCCAGCTCTAGTCTACTACACTCATGTCAAGCTCTAGTCTACTACACTCATGTCCAGCTTTAGTCTACTACACTCATGTCCAGCTTTAGTCTACTACACTCATGTCCAGCTTTAGTCTAATACACTCATGTCCAGCTTTAGTCTACTACACTCACGTCCAGCTTTAGTCTACTACAATCATGTCCAGCTCTAGTCTACTGTTAACTGTGCCGTCTTTCCAGTACACTCATGTCCAGGTCTAGTCTACTGTTAACTGTGCCGTCTTTCCAGTACACTCATGTCCAGGTCTAGTCTACTGTTAACTGTGCCGTCTTTCCAGTACACTCAAGTCCAGCTCTAGTCTACCGTTAACTGTGCCGTCTTTCCAGTACACTCATGTCCAGCTCTAGTCTACTGTTAACTGTGCCGTCTTTCCAGTACACTCATGTCCAGCTTTAATCTACTACACTCATGTCCAGCTTTAGTCTACTACACTCATGTCCAGCTTTAGTCTACTACACTCATGTCCAGGTTTAGTCTACTACACTCATGTCCAGGTTTAGTCTACTACACTCATGTCCAGCTTTAGTCTACTACACTCTTGTCCAGCTCTAGTCTACTACACTCATGTCCAGCTTTAGTCTACTACACTCATGTCCAGCTTTAATCTACTACACTCATGTCCAGCTCTAGTCTACTACACTCATGTCCAGCTTTAGTCTACTACACTCATGTCCAGATTTAATCTATTACACTCTTGTCCAGCTTTAGTCTACTGTTAACTGTGCTGTCTTTCCAGTACACTCATGTCCAGCTTTAGTCTACTACACTCAAGTCCATCTCTAGTCTACTGTTAACTGTGCTGTCTTTCCAGTACACTCACGTCCAGCTTTAGTCTACTACACTCATGTCCAGCTTTAGTCTACTACACTCAAGTCCAGCTCTAGTCTACTGTTAACTGTGCCTCTTTTCAGTACCTGTGAAAAGTTTACATTGAGTTACTACAAATATATCTTAAATCAGTGGTTCTAATTAACAACAGCATGTTACAACACCAACAACAGCATGCTACCTGAAGGAAGGTTTTCTAGTGACATCATCTACACCTGAAGATGTCACAGATGATATGGTTGGTGCTAGCTCTGAGAAAGATGGCGGGTCAGTATTGCTACTGACAATATCATCTTGTTCCTTGTCTGCTTTCATAGGATTGTTCTCTTTCTGGGGTGGTTAAACCTTGTTGCATAACCCTCTTTTACACAGTAACAGTTGCTGATGCTGTTTCATGCACGAAGATATTCAGCCTTACTTCGTGATGGCCAAGCTGTGTCTAGGAATGGAAGACAAAACAGAAAAATCTGTCTTGTATAACAAAGCACTACATAATAAATTTTGCCATGTAAAACAAAGCAATAACTCATTAATTCTGTTATATGGAACAAAGCAATATATTATAAATTCTACCATGTACAATGATTCAATAGATCATAAAATCTGTCATGTAGAACAAAGCAATATATCATAAAGGGGGGGGGGCCCAACCCCCTTAGAGTATCAGGAGTTTAATATAATAGGGCCGAAACACTTGTCTGGGGAGGGGGACTTCCTCTGATGATCTGAAGGAGTTGTGTTGTTGTTCCGCTCTCTACGGTAGAGAGTTTCCTGCATATAGAGCATGGTGATGCCATTGACAATCGGGAAAGACTGATGGACAGTCGGGAAAGACCGACAGACACTGGGAAAGACCAGAATCCTCACTGGGAAAGCGTCCCTGAACTGGGCTGTCCGGGCTAGCAACCCTGTCAGCCGACATACTATTGCTACAAAGTCCAAAAAGAAGAAATGCCCCCAGGATTCACTGAAAGGGGGGGAGAATGATGGATCCACAGGTGACTATATGGAAACGACCATGCCCGCCCCAATTAATTTGAGTTCAGAACAGCGGATGGAGTATCCATGCATCTGTGGCAGGAAATTTAACACTCAACGTGGCATGAAGATACACAGAACGAAGAAGGGATGAGGTGATTCCTTACTGCCCAATATTCAACAGTGCACTGTGACGCCAGTCTCAGATAAGACATTAGAAGATCTCTGCCAGGATATAATCCACAGTACAGGGAATATTCAGGTTGAGTCAGGCAGCAGGGAGGTAATGCAGCCCCTCCGACGAGACCAGAGACAAGGTTAACTTTCCACCCGCAAGTGCAAAAAGCATATGAGAAAACCTGGACGCAGGATTATGCAAAGAAGTAGACAAACAGCTGAGAGGGAATGTCCAGGTCTAGTCTACTGTTAACTGTGCCGTCTTTCCAGTACACTCAAGTCCAGCTCTAGTCTACCGTTAACTGTGCCGTCTTTCCAGTACACTCATGTCCAGCTCTAGTCTACTGTTAACTGTGCCGTCTTTCCAGTACACTCATGTCCAGCTTTAATCTACTACACTCATGTCCAGCTTTAGTCTACTACACTCATGTCCAGCTTTAGTCTACTACACTCATGTCCAGGTTTAGTCTACTACACTCATGTCCAGGTTTAGTCTACTACACTCATGTCCAGCTTTAGTCTACTACACTCTTGTCCAGCTCTAGTCTACTACACTCATGTCCAGCTTTAGTCTACTACACTCATGTCCAGCTTTAATCTACTACACTCATGTCCAGCTCTAGTCTACTACACTCATGTCCAGCTTTAGTCTACTACACTCATGTCCAGATTTAATCTATTACACTCTTGTCCAGCTTTAGTCTACTGTTAACTGTGCTGTCTTTCCAGTACACTCATGTCCAGCTTTAGTCTACTACACTCAAGTCCATCTCTAGTCTACTGTTAACTGTGCTGTCTTTCCAGTACACTCACGTCCAGCTTTAGTCTACTACACTCATGTCCAGCTTTAGTCTACTACACTCAAGTCCAGCTCTAGTCTACTGTTAACTGTGCCTCTTTTCAGTACCTGTGAAAAGTTTACATTGAGTTACTACAAATATATCTTAAATCAGTGGTTCTAATTAACAACAGCATGTTACAACACCAACAACAGCATGCTACCTGAAGGAAGGTTTTCTAGTGACATCATCTACACCTGAAGATGTCACAGATGATATGGTTGGTGCTAGCTCTGAGAAAGATGGCGGGTCAGTATTGCTACTGACAATATCATCTTGTTCCTTGTCTGCTTTCATAGGATTGTTCTCTTTCTGGGGTGGTTAAACCTTGTTGCATAACCCTCTTTTACACAGTAACAGTTGCTGATGCTGTTTCATGCACGAAGATATTCAGCCTTACTTCGTGATGGCCAAGCTGTGTCTAGGAATGGAAGACAAAACAGAAAAATCTGTCTTGTATAACAAAGCACTACATAATAAATTTTGCCATGTAAAACAAAGCAATAACTCATTAATTCTGTTATATGGAACAAAGCAATATATTATAAATTCTACCATGTACAATGATTCAATAGATCATAAAATCTGTCATGTAGAACAAAGCAATATATCATAAAGGGGGGGGGGCCCAACCCCCTTAGAGTATCAGGAGTTTAATATAATAGGGCCGAAACACTTGTCTGGGGAGGGGGACTTCCTCTGATGATCTGAAGGAGTTGTGTTGTTGTTCCGCTCTCTACGGTAGAGAGTTTCCTGCATATAGAGCATGGTGATGCCATTGACAATCGGGAAAGACTGATGGACAGTCGGGAAAGACCGACAGACACTGGGAAAGACCAGAATCCTCACTGGGAAAGCGTCCCTGAACTGGGCTGTCCGGGCTAGCAACCCTGTCAGCCGACATACTATTGCTACAAAGTCCAAAAAGAAGAAATGCCCCCAGGATTCACTGAAAGGGGGGGAGAATGATGGATCCACAGGTGACTATATGGAAACGACCATGCCCGCCCCAATTAATTTGAGTTCAGAACAGCGGATGGAGTATAGAGTTTGGTAACATCATATATCTTCACTGCCACAAAGAGTTTGGTAACATCCTATATCTTCACTGCCACAAAGAGTTTGGTAACATCATATATCTTCACTGCCACAAAGAGTTTGGTAACATCATATATCTTCACTGCCACAAAGAGTTTGGTAACATCATATATCTTCACTGCCATAAAGAGTTTGGTAACATCATATATCTTCACTGCCATAAAGAGTTTGGTAACATCATATATCTTCACTGCCACAAAGAGTTTGGAACCAAACAGGCAAAAAGAGAAAAAGTAACACCAAGAAAGTCCAGAAGACAGAGGAAAATAGAAGCAATAAGACAGCAGAAGAGCCACGCCTGGAAAATGTTCAAGAAGGCACATGAATCAGAAAAAGAAGGACTAAGACAGGTTTGGCAGCATCTAAAATCCCAGCACAGTGTCCTTTGCAGAGCTGAAAGACTATGTAAAAGGAAGAGGGAAACCAGATACGCAAGAGAGAAGTTCTACAGAGATCCCTTCGGATTTGCCAAGCAGTTATTTGAACAGCCAAAATCAGGTACGCTGAAAGCAGGTAAGGAGATGCTCAAGGAACATCTGACCAAGACATCTCTCTCTCTCTCTGAACCTTAAGTGCCCAGGGCACATGGGGCTTCCACAAGGGTTTTCCACAAATGCCTGTCCTTCGCCTTTTTTTCTGCTCTTGCCCAGGTGAGCCCTCTATTGCTCAACATCCTTTCTGTTGTTCTTCTCCATGTCTCTTTTGGTCTACCCTTGCTTCTGTTCCCCTGTGGTGTCCATCTTAGTGCTATTTTTGGTAGTGAGTTGTCAGTCATTCGGAGCACATGTCCCAACCATCGCCAGCGTCTTTCCTCAATAATTGTTGTCAGTGGCTTCATCTGCATTTCTGCCAATAAGATGTTATTTCTTATGGTTTTTTGGCCAGAATATTTTCCTAATTCTTTGAGCAAGACATACTCTGATAAAAATCAGCATACACCTCTCAAGCAGATGAAAGGTCTAGTGTGGCAATGTGCACCAGGCAGCAAATTCAAATGCAGCCCACCAACCTTACAAGAAGTAGAGAGCGTTGTAAGAAAAGCTAAAGGCAAGTCAGCACAGGGCCAAATGGCGTTCCTTACATACTATACAAAAGATGCCCTGAAGTACTAAAGAAGCTTCATAAACTCCTACGAACAGCATGGACCAAAGGAGTCATATGTAAAGAATGGAAAAAGGCTAACAGAGTATACATCCCCAAGGAGCAGAATTCCACTGAAATCAACCAGTTCAGACTGATCTCACTTCTGAATGTGGAAGGAAAGATATTCTTCTCTGTGATGGCAAAAAGACTAACAACATACCTCCTAGACAATGGTTACGTTGATACATCCGTGCAGAAGGGAGGAATTCCAGGTTTCCCAGGATGTCTCGAGCATGCATCAATGATTTGGGAAGCTATTCAGCAGGCAAAATCTGTAAAGCAAGGTCTACGGGTAATATGGCTTGACCTAGCCAATGCATATGGCTCAGTACTGCATCAGATGATATGGCTAGCACTAGACATGTATCATGTGCCAAAAGAAATCACAAATATGCTGAAAAGGTACTTCACAGGGTTCCTCATGAGGTTTGGAACATCAGGATATATTACAAGATGGATCGAGCTCCAGGCAGGAATTGCAATGGGTTGTACAATATCTCCCATACTGTTCATACTAGCCATGCAAGTAATCCTGAGAGCAGCAGAAGGAGCAGCAGAAGGCCCAAGATTCAGAAATGGATGTCAAATGCCTCCACTAAAAGCATTCATGGATGACACAACAGTAATAACAACCAGTGAAGCACAGGCACGAAAGATGTTTGAGCGTTTGGACAGCCTCATCATATGGTGCCACATGAGCTTCAAGCCAAAGAAGTCAAGAAGCCTGTCACTCATGAAAGGGAAAGTGATAGAAAGATCGTACACAGTGGCAAATCAAATAATCCCAACTGTAGGGGAAGAGCAAGTGAAGAGCCTTGGCAGAGTATATGATGCATCCAGGAAGGACTCAAGTGCTGTGAAGCAGGTTATAGAAATGGCGCAGAATGGACTGAGCATCATAGACAAAAGCAGGTACGCTGAAAGCAGGTAAGGAGATGCTCAAGGAACATCTGACCAAGACATCTCTCTCTCTCTCTCTCTCTCTGAACCTTAAGTGCCCAGGGCACATGGGGCTTCCACAAGGGTTTTCCACAAATGCCTGTCCTTCGCCTTTTTTTCTGCTCTTGCCCAGGTGAGCCCTCTATTGCTCAACATCCTTTCTGTTGTTCTTCTCCATGTCTCTTTTGGTCTACCCTTGCTTCTGTTCCCCTGTGGTGTCCATCTTAGTGCTATTTTTGGTAGTGAGTTGTCAGTCATTCGGAGCACATGTCCCAACCATCGCCAGCGTCTTTCCTCAATAATTGTTGTCAGTGGCTTCATCTGCATTTCTGCCAATAAGATGTTATTTCTTATGGTTTTTTGGCCAGAATATTTTCCTAATTCTTTGAGCAAGACATACTCTGATAAAAATCAGCATACACCTCTCAAGCAGATGAAAGGTCTAGTGTGGCAATGTGCACCAGGCAGCAAATTCAAATGCAGCCCACCAACCTTACAAGAAGTAGAGAGCGTTGTAAGAAAAGCTAAAGGCAAGTCAGCACAGGGCCAAATGGCGTTCCTTACATACTATACAAAAGATGCCCTGAAGTACTAAAGAAGCTTCATAAACTCCTACGAACAGCATGGACCAAAGGAGTCATATGTAAAGAATGGAAAAAGGCTAACAGAGTATACATCCCCAAGGAGCAGAATTCCACTGAAATCAACCAGTTCAGACTGATCTCACTTCTGAATGTGGAAGGAAAGATATTCTTCTCTGTGATGGCAAAAAGACTAACAACATACCTCCTAGACAATGGTTACGTTGATACATCCGTGCAGAAGGGAGGAATTCCAGGTTTCCCAGGATGTCTCGAGCATGCATCAATGATTTGGGAAGCTATTCAGCAGGCAAAATCTGTAAAGCAAGGTCTACGGGTAATATGGCTTGACCTAGCCAATGCATATGGCTCAGTACTGCATCAGATGATATGGCTAGCACTAGACATGTATCATGTGCCAAAAGAAATCACAAATATGCTGAAAAGGTACTTCACAGGGTTCCTCATGAGGTTTGGAACATCAGGATATATTACAAGATGGATCGAGCTCCAGGCAGGAATTGCAATGGGTTGTACAATATCTCCCATACTGTTCATACTAGCCATGCAAGTAATCCTGAGAGCAGCAGAAGGAGCAGCAGAAGGCCCAAGATTCAGAAATGGATGTCAAATGCCTCCACTAAAAGCATTCATGGATGACACAACAGTAATAACAACCAGTGAAGCACAGGCACGAAAGATGTTTGAGCGTTTGGACAGCCTCATCATATGGTGCCACATGAGCTTCAAGCCAAAGAAGTCAAGAAGCCTGTCACTCATGAAAGGGAAAGTGATAGAAAGATCGTACACAGTGGCAAATCAAATAATCCCAACTGTAGGGGAAGAGCAAGTGAAGAGCCTTGGCAGAGTATATGATGCATCCAGGAAGGACTCAAGTGCTGTGAAGCAGGTTATAGAAATGGCGCAGAATGGACTGAGCATCATAGACAAAAGCAGGCTACTGGATAAGTTCAAAATATGGTGCCTCCAGTTCATGCTGATTCCAAAACTGATGTGGCCACTACTCATTTACGAAGTAAGTACCAGCACAGTAGAGGCAGTCGAAAGAAAGATAAATAAAGCCATAAGAAAGTGGTTGGGCGTACCACCAGGATTAACTGATGTAGCGCTGTACTGCAAGAAGAGCAAACTGCAGCTGCCATTCAAATCTGTAGTTGAAGAATACAAGGTAGGAAAAAACAAAACTTGCAATGATGCTACAAGAATCTACAGATCCGGTGGTACGAGAAGTGCAGCCAACACTTAAAACTGGATGAAAATGGAAAGTAGGTGAGGAAGTGACCACAGCCAGGGAAACACAGGAGCTGAAAGAAGTAATAGGGTACACCCAGACCAACAAAAGGGGATTTGGTCATGGCGAAATCAAATGGTGGTCAAAGGCCTCCTGCAAGGAAAGAAGGGATATGATCATCAGCGAAGTAAGGAGTTCAAAGGATGACAAGCGGGTCCAGAAGGCAGTCCAACAATCACAACAAGGGCAATGGACAACATGGGAGGAAGTCCTGCAGAGATCACTAACATGGAATGACATCTGGAAAATGGCACCCTTGAGGCTCAGCTTCATCATCAGAGCTACTTATGACCTTCTGCCTACAGGCTCCAACCTATACAAATGGGGTGTATCAGAAGATACAGAGTGCCATCTCTGCAACGAAGGGCAAACATTGGAACATGTGCTGTCAGCATGCAGAGTATCATTAGGTCAAGGACGCTACACCTGGCGGCACAACAGAGTGCTGCAGGAACTAGTAGCCATTGTAGACAGGGCAAAAGATAAAGCAAATAACAGCAAAAGAGTTCAGGTCCCACCTAAATACTTCGTAGATGCTGATATGACATCAAATACTGAAATCAGGGACATTCCTTTACCATCACTGCTAGATGGTACAAATGACTGGGATGTGATAGCGGACCTTCCAGGAAGAAGAGAATACCCGACTGCCATCAAGAACACAGGAATGTGACCGGACATTGTAGTGTACTCCACAGAAAAACAGGAATTAATAATGACAGAGCTTACGGTCCCATACGAAACTAGAATAGAGGAACAGCATTTATTCAAATTTGAGAAGTACAATGATCTGGTCAAGCAACTGAGGCAGGAGGCAGGAATCAGGGCAAAAGTGATAGCTGTAGAAGTGGGAGCAAGAGGATTCATAGCAACATCAGCATATGACCTATGTAAGCAACTGGGCATAAAGGGACAAGCAAGAGCAAGGGCATTGAGAAGCCTTTCAGAAACAGCAGAAAAGGCCTCATGCTGGCTGTGGAGTATGCGAAACAAGCATTGGGAACATAAGTAATTTCATTTGCCACAACCAATACCAGTCCTCCGTAGCTAAATCGCTAAAGACGCACTTCAAAAGTGCAGTGCCAACTGGAAGATCATGGGTTCAATCCCGGGACCGAAAAAAAAGCAACAACTCACAAGACCTCTGGGAGTCATGACCACGTACAAAAGACCATAAAACCTGCCATGTAGAACAAAACAATATATTATAAATTTGCCAAGAAGATCAAAGCAGCCTCTCTCTCTCTAACTCATGTCTCTGCTTCTTCTCTGTGCTTATCCGCGTCCATCTCGGCACATTTTGTTCCCGTCCTTCTTACAAAGAGATAACCAAAAAAAAGCTATTTAATTTTTCATCTATTTTTCGTGTTTCTATCTGTTCTTCTTTGTATGTGGTCCTTGAAAACGCCATTTGCCGAAATATTAGATTTTGTATGTTCTTCATTTGTACGTCACCATCTTATTTTCTGCCACTCCTGTTCCAGTTTGTAAAACTGAACCATGCGCCTATGTCTAACTTGTACTGTCGCTTGCGACAGTAATCACAGAGATGAAGTGTTATATAAAAACAAAATCACATACATAATCACATTATTTTACCTGCCTTGAACTTGTCAGTCAATTTGTCCAATACTTCGTCCCTCTGAGAAATTGTCTTCTGGTGCAACGTCTAACAGGAAGTAAAGTTATGTTATTAAATCTGTGCTCACAGACACAAGAGTTCTTCAACCTCTCAGCTCCTATTCTTCTTCTGCGTTCGAGGTTGTTGGTCACTTTAGATCCTGATCCCTGTCGACATGTCAAAGCCCGCAGTCCTCTCCAGATCCTGATCCCTGTCGACATGGCAAAGCCCGCAGTCCTCTCCAGATCCTGATAGGAGCCCCAAAGCTTGTGTCTCTGGCCATGTCTCTCGTCTCAGATCCGCATGGTAAGGGCTCTCTTGAAGGATATGATCTGGAGTCTGGACTCCACCCCACATAGACACTTGTCTATGTGAGACATTTTGAGTCGATGTAGGTGTCTCAGTGGTCTGTCAGTGGGCATAAGAGGATGGTTTGCTGAAGATGATTTAGTATATTTGTTTTATATCAGTGGTGTCACCTTCAGTTTTATCTGCACTTGCATTTTACAATTTTAAAAATAAATATTTTATCATATTTGTTATGGTTCAGACTGCGGTACATTTAACAACGCAAATCTTTACTCATGAAGTATTGTTTAACGAACGTGCTATATAGAAATACACAAATATTTTAGGCTGATGAAAGTTTTAATACGACTAAAAAGTGTGTAAATAGTCAAAAGTAAGCTGTCATTTGAGCGAAAATGTTTTTATCAAAATTTACTGTCACATTTCTGTGACTGTACAGAAGACAGCGCAGTTTGGGAAATATGATTCTAAAAACACTACAAACATGTAGACAGCACACAGTATGGTAAATATGATTATAAAAGCACTACGGATAAACATGTAGACAGCACACAGTATGGTAAATATGATTCTAAAAGCACTACGGATAAACATGTAGACAGCACACAGTTTGGTAAATATGATTCTAAAAACACTACGGATAAACATGTAGACAGCACACAGTTTGGTAAATGTGATTCTAAACACACCACCAACAAACATGTACTGCATAACTGTATAAACTGTTTGGTTTCAGTTTTCATTTATATTACCACTAGCTATATCATGATCCACAGTTCAGTTATTGTCATCTTATCTAATAATTTTCTAAGTCGCTCACTTTGTGCACGAGCGTCAACGTCACTGATGCACGTTAAACAATTCAGACTTCAACCTAACATGTACATATAATTATTTCTGAGAAATTATTTATAATTTTATTCATTCATTACCTGCCGTGCTGAGTGGAGTTGCTGGCAATATTTGTTCTCCATACTGTCCGATCCTTAGCCTTTCTGATCAGCTGAATTGCTTTTTTATTCCATGCATCCCATTTGGTCAAGGTTTATTCCATGCATCCCATTTAGTCAAGGTTTATTCCATGCATGTCATTTGGTCAAGGTTTATTCCATGCATGTCATTTGGTCAAGGTTTATTCCATGCATGTCATTTGGTCAAGGTTTATTCCATGCATGTCATTTGGTCAAGGTTTATTCCATGCATGTCATTTGGTCAAGTTTTATTCCATGCATGTCATTTGGTCAAGGTTTATTCCATGCATGTCATTTGGTCAAGGTTTATTCCATGCATGTCATTTGGTCAAGGTTTATTCCATGCATCCCATTTGGTCAAGGTTTATTCCATGCATGTCATTTGGTCAAGGTTTATTCCATGCATGTCATTTGGTCAGGGTTTATTCCATGCATGTCATTTGGTCAAGGTTTATTCCATGCATGTCATTTGGTCAAGGTTTATTCCATGCATGTCATTTGGTCAAGGTTTATTCCATGCATGTCATTTGGTCAAGGTTTATTCCATGCATGTCATTTGGTCAAGGTTTATTCCATGCATGTCATTTGGTCAAGGTTTATTCCATGCATGTCATTTGGTCAAGGTTTATTCCATGCATGTCATTTGGTCAAGGTTTATTCCATGCATGTCATTTGGTCAGGGTTTATTCCATGCATGTCATTTGGTCAGGGTTTATTCCATGCATGTCATTTGGTCAAGGTTTATTCCATGCATGTCATTTGGTCAAGGTTTATTCCATGCATGTCATTTGGTCAAGGTTTATTCCATGCATGTCATTTGGTCAAGGTTTATTCCATGCATGTCATTTGGTCAAGGTTTATTCCATGCATGTCATTTGGTCAAGGTTTATTCCGTGCATGTCATTTGGTCAAGGTTTATTCCATGCATGTCATTTGGTCAAGGTTTATTCCATGCATGTCATTTGGTCAAGGTTTATTCCATGCATGTCATTTGGTCAAGGTTTATTCCATGCATGTCATTTGGTCAAGGTTTATTCCATGCATGTCATTTGGTCAAGGTTTATTCCATGCATGTCATTTGGTCAAGGTTTATTCCATGCATGTCATTTGGTCAAGGTTTATTCCATGCATGTCATTTGGTCAAGGTTTATTCCATGCATGTCCTTTGGTCAAGGTTTATTCCATGCATGTCATTTGGTCAAGGTTTATTCCATGCATGTCATTTGGTCAAGGTTTATTGGCCATATAGTGAGAAGAGGAGGAATTGAAAATATAATGACAACAGGAAAAATTGGAAGCAATAAAGGGAGAGGTAGACCATGAGAGAAAATCTTAGACTGCTTGACAAAATGGCATGGAAGAGGCACTACCACAGAACTGATGAATAACATGAAAAATAGGAAACTGTGGAGAGACATGGTCCACGGCGCTTCTAGGCATGGCAGATGATGATGATGATGATGATGTCATTTGGCAAGTCCACTGAGATATTTTTCTCTTGGTCTCCTTTTTCTTTTGGTTTCTTCATTACCAAGTCTTCTAACTTTCGTCTTTTCTTGACATGTCTAAGAAAGTTCTTATCTGATAATTCTTCATGTCATAAAAACTGCTTTTGGCTCTGTCATTCGTGATTTGAATTCAGATGTGCATTTTCCTACTTTGAGATAACTGAATTTATTTACCTGTATCATGTCTTCTGACATGAAAAAATGTTGCACATGGATACATTTGCTCCATCTAGTATTACTTTTGTTTCTGTCGTGTTGTTGTTTACTCCACCTGGTATTACTTTGTGTTTCTATCTTGTTGCTGTTTACTCCATCTAGTATTACTTTTCTTTCTATCTTGTTGCTGTTTACTCCATCTGGTATTACTTTTATTTATATCTTGTTGCTGTTTACTACATCAATTATTACTTTTGTTTCTATATTGTTGCTGTTTACTCCATCAATTATTACTTTTGTTTCTATTTTGTTGCTGTTTACTCCATCAATTATTACTTTTGTTTCTATCTTGTTGCTGTTTACTCTATCAGGTATTACTTTTGTTTCGATCTTGTTGCTGTTTACTCCATCTGGTATTACTTTTGTTTCGATCTTGTTGCTGTTTACTCCATCAGGTATTACTTTTGTTTCGATCTTGTTGCTGTTTACTCTATCTGGTATTACCTTTGTTTCTATCTTGTTGCTGTTTACTCCATCTGGTATTACTTTTGTTTCTATCTTGTTGCTTTTTACTCCATCAGGTATTACTTTTGTTTCTATCTTGTTGCTTTTTACTCCATCAGGTATTACTTTTGTTTCTATCTTGTTGCTGTTTACTCTATCAGGTATTACTTTTGTTTCTATCTTGTTGCTGTTTACTCCATCTGGTATTACTTTTGTTTCTATCTTGTTGCTGTTTATTCCATCTGGTATTACTTTTGTTTCGATCTTGTTGCTGTTTACTCCATCAGGTATTACTTTTGTTTCGATCTTGTTGCTGTTTACTCTATCTGGTATTACCTTTGTTTCTATCTTGTTGCTGTTTACTCCATCTGGTATTACTTTTGTTTCTATCTTGTTGCTTTTTACTCCATCAGGTATTACTTTTGTTTCTATCTTGTTGCTTTTTACTCCATCAGGTATTACTTTTGTTTCTATCTTGTTGCTGTTTACTCTATCAGGTATTACTTTTGTTTCTATCTTGTTGCTGTTTACTCCATCTGGTATTACTTTTGTTTCTATCTTGTTGCTGTTTATTCCATCTGGTATTACTTTTGTTTCGATCTTGTTCTTGTTTACTCTATCAGGTATTACTTTTGTTTCTATTTTGTTGCTGTTTACTACATCTGGTATTACTTTTGTTTCTATTTTGTTGCTGTTTACTACATCTGGTATTACTTTTGTTTCTATTTTGTTGCTGTTTACTACATCTGGTATTATTTTTGTTTCTATTTTGTTGCTGTTTACTCTATCAGGTATTACTTTTGTTTCTATTTTGTTGCTGTTTACTCAATCAATTATTACTTTTGTTTCGATCTTGTTGCTGTGTACTCAATCTGTTATTACTTTTGTTTCTATTTTGTTGCTGTTTACTACATCTGGTATTACTTTTGTTTGTATTTTGTTGCTGTTTACTACATCTGGTATTACTTTTGTTTCTATTTTGTTGCTGTTTACTACATCTGGTATTATTTTTGTTTCTATTTTGTTGCTGTTTACTCTATCAGGTATTACTTTTGTTTCTATTTTGTTGCTGTTTACTCTATCAATTATTACTTTTGTTTCGATCTTGTTGCTGTTTACTCCATCTGGTATTACTTTTGTTTCGATCTTGTTGCTGTTTACTCCATCTGTTATTACTTTTGTTTCGATCTTGTTGCTGTTTACTCCATCTGGTATTACTTTTGTTTCTATTTTGTTGCTGTTTACTCCATCTGGTATTACTTTTGTTTCTATCTTGTTGCTGTTTACTCCATCTGGTATTACTTTTGCTTCTGTTTTGTTGCTGTTTACTCCATCTGGTATTACTTTTGTTTCTGTTTTGTTGCTGTTTACTCCATCTGGTATTACTTTTGTTTCTATTTTGTTGCTGTTTACTCAATCAATTATTACTTTTGTTTCGATCTTGTTGCTGTGTACTCAATCTGTTATTACTTTTGTTTCTATTTTGTTGCTGTTTACTACATCTGGTATTATTTTTGTTTCTATTTTGTTGCTGTTTACTACATCTGGTATTACTTTTGTTTCTATTTTGTTGCTGTTTACTACATCTGGTATTATTTTTGTTTCTATTTTGTTGCTGTTTACTCTATCAGGTATTACTTTTGTTTCTATTTTGTTGCTGTTTACTCTATCAATTATTACTTTTGTTTCGATCTTGTTGCTGTTTACTCCATCTGGTATTACTTTTGTTTCGATCTTGTTGCTGTTTACTCCATCTGTTATTACTTTTGTTTCGATCTTGTTGCTGTTTACTCCATCTGGTATTACTTTTGTTTCTATTTTGTTGCTGTTTACTCCATCTGGTATTACTTTTGTTTCTATCTTGTTGCTGTTTACTCCATCTGGTATTACTTTTGCTTCTGTTTTGTTGCTGTTTACTCCATCTGGTATTACTTTTGTTTCTGTTTTGTTGCTGTTTACTCCATCTGGTATTACTTTTGTTTCTGTTTTGTTGCTGTTTACTCCATCTGGTAATACTTTTGTTTCTGTTTTGTTGCTGTTTGGCTCTAAACCTCCTTTATTGCTCTTCTTAATAATATTGTTCATTAGTTTGTGGAAAATGATTTCACTTTCTGCTGTTACAGCGGTGTATCTCAGGTTGCTGACATTATGCCCTTCTGTTTTTATATCTTCCAAGTTTGGAATGGTTCTCACGGTGTTTTCGCTGTTACGAAAATAAACCAGGTAAGAGTACACGCGACTCTCTTACTATTTTTTTTCCATTATAATGTTCTAATTTATTTCCAGAATAAATAGAATCGATCAACCTGACGGGGGGAGGAGAATTGTGGGGGTGTAGAATGTTTGTCTTAAACTATCGTGATCATTTTGTAAGTAGCCTTTTGTTTTTCTTTTAATTTTCGACGGGGATTCAACGAGGTCACTATAAAGTACTATTATTATACAGCAACACGTAACAGGGGTGCATACTGTCGCCTTAGTTATTTAATTTGTATACTGAAAATATAATGAGGAATGTTAGAGAAGACGTAGACAAAGAATATTATTCTCATTTTTATCACTGGGTATGCTAATGAGGTTATGATCACGTGATTAGGAGAGAGGGACGCGTTAGATTTTTGCTGAAAACAGTTGTCGTTCGTCAGCCATATGGCCGGAAGCATATTTGTTTCTGGGGAAGCTTAAGACTTTGTTTCGTAATGGCAGATATGTGATTCAAGTTATTGGGGGGGGGGGTGTGGGGTCGTGAGTATAAATGTTTTGTCAGCTATGATTTCAGAGTGCTGCTCGAGCCGCCTCATTCGTGTAAGTCATAATTGTCAGTGTCAGATGAAGTCACGTAATATATGGTGTCCGTAGTCGTAAGTAGAATATGTTTAGTTGAAGTACAAGTAGTATTCTTTGACGGGAGTGGTATTAGATATCAGACACATTGCTATATATATATATATATATATATATATATATATATATATATATATATATATATATATATATATATATATAATTCGTAATGTTGAAGCTTTAATATATATTTACATATGTTATTTGAGCCTCTGAGCTAGGAAGAATTGATGTGATATATTTTACATTGAGGCTCCTAGGTAACGTGTTATATGCCTGGAGGGGGGGCATGTAGGATGTTGATGATATTAGCTTGAATCATAAGTTGTCATGTATCCTGATTTAAATGTATACCTATATGAGATGTTAACACTTTGTTGTGGGTTGCCATGAGAGCCAACTCTTTATGATGCTTAATGAGATGCACAGAACTATATATCATATAATGTATAACAGGCTTGTGCCCCATCTGTGTTGGCACAGTTATTGAGTTACATACAGTTCTATTTTGTAATAAATAGTTTGTGTTGGAATGTATATACATGTTGTTGGACTTGTCAGTTCGAGATGAATGACAGGATGGTAGTAGATGTATTATCAGAAGCTACACGATCACGGGGGTGTGGCTCCGGCAACAGGAACGTCCATGAAGCAAGGAACCTGGGTTGAGAAATAGTTGGGGGCAAGCAGTAGGGAAGTGTAGGGGGGCAGGTGGCAGCTGAGTGCTGGTTCCACTCAGACCGTAGGTTAAAGGTTAGCCGTGTTCCCTGCATAGAATAAAAGGGTTGGATGCTTGGGTTGTCAATAGAAAGGGGAAATAGGAATTTTCGCCTGACCACAGAGTGGTTGTCACACGCCCTTGTCCATAATAATAGCTTATAAGACCCCGTCCATTTTAACGAAGGTTAAAGTTGGAGGCAAGATATAAAGACGCATGATAAAAACCCTTAGAATAATAAATAAAATATACAAAATATAAAGATATTTTACAATAATGAGGAGCAAAACCTCTATCTTTATGCGAAGATAACTAAATTGATGACAACTGACAAAACAAACAAGGCAGATGAAATATGTATCAATGAGGAAAAACTGGAAGAAGTGGAGAGTTTTGAATATCTTGGATCACTACTAACTAATAATAGAGATATAACGAGGGAAATTAAAAGGAGGACATCTGTCGCTGTTCAGAAAGTAAAACAAATAAAGAATCTGTGGAGAGGAACAGACAGAACCACAAAAATAAGATTTTTAAGGGCATGCAACTTTCCCATCGCAACATATGCCTGTGAGACCTGGACACTTAACAAAACAGCTGAGAAACATAAATGCCTTTGAATGTAAATGCTACAGAAGAGTTCTTCAGATATCATGGACACAAAAAAAGAACAAATATATCCATACTACAAGAACTTAATATTGAAGAAGGCTGGCTATTAAAGAGGTAGAGAGAAAACTTAAATATTTTGGACACATTAAACGTCGTGATGCTCTAGAGAAGACTGTATTGGAAGGGCACATAATGGGAGAAAGAGAAAGAGAGGAAGATCAAAACGAAGATGGCTACAAGACATCGTTGATGGTCTGCAAATGGATGCATCAGCAGCAGTGCATCTTGGTTACAACTGAGAGGCCTACAGGAGAGCTGTTAGGGAGGCAAAGTTCATTAAGTGACATGCAAATGACTGACTGACACATGAATAGTCGGAGCGGAAGTAAAAACTAAATATATAAATATACACAAAGCCACCGAAGTAAAGCTGTGATAAAATATTAAAACTATTTAAGACAAAAAAAAAAGGAACAGCTGTATAAATTAACGAGCACAAAGTTGTAACGTTTCGGTTTACATCCAGGATAAAGAAGTAGAAACAGAAGAAGAAATATAAAATCACATGAACGATACACAGCAAATAAGAATCGATGAAAAAGAGTAGAAAAAAAGTACAAAAAGGGAGCACTTAGCTGTAATTTCCAGATGCAGCTTCTTTCAAGTTACAGCACAGTGGGTTTTTTTTTTGTTTTTGTTTTTTTGTTTTCCCAACCGTTGGGCCACTTTAAAGTACTATATTGTTTAATAATATTTTTTTTAAACATGGCACTATAAATAACTATACTAATAGACAAAAGTTAATGGCCGGTTTTTTCAATTCTTACAAAAACAAAATCAACTGACTAACAAACAAGCCATTAGTACCAAAGAAAACAGCAGTTAAAACTAAACAAATTCAGTCATTTCATTTGCAAATCGGAATAGGAATACACATACAGCAAGCTGGCGAAATCACTCACCTCTCGTCCAAAAATTCACAAGAGTGGTTTTCAAACAACAAACATGTCAGTATCCCGTGTGGCCACCGTTCCCTGCCAGACATTCGACGCACCGTTGCCTCATCGAGTTAACCAGGGTTGTTAGGACATTCTATGGAATGGCCTGCCACTCTTATTGAAGGAAAAGGGTCAGCTGGGTGACATCAACAGGTGCAGGATGATTTGTCGAAACCCGTCTGCCTATCTATCTATCTATCTATGCCTCCGACCCCTCGTGGAGCATAGGCCGCCTAGGACATCCCAAATGTGCTCAGTGAGCGACAGATTGGGCGACCGAGCTGGCCAATCATTCAAACGATTCTTTGCTGTTGAAGAAAATCTTCTACGACACGACCCCGATATAGTCTTGCGTTATCGTCTTGTATGATTGCCGCTGCACCCGTGGCTTGCAAGGTAGGCTGGTCAACTGGTTGCAGAATTTCATTCAGGTATCGCTGGGTGGTTAGGGTGCCATGAATGACATGGAGGGGAGTCCTGCCGTGCCTGCGGATGCCACCCCAGACCATGTGATTGATCCCCCTCCCCCCGTAACGATCCACCTCTTGGATAGTGGCGTCATGGAATCGTTCCCCTGGCCTTCTCCAAACACGGATTCTGCCATCATTGAAGGACATACTGAAGCAGGATTCGTCCGTGAAAAGAATTTCACCCCACTGGCACCTCGTCCAACGGATGTGCTGCCGGCACCAGGCAACTCTAGCTCTGTGGTGAGCTGGAGTAAGAGGTATTCTTATTGCTGGTCGTCGTGAAGCCAGCACAGATTCTCTTAAACGCCTGCGAATTGTTCTGCCGCTAACATTGACGTTTGCCGTATTCATTAGCTGGTTTCTGAGAGTGGAAGACGTTACTGTCCGATTGCGAAGTGTTGACAACTGCAGTATCTGTCATCTTGTCTACTCGTGCAACGAGGTCGGCCTGAATGATGCCAGTCTTCTACTCCCCCGGCTGAACGAAATCACTCCAATTGCCTTTGGATGGTAGAATGGGACATTCCTGAACGCCGAGCAACTTCACAACCAGATAAATCGCTTTCAACCAAGGCTATGACCCGATGACGCTCAAAGGTGTTAAAACGCCTTCGCGGTGGCATGGCGTTTTTCAAATGACAAAAATGCCTATAAACCGCTTTAATAAAAGTGATTGGAAGGTGAGAAGTGTTCACTAAGGATGCCTCTTGCACGTACAGCACAAATCAGCACGATTTAAATACCTGCTGGGTCATACTTACACTTCTTAAAATGCCCTAACATTTTGTCAAGGACGATGCTACTGCACTTGATTTTTATACTTGTTATGATGAGCAGTTGGTGTTGTTTATGCCCCGGCTGCATAGAGGACTGCTTTAGAACGCAATTTAATCAAGATTCTACAATAAATTTATTTACAGTTTTAGTACGGCAATCAGAATAAACATATGCTTGAAATTAATGACCGGCCCTGAACTTTTGTTCAGTATATATATTATATAGTCTTCTTCTTCTTCAGCTTTCCCAGCCATTAAGGCTCATTGCTGCAGATAAAGTTCGGCTCCATTCCTCTCTATTCCTAATCTTCTCTCTCAGTTGGTGACACCAATTTCTTTTATATCTTCTTCTGTGTTGTCTTTCCATCTCTGTCTTGGTCTACCCCTTTGTCTTGTTTCCTTTATCCCATGTGCATATATAATTTTTGTTTGTCTGTTCTCTTCCATTCTTTCTATATGCCACAGCCAGCATAGTCTGTTCGGTTTCAAGACATTTATAATTCGTTGGGATTTAAATAAGCTGTTCAGTTCAGTGTTCTTTCTAGCTGTCCATTCTCCACTGTTGGTATCCTTTATGGGCCCAAAGATTCTTCTTAGGATCTTGTTCTTAAAGATCTGCAATTGTTGTTCATCTTTCTTTGTTGTAATCCATGTTTCTGATCATTACATGACGGCTGGTCTTATTATAGTTTTGTAGATTGTTATTGTGGTGTTTGGGGACAGGATTTTGGATTTTAACAGGTGTTTTAAGGCAAAGTATATTTTATTCCCTATCTGTAGTCTGCTTTTAATCTCCTCGCTTACTGTATTGCTTCTGTTGAAGGTTGTGCCTAAATGTTTGTATGTTTCCATATTATATAGTAGTGGTTTTTTTTTCAAAGGGCCACTATAAAGTTTTGTATTATATTGTAGTCTTTTCCAAACAATGAGCGCTGCCAGGTTTATAGTCAAATTTTAATAGTGAAAATAGTTCAGAGTTCAAAATTCAGATTCTGGCTTCACTGCATTCTGGACAACTCCATATATGCCCCGCCGCATGCCGCAGCATCCATCCAAGAATATGTTTGCTAATAGTTCCTGTCACGTGTTGGTTGTTTACGACGTGTTTTCTGCCACACAGTTCGGATTTCCTACCAGCAACTTTAATTTGTCATAGCTACAGCAGTCTCTTCAGAGCTACATTGTTCGTCCATTCCCGCTCTTCATTTTCCCGCAGTCTGTCCAGTTCAGTCCCTCTTGTTCACTGACAGTCTGCCATTTATTTAACCATATCCTATTTTTAATGAAAAAAGTGTGTTCAGACATCTTTCATGTTTGTATAATTATATCTGTATCAAATAAATAAAGAAAATGAAACTCCACCGGTTAAATATTCATGAAATATGAATGTGTTTGTCTAGTTTTTGTCTACGAAAAAAGAAAAAAAATCTGTGGCTGGAAGCAGGCTCACATTGAAAAAAAAACAAGGAACTAGAAGCAGATTCACATTGAAACAAGGACTCCTGTGGTCCTCGATGGGTCCCGTGGTCTCCCTGTGGTCCCCGATAAGCCAACAAGAGATCCCCGAGAGGACCACAAGAGGTTCAGAGTATAGCGGGGCTTGGGCCTGTATTCTCTGTAGGTCGCAGAAGCGGGATTGCGTGACACCGTGGTTTTCGTTTCACTAGTTTAATCTAGAATTGGACTTCTCACCGGAAAACCTCGACGTGTTTTGGATATCAGTATATCCTCGCCGGGTGAGAGGTGGTTGCCTATCTAGACTGTACTGGTCCAGTGTCTCCAAATTCAGCATTTTGTGATCGTGGCCGCAACCCTTCCTAGTTGTGACCAGGATGGAGCTTTTGTCCAGGAGGACGAATCCTCGCCACTAGTAAGTTTTACCCCTGGGCTAACCCGGTTTAGGCGTATTATCCTAGTATGGGCGTGTTTAGGACGTGACCGACCTCTAGAGCGGAGGTTCCGTAACATGAATAGTCATCAAGTTTCACCCTTGGGTTAAGCCGGTTTAGGCATATTTCACCAGTATGGGTGTATATCGGACGTGGCCGGCCTTTAGAGCAGACGTGCCGTGGTATGAGTAGCTCTCGTCACGAGACTACTGGACATACTGATTAAACTTCACTTTATCCTTTCCATCACCTTTTCACAGCGTGCCGCACGGCAACCCTAATCGCTTTCCCGCATTTTCTTCATTGGCTGGGAGGAGTTTCACCCCACGAGTGGCAGCCGAAGAATCTCGCCAGCAGTGTCTTAAGTAAACCCCTGGGTTAAGCTGGTTTAGGCAATGGGCTTGGCCATGTTGACAGGGATCAGGATTTGATGTGACCACCAACCTCGAACGCAGAAGAAGAGATAAAAGAACTAACGACTGCAGTAAAACTGGTTCTAATAATAAAAGTAGATAGAGGTGTATGATTCAGTTCATTTATACATTCTCATCTTACTTTCATACTGTCTACCATTTGTGTTTTTTTCTCACTTTCCTCATTTCCTCTGTTGTTTTGTACCTTACACCTCTATCTACCTATAAGAAGAAGAAGGTATCGTATTCTACTGGCAAATATGATTACTTATTTGTATGTTTAGCATAAACAGATGAATGACTAAACGATAGCATATCAAATAAACATATTAAACTGCAAATTAAACTACTATCTTGACTTCACATAAATTCTCAGACTGCTGTCTTAGCATTTCTATCGCCATATTATGTTGTCTCTGAAAACTGTGGTATTGTCTTAGTCAGACAAGTACTTGAGATGTAACTTCGATACCGACTGTCGAGAACAGGTAACTAGAAGCAGGACGCCTACTCAGACGGCGACCGTTTCAGTTCGTGACATTGAATAACTGTAACTGTTCAGGTTCACACGCCAAGCGAAAGTGAAGTTTATCTTGCCAGAATTTGAGCAGTGAACTAATTGCTAAAATTAATTCGAGGTCTGTGAAATGTTTTAGCACTAAAGAATATGGAACAAGTCAAGAGATCTGGTCAGTGAAATGAAAAAATAAACATTCTTTATAAATGAAAACAGACGAGATAGTTTATTGAATTGTGCTTCGTGTGCAAACTTTAATAATATTTAACAAAAACTGAAAGAACATGGTTCTTAGCACGAGTATAATTCCTGGAAAAAAACGATGCGATAATTAGATCCTTCACTCGATAGTCTTCTTCCAACCACAAGGAAGGTCTTAAACTTGCTACCATGGCTATGATGGACAATGTAGACTTCCTTATCAGTCACATCAGAAATTCTTTTGTGACAAGTGACGATACAAGTATGTCAGAGTGGGTTATCACAGAGTGTCGGATACAGGATGATAATGATTTGAAACAGGAAGGTAATCATAGGTAAGCCACAAGAGATGGGCGTTTGCACTGGTCTCATGAAAAGCCTTTTTTTCTGTTCCAGCAGTCTCTCTCTCTCTCTCTCATCATCTTGTTTCTGTTCCAGCTGGCTGTGCCTCTAGTGTCTTTTATATGTTAATGGATTTCTGTTCCAGCTTTTAGGGGTGCTAGTTGGCTAAGTCGATAGTACGCTGTCCTCTCGTGGCTAGACGGCTGCTCATCCTACCGGCATCCGTGTTCGAATCCCAGGTAATTCTCTTGTGATTTTTCTTTCTCTCACATCTCACTAAAGTGCTCTGTCTACGGTTTTTTCGAGGTCTAATCCTACAAAATTGTTTTCTCTTACTTTTCTGTTCCAGCTGGTGCTTCTCCTGATTAACCTCTTGTGTTGATCAGTTCTTTGCTTCTCCTGATTAACCTCTTGTGTTGATCAGTTCTTGCTTCTCCTGATTAACCTCACTTATGTTGATCAGTTTATGTTCCAATTCTCGCTTCTCTGATTAACCTCTCTTACGTTGATGAGTTTCTGTTCCAGCTCTTGGTTCTCCTGATTAACCTCTCTGATATTGATCAGTTTCTGTTCCAATTCTTGCTTCTCCTGATTAACCTCTCTGATGTTGATCAGTTTCTGTTCCAGCTCTTGCTTCTCTTGATTAACCTCCCATACTTTATTCAATGTCTTTAGAGCAAAGAATGTTGTACATACAGCATTGAATGAATAATTTGTGAGATGATCATTTAGCTACCGATGTAAGATGTGTAATAAACCAGTGATCATGCTGGGATCTTCTGAAACCAGTACAGTTGTACACGTCTTCCACCTTGCATGGAGTATTTTCTGAAATATTGGTCTTCTCAGCACAACATTCAGTACTTTTTTTTTTCTCATGTATAAATACAAACATCAGTGGGTATTAAATGTTTGCGTGACATTTCTTTCTTACCTTATTTATGGTAAGATTTAATCTTGACAAACTGCTCACACGCTGAAGCAGAGTCAGGGCTGACTGATTCTCCTCCAAGCATTAAGCCTAATAGCCCGCTCATCCTCCAACCAGTTTTGCTAGTTGCATTTTTAATTAGGTTTTTGATAATATAAACCAGTTAGGGTAACCAGTGACCTTCAAAAGTTTGTTTTTCTCATTTGTTTTTAATCAGTGATTTACCAGTAGTTGTTAGTTAACATGACCACTGAGTAAACTTTGTCAGTTCAGCAGTTTCTGAACTGTCTTTAAATCAAAGGTTTTGGCACTGATAGTGGGAGCTAGACTTCATTTCAGCAGTTTCTAAACTGTCTTTAAATCAAAGGTTTTGGCACTGATAGTGGGAGCTAGACTTCAGTTCAGCAGTTTCTGAACTGTCTTTAAATCAAAGGTTTTGGCACTGATAGTGGGAGCTAGACTTCAATTCAGCAGTTTCTGAACTGTCTTTAAATCAAAGGTTTTGGCACTGATAGTAGGAGCTAGACTTCTGTAGGATGAGCCCAGGAGAAGTAGATTCTCAGAAATTAAATATCTAATTATATAACGCTGTAGTCAGACATTTTATCTGCTGGAGTGGCGTTCCTACATCTTTTTCATGAAAATAAGTTTTTGAAACTTTAGCTGTTGCTAACTCCTATTCTGTTTGTGTACTGTGGGAAAGGTGAGGTCTGTAAGCTTCTTGAGAATGGCAGGTAGTGGAGAGCTTATTTTGTAGCTAAATATGGCTCAGATGACATTTCAGCTTCTGTCTTCCCATAATGCTTTTTTTTCTTGGCACTTTCTTTATTCTCTCTGGTAATGACTTATCTCATTTTCTGTGCAGGTACAGCAGAAGCAACTTCAACAGCCGAAGTGACAGCAACAGTGACTGCCCATCAGACAATGAAATCAAAGGCTCTATGGACATTCACCCTGACATGGACTTTGGTGTGTTACAGTAAACTGGCTCTGTGTGCTTTGTATGGTTCTCTCATGTGTTCTATTATCTTTGCATTTAGCAGCTGTCCTCAGTTTTAGAAGATACATTGTTAAAGTTACATGAACCAGTTATAAAGTCAGCTATAAGTCAGCATGTTGCAGTGAGTCTCAACATTTTGCTTAATGCCCCCTTTTCACCATATGTCAGAATGCCATCTCATCTCCCCCAACCCTACACTTGCCTTCTAAGATTGTGTGACTCAAAATGAAAAAGCACATTACAAATAGTATGAACACGATAATATAAATAATATTTTAACAGTGTGAGTCTGTTGTTCCAGTTTCTTCTTCCACCCGTCCTGCCCGCCTGGTTTGAGAACCTGTGGCATATTGAGAGTTTTAAAAGTAAAGTGTCTCACAGGAACTTTTTACAGATACAAATATTTTGTTGTGATAATGAAGAGAGCATCTCTCCATGACCATACATGTGATAATGAAGAGAGCACCTCCATGATTATACATATAATAAAGAAGAGAGTATTCCATGAATATACATGTGATAATGAAGAGGGCATCTCCATGATTATACATGTGATAATGAAGAAAGCATCTCCATGATTATACGTGTGGTGATAAAGAGAGGATCTCCATGATTGTGTGATGATGAAGAGAGCATCTCCACAATTATACATATGATGATGAAGAGAGCATCTCCATGATTATACATGTAGCCACAGTTGGTATGATTCATGATCCAAATATAAAAAATCAGCACAAACATTGACTATTAGTTTCCCCAGTACAGTTTTCTAATTTCATTACTGTTCCCACGTCAGTTGTCTTAGTTTCCTTGGCCTCCAGCCAAAGAGTTTCTGCTTGTTTGTTTGTGTGTACTAAGATGGATGCATGCTGTTAGTGGCAGACAGCTGAGTTGTATGAGGAAATAAGAAGACCTTTTCTCTTGTAGCAACAAAACACTGTTTGGATGTGTCTTGTTTGGTTCTCACATTGAAATATTTTCTGAAACTGTTGCATGTTTTCAATATGTACATACTTCAAACATTTTTATGTTCTCTCTTGGTATTTTAGGAGTTAGAAGTATGAGAGTTGAGCATTGGAGTGGCTGAGTCAGTAGTGAACTAGATTCTTGTTCAAAGTCAGTGCTCTTGAGAACAGTTGCCTTTACCCTGGCTGTAAAAATGATTACCTAGCACTTTGTGTTATGGAAAGCTGCTTTAGAGAATGTCTGCCTGTAACGTGAAATGAACTGAAATGCATTTTACACGTGTGCAGATTATGACCGTGGTGAAAGAAAGTAAGGCAATAAAAACAGTTTAACTTGAGATTTATTGTTTCTTGGATCAACAGGGGCCCACAGAAGGCGGTCAAATACGGCTCAGAGACTGGAGCGGCTGAAGAAGGAGAAAAGAAATCAGATCAAACAGAAGACTGTTCAATGGAAGGATGTTCCCGATGTATACAGAGGTAAGGGGTGTTTAGTTTATGTCAATCTATAGTTTGTTTCTAGGTCACTCACTTAACTCTTCCCGTGCGTTGGACGAAAAGCAGACGTATGGGTACGAACGGGACTAAAAACGCGGGTCTTGGTCTGTAAGGGGGTATAGTTGTAAAATGGAATGGAAAACAGTATTTCCATGTACTTCCGTATACTTAATATGTTTCAAAGTATAGCTAAATGAATGAAAATTTCATAAATGCAGAGTTTTTTAGGAAAAAAGAAGTAATGTGATGTTTTTAGACACTGATTGTGGCCAGCTCACCATCGGCTAGGTCTAGATCTACACTACTTACCATCTGTGATGTGTAGATCTACTTGTCGATCTCGTATTGTGATTCTGTGTTGCATTCTCGCTGAATGAATGTCTGAACTAACCTCCTAACTACTTCTCCAGTCGTCTAAATATGTCTAGATCTACTTAGAAAACATTCAAGAGCAGTGGGGTGGCCATAGGCTATGTCCATACCCCTATCTGCATCGTCAAAAATTGAAAAATTTCCATGCTTCTCGTCCTTTTTCTCGCTCGGCATCGCTCGTAACTAGGCACTCATTCGCCATTTTGAAAAGTGTCACTGGAATCACGGACGAAATATGTACAATCTAAATGTTACACCGCTTGTTTTAATGAAACAAACAATTATCATTATAGTGACCATACGGTAGCTTCGGGATACCGGAAGCGTCACTATATTGACCAATAGCACGGAAAGAGTTAAAACAACGAAAGGATGCTCCTGATGTATACAGAGGTAAGGGGTCTTTAGTTTATATCAATCTATAGTTTGTTTCTAGGTCACTCACTTAAAACAATGGAAGGATGCTCATGATATATACAGAGGTAAGGGATCTTTAGTTTATGTCAATCTATAGTTTGTTTCTAGGTCATTCACTTAAAACAATGGAAGGATGCTCCTGATATATACAGAGATAAGGGATCTTTAGTTTATGTCAATCTATAGTTTGTTTCTAGGTCACTCACTTAAAACAATGAAAAGATGTTCCTGATGTATACAGAGGTAAGGGGTCTTTGTGTTAAATCTAGACCACCCAGTAAAGTGTGTATAATTAGTGTTAGATGACCTGTCTTATGATTTAGAAAACTGATACTGATCTTCATATGTTTATTGCTTGTGTATGGTTAGGCTGTTGTTTGTGCACATAAGCAGATGTAATGTTTTGTTGTTTGTTAACCTATGGTGATGGTGGGTGATGAGAATAGAAACTTTAGCAGTGTGCCTGTCATCCGGCTCCAGTCACCCAGGTTAAACCATGGCCCTCTAGTACAGTTTGCTTCATGAAGCATCTTGGGAAAGTTGAGCTGGCCTTTGTCCTTGTCTGAAACATTAGCCACCTTCATCCTACATCTCGTGTTCATTTTTACCACATACACTTTTATATACAGTTCTTTGGCGGATTTTGTTCTTCCTGTACCCAGAGTTATGTTCTTCTTATACCCAGTTATGTTCTTCTTTTCCCAGAATTATGTTCTTCCTGTACCCAGAATTATGTTCTTCTTGTGCCAAGAGTTATGTTCTTCCTGTACCCAGAATTATGTTGTTTTTTTTTTGTACCCAGAGTTATGTTCTTCTTGTATCCAGAGTTATGTTCTTCTTATACCCAGGGTTATTTTGTTTCTTGTACCTAGAATTATGTTCTTCTTGTACCCAGGGTTATATTCTTCTTGTACCCAGAATTATGTTCTTCTTGTGCCAAGAGTTATGTTCTTCCTGTACCCAGAATTATGTTTTTTTTGTATCCAGAGTTATGTTCTTCTTGTATCCATAATTATGTTCTTCTTGTACCCAGGGTTTTTTTTTTGTACCCAGAGTTATGTTCTTCTTGTACCCAGGGTTATTTTGTTTTTGTACCCAGAGTTATGTTTTTCTTGTACCCAGGGTTATTTTGTTTTTTGTACCCAGAGTTATGTTCTTCTTGTAGCCAGGGTTATTTTGTTTTTGTACCCAGAGTTATGTTCTTCTTGTAGCCAGGGTTATTTTGTTTTTGTACCCAGAATTATGTTCTTCTTGTACCCAGGGTTATGTTCTTCTTGTACCCAGGGTTATTTTGTTTTTTGTACCCAGAGTTATGTTCTTCTTGTACCCAGAGTTATGTTCTTCTTGTACCCAGGGTTATGTTTTTCTTGTACCCAGGGTTATTTTGTTTTTTGTACCCAGAGTTATGTTCTTCTTGTACCCAGAGTTATGTTTTTCTTGTACCCAGGGTTATTTTGTTTTTTGTACCCAGAGTTATGTTCTTCTTGTACCCAGGGTTATTTTGTTTTTGTACCCAGAATTATGTTCTTCTTGTACCCAGGGTTATTTTGTTTTTTGTACCCATAGTTATGTTCTTCTTGTACCCAGGGTTATGTTCTTCTTGTACCCAGAGTTATGTTCTTCTTGTACCCAGAGTTATGTTCTTCTTGTATCCAGGGTTATGTTTTTCTTGTACCCAGGGTTATTTTGTTTTTGTACCCAGAGTTATGTTCTTCTTGTACCCAGAGTTATGTTTTTCTTGTACCCAGGATTATTTTGTTTTTTGTACCCATAGTTATGTTCTTCTTGTACCCAGAGTTATGTTCTTCTTGTACCCAGGGTTATGTTTTTCTTGTACCCAGGGTTATTTTGTTTTTGTACCCAGAGTTATGTTCTTCTTGTACCCAGAGTTATGTTTTTCTTGTACCCAGGGTTATTTTGTTTTTTGTACCCAGAGTTATGTTCTTCTTGTACCCAGGATTATTTTGTTTTTGTACCCAGAATTATGTTCTTCTTGTACCCAGGGTTATTTTGTTTTTTGTACCCATAGTTATGTTCTTCTTGTACCCAGGGTTATTTTGTTTTTTGTACCCAGAGTTATGTTCTTCTTGTACCCAGAGTTATGTTTTTCTTGTACCCAGGGTTATTTTGTTTTTGTACCCAGAGTTATGTTCTTCTTGTACCCAGAGTTATGTTTTTCTTGTACCCAGGGTTATTTTGTTTTTTGTACCCAGAGTTATGTTCTTCTTGTACCCAGGGTTATGTTCTTCTTGTACCCAGGGTTATTTTGTTTTTGTACCCAGCTGATGACAGAGGACACCTGTTTGAGAAGAAAAGTCTCCCAGCTGTAGAGAACATCATCTCCCAGGTGCACTCAAACAATGGCATAGATGAAGGTAGTAGTGTACCTGACAGCCAGCTCCAGTCACACAGTGCCATAGATGGAGGTAGTGCTGTACCAATCACCCAGGTGCAGCCAGGTAAAATCAAGCAGGTGTCTGCCCTCACACAACAGCTGGCGGAGCATGAGGAACATGGCAGCAACCCTTTCTTTAAATATGCCAAGTTTGACGGCAGAGTGAGTTGTTTGTTTTGTCTACCTGTAACCTTAAATATGCCAAGTTTGACGGCAGAGTGAGTTGTTTGTTCTGTCTACCTGTAACCTTAAATATGCCAAGTTTGATGGCAGAGTGAGTTGTTTGTTCTGTCTACCTGTAACCTTAAATATGCCAAGTTTGATGGCAGAGTGAGTTGTTTGTCTCATAGTTGTTTCTGTTTGTTCTGTCTGCCAGTAACCATAAATATGCCAAGTTTGATGGCAGAGTGAGTTGTTTGTTCTGTAGTTGTTTGTCCCATAGTTGTTTCTGTTTGTTCTGTCTGCCAGTAACCATAAATATGCCAAGTTTGATGGCAGAGTGAGTTGTTTGTTCTGTAGTTGTTTGTCCCATAGTTGAGCCACATTTAGCTCATTGTCTCCTATGGGATGTCGAGAAGGGAGGGAACTCACATGTTTTTGTCATTCCATCAAGTGGAGTTGGGGGTGTCTCATGTTAGGTATCCTTAGCAACTAGCAAAAATAACTCAGCAGTCATGCAATTCTAATAAATAGTTATGTGGGTACCAGAAGTGGGTGTTTGGATAGATATACCAAGAGTGGGTGTTTGGATACTGAAGGTATGCCAAGAGTGGGTGTTTGGATACTGAAGATATACAAAGAGTGGGTGTTTGGATAGATATACCAAGAGTGGGTGTTTGGATACTGAAGATATACGAAGAGTGGGTGTTTGGATACTGAAGATATACCAAGAGTGGATGCTTGGATACTGAAGATATAGTAAGAGTGGATGCTTGGATACTGAAGATATACCAAGAGTGGGTGTTTGGATAGATATACCAAGAGTGGGTGTTTGGATACTGAAAATATACCAAGAGTGGGTGTTTGGATACTGAAAATATACCAAGAGTGGGTGTTTGGATACTGAAGATATTCCAAGAGTGGGTGTTTGGATAGATATACCAAGAGTGGGTGTTTGGATACTGAAGATATACCAAGAGTGGGTGTTTGGATACTGAAGATATACCAAGAGTGGATGCTTGGATACTGAAGATATAGTAAGAGTGGATGCTTGGATACTGAAGATATACCAAGAGTGGATGCTTGGATACTGAAGATATAGTAAGAGTTGATGCTTGGATACTGAAGATATACTAAGAGTGGGTGTTTGGATACTGAAGATATAGTAAGAGTGGGTGTTTGGATACTGAAGATATAGTAAGAGTGGATGTTTGGATACTGAAGATATAGTAAGAGTGGGTGTTTGGATACTGAAGATATACTAAGAGTGGGTGTTTGGATACTGAAGATATAGTAAGAGTGGGTGTTTGGATACTGAAGATATACTAAGAGTGGGTGTTTGGATACTGAAGATATAGTAAGAGTGGGTGTTGGACAGAATGGTGATAAAAGTACACCAGTAACAGGCTTTTGATTGGTGGAAAAAAATGTATTTTTCAGACTGCAGGAGGACTCCCTACACGGAAGCTGGATATTTTCCTGGCATTTGCACCTCCAGAACAACGTGCATATCCCATGTCCACTCAAACAATGGCATAGATGAAGGTAGTAGTGTACCTGACAGCCAGCTCCAGTCACACAGTGCCATAGATGGAGGTAGTGCTGTACCAATCACCCAGGTGCAGCCAGGTAAAATCAAGCAGGTGTCTGCCCTCACACAACAGCTGGCGGAGCATGAGGAACATGGCAGCAACCCTTTCTTTAAATATGCCAAGTTGATGGCAGAGTGAGTTTGTTCTGTCTACCTGTAACCTTAAATATGCCAAGTTTGATGGCAGAGTGAGTTGTTTGTTCTGTCTACCTGTAACCTTAAATATGCCAAGTTTGACGGCAGAGTGAGTTTGTTTTGTCTACCTGTAACCTTAAATATGCCAAGTTTGATGGCAGAGTGAGTTGTTTGTCTCATAGTTGTTTCTGTTTGTTCTGTCTGCCAGTAACCATAAATATGCCAAGTTTGATGGCAGAGTGAGTTGTTTGTTCTGTAGTTGTTTGTCCCATAGTTGTTTCTGTTTGTTCTGTCTGCCAGTAACCATAAATATGCCAAGTTTGATGGCAGAGTGAGTTGTTTGTTCTGTAGTTGTTTGTCCCATAGTTGAGCCACATTTAGCTCATTGTCTCCTATGGGATGTCGAGAAGGGAGGGAACTCACATGTTTTTGTCATTCCATCAAGTGGAGTTGGGGGTGTCTCATGTTAGGTATCCTTAGCAACTAGCAAAAATAACTCAGCAGTCATGCAATTCTAATAAATAGTTATGTGGGTACCAGAAGTGGGTGTTTGGATAGATATACCAAGAGTGGGTGTTTGGATACTGAAGGTATGCCAAGAGTGGGTGTTTGGATACTGAAGATATACAAAGAGTGGGTGTTTGGATAGATATACCAAGAGTGGGTGTTGGATACTGAAGATATACCAAGAGTGGGTGTTTGGATACTGAAGATATACAAGAGTGGGTGTTTGGATACTGAAGATATACCAAGAGTGGATGCTTGGATACTGAAGATGTAGTAAGAGTGGATGCTTGGATACTGAAGATATACCAAGAGTGGATGCTTGGATACTGAAGATATAGTAAGAGTGGATGCTTGGATACTGAAGATATAATAAGAGTGGGTGTTTGGATACTGAAGATATAGTAAGAGTGGGTGTTTGGATACTGAAGATATAGTAAGTTGGACAGAATGGTGATAAAAGTACACCAGTAACAGGCTTTTGATTGGTGGAAAAAAATGTATTTTTCAGACTGCAGGAGGACTCCCTACACGGAAGCTGGATATTTTCCTGGCATTTGCACCTCCAGAACAACGTGCATATCCCATGTCCATCATCGTAACAGCAAATGCAAAAGCTCAAGAGGTGGTGGGCCTGGTTTGTTGGCAGTACACACAAGAGGGAAGGAAGCCAGATCTGCAGTCTGTGGCAGGTCACATAGACCCAAAGTAAGTAGGGCCAGGGACCAACCTAAAGTAAGTTTTATACTGTTGTCTGATTTTCTGAGTCTGTAGTAAGTGGAGTCTAAGTAGACTTAATTGTGACTGCCACTAGTTGGTGGCAAGTGGAGTCTAAGTAGACTTAATTGTGACTGCCACTAGTTGGTGGCAAGTGGAGTCTAAGTAGACTTAATTATGACCGGCAATAGTTTTGATAAACAAACCTACTGGAGGAAATGACCATGTGGAGAAAACTGCTGCATACAGTTGTACTAACTGACTGAAAATTGCTGCATACAGTTGTACTAACTGACTGAAAGATGCTGTATAGAGTTGTACTAACTGACTGAAAGATGCTGTATACATTTGTACTAACTGAGTTAAAGATGCTGTATACATTTGTACTAACTGAGTTAAAGATGCTGTATACATTTGTACTAACTGAGTTAAAGATGCTGTATACATTTGTACTAACTGAGTTAAAGATGCTGCATACAGTTGTACTAACTGACTGAAAGATGCTGTATACAGTTGTACTAACTGACTGAAAATTGCTGCATACAGTTGTACTAACTGACTGAAAATTGCTGCATACAGTTGTACTAATTGACTGAAAACTGCTGCATACATTTGTACTAACTGACTGAAAACTGCTGCATACAGATGTACTAACTGACTGAAAAATGCTGCATACAGTTGTACTAACTGATTGAAAGGTGCTGCATACAGTCGTACTAACTGACTGAAAATTTCTGCATACAGTTGTACTAACTGACTGAAAATTGCTGTATACAGTTGTAATGACTGACTGAAAGATGCTGCATACAGTTGTACTGACTGACTGAAAATTGCTGCATACACTTGTACTAACTGACTGAAAATTGCTGCATACAGTTGTACTAACTGACTGAAAATTTCTGCTTACAGTTGTACTAACTGACTGAAAACTGCTGCATACAGCTGTACTAAGTGATTGAAAACTGCTGCATACAGTTGTACTAACTGACTGAAAATTGCTGCATACAGTTGTACCAACTGACTGAAAGATGTTGTATATCACCATCCTGAGTGAAAGATGTTGTATATAGCCATCATGACTGAAAGATGTTGTATATCACCATCATGAGTGAAAGATGTTGTATATAGCCATCATGACTGAAAGATGTTGTATATAGCCATCATGACTGAAAGATGTTGTATATAGCCATCATGACTGAAAGATGTTGTATATCTCCATCCTGAGTGAAAGATGTTGTATATAGCCATCATGACTGAAAGATATTGTATATCTCCATCCTGAATGAAAGATGTTGTATATAGCCATCATGACTGAAAGATGTTGTATATCTCCATCCTGACTGAAAGATGTTGTATATCAACATCCTGACTGAAAGATGTTGTATATAGCCATCCTGATGGAAAGATGTTGTATATAGCCATCCTGATGGAAAGATGTTGTATATTACCATCCTGACTGAAAGATGTTGTATATCTCCATCCTGACTAAAAGATGCTGTATATAGCCATCCTGACTGAAAGATGTTTTATATAGCCATCCTGATGGAAAGATGTTGTATACAGTCGTACTAACTGACTGAAAATTTCTGCATACAGTTGTACTAACTGACTGAAAATTGCTGTATACAGTTGTAATGACTGACTGAAAGATGCTGCATACAGTTGTACTGACTGACTGAAAATTGCTGCATACACTTGTACTAACTGACTGAAAATTGCTGCATACAGTTGTACTAACTGACTGAAAATTTCTGCTTACAGTTGTACTAACTGACTGAAAACTGCTGCATACAGCTGTACTAAGTGATTGAAAACTGCTGCATACAGTTGTATAACTGACTGAAAATTGCTGCATACAGTTGTACCAACTGACTGAAAGATGTTGTATATCACCATCCTGAGTGAAAGATGTTGTATATAGCCATCATGACTGACTGAAAGATGTTGTATATCACATCATGAGTGAAAGATGTTGTATATAGCCATCATGACTGAAAGATGTTGTATATAGCCATCATGACTGAAAGATGTTGTATATAGCCATCGTGACTGAAAGATGTTGTATATCTCCATCCTGAGTGAAAGATGTTGTATATAGCCATCATGACTGAAGATGTTGTATATCTCCATCCTGAATGAAAGATGTTGTATATAGCCATCATGACTGAAAGATGTTGTATATCTCCATCCTGACTGAAAGATGTTGTATATCAACATCCTGACTGAAAGATGTTGTATATAGCCATCCTGATGGAAAGATGTTGTATATAGCCATCCTGATGGAAAGATGTTGTATATCACCATCTTGACTGAAAGATGTTGTATATCTCCATCCTGACTAAAAGATGCTGTATATAGTCATCCTGACTGAAAGATGTTTTATATAGCCATCCTGACTGAAAGATGTTGTATATCACCATCCTGACTGAAAGATGTATATCACCATCCTGACTGAAAGATTCTGTATATAGCCATCCTGATTGAAAGATGCTGTATACAATCACACTAACAACTTATATACAAAATCGGAATGAAGACTGCCATCTGGTCACTAAAATGTTTCAGGATGTAAAAGATGCTCACATGCAAGATTGTGTAAAAAATGTGTACGTTTGTTAACATTAAGATTGTGTAAAAAATGTATACATTTGTTAACATTAAGACTGTAAAAAATGTGTACATTTGTTAACATTATGTAGCTTTGTTAGTGTAGACAGGTATTAATGAGAGTGTTGTAATTTCTGCAGTGATTTCCTGAACAAGTTTTCTCTGCACATGGCAGAAGATGATGGAGAGATAGACACAGACTTTCCCCCGATTGTTCCTATTGACCCAGTTTCTAAATATGGCTTTACCAAATTTGCTTTGGTGGCCAACGCCCCAGTCCAGCCAAAAGCTGTAGTGGTCACCATGTAAGTTTTCTTGCTACCTACAGTTGTGGTTATGATGTAAGTTTTATTGCTACCTACAGTTGTAGTGATTGTGATGCAAGTTTTTATTGCTACCTACAGTTGTGGTTATAATGTAAGTTTTCTTACCACCTACAGTGGTTCTAAGGACTGTTATAGCTGGAGGTTGGGTGGGGGATACCACTCTCCACTCCAATTAAATGTCTCCAAGGCGTGCGTCTCAAATAGCCTCTGATAGTCCAAGTCCAGCTCCTGGCCTTCTCATGGCGGAACTGTTTAAACTGATAGGAGAAGGTGAAAGGCAAATATCTGGAGCCTGAAAACCAGACACTTCGGGTAGATGAGAATCTTGGTTGGTACCTCATCTAGGAGAAGGAAAACGCTGCTAGCGAGATTCTTCAGCTGCTGTACGTGGGGTGAAACTCCTCCTGACCAATTCAAAAAAATGCAATTAGGGTTGCGGCATGGCACCACCGTGGAAAAGATGAAGGAAAGGATTAAGTGAAGTAACCAGTAGTCTCAAGGTCAGGGGTATTCAAATCACGGCACCTCTGCTCTAGAGGCCGGCCACGTCCTATATACACCCATACTAGGGCAGATTGCCTAAATTGGCTTAATCCTTAACCCACGGGTTAAACTAAGACACTGCTGGCAATATTCTTCGTCTGCCACATGTGAGGTGAAACTCCACCCGCCCAGTGAAGAAAATGTGATTAGGGTTGCCCGCAGTGCCACTGTGAAAAAGGTGATGAAAAGGATAAAATGAAGTTTAATCGGTATGTCCAGTAGTCTCATGGCGAGAGCTACTCATACCACGACATATCTGGTCTAGAGGCGGCCATGTCCTATATACACCCATACTGGTGAAATATGCCTAAACTGGCTTGACCCCAGGATGAAACTTGATGACCGCTCATTTTACAGTACCTCCACTCTAGAGGTAAGTCACGTCCTAAATACACCCATACTGGTAAAATATGCCTAAACCGGCTTGACCCCAGGGTGAAACTTGATGACCGCACATTTTACAGTACCTCCACTCTAGAGGTAAGTCACGTCCTAAATACACCCATACTGGGATAATACTCCTAAACTGGCTTACCCCAGGGGTGAAACTTACTAGTGGTGAGGATTCGTCCTCCTGGACAAAAGCTCCATCCTGGTCACACCTAGGAAAGGTACCAGCCATGACCACAAACTGCTGAAGTCGGAGACACTGGACCAATGCAGTCTAGATAAGCAACCACTTCTCACCCAGCGGGGATATACTGATATCCAAAACATGTCAAGTTTTTCCAGTGAGAAAGTCCAACTCTAGATTAAACTGGTGCAACGAAAACCACAGTGTCACGCAATCCTGCTTCTGCAACCCACCAAGAATTCAGGCCCAAGCCCCGCGATACTCTGAACCTCTTGTGGTCCTCTCAGGGACCACAGGAGTAAATTCAATAGGATCATAGGGGGGTCTTGGTTGTAGAAGTGAACGAATAAGAAGAAGACTACCTACAGTTGTATTGGTTGTGTTGTAAGAGAGTTTACTCTTACCACACTCAGGTGTAAAACCTCTTTATATACAATCAAAAATGATCAGAGTGAACAGGACAGTTTACAGAAAGATAGACAAACAAGACAGAAGAAAAAGATAGACACATAAAAAGAACAAGAACATAGCACTGGCAAGAATATAATATTTTACTGCATTTTGTACACTGTTCTCCTATGAACTTTCCGTCATCTGTATAAAGTGCTGTGTACACTGTCCTCCATATGGATGTTACAGTGCGTGTTTTAAATCTGGTGATTTAGTACTTGTCAGTTTGTTCTCAATAATAGTGTTTAAAACAGAAGACATTACATCTCAGAACTCCATCGACAGTTTTTGTAACAAGGAGAACGGTTGTTTCTTACAGTAAAATAATGTTGACCTTCTGCATGTAGCAGGCTGATTGTTGTGAACATCATGATAGTGGTGTCTTGTGTTCAAAGTTTTATTTGCTGCTGTCAAAGTCCTCCACTCTGCTAATCTCTCTGAGTGTGTTAGCAGCATGAGCTCGATCCAGGGATTGTCCATCTGCAATGATGCAGAGCCAATCAGCCTATCAGCTCTCTCATTTCACTGGATGGCTGCATGCCCAGGGACATAGATGTTGTCTGTTCAAAGGTGTTGACATGGACATAGATGTTGTCTGTTCAAAGTTGTTGACATGGACATAGATGTTGTCTGTTCAAAGTTGTTGACATGGACATAGATGTTGTCTGCTCAAAGTTGTTGACATGGACATAGATGTTGTCTGCTCAAAGTTGTTGACATGGACATAGATGTTGTCTGCTCAAAGTTGTTGACATGGACATAGATGTTGTCTGCTCAAAGTTGTTGACATGTACATAGATGTTGTCAGTTCAAAGTTGTTGACATGTACATAGATGTTGTCAGTTCAAAGTTGTTGACATGGACATAGATGTTGTCTGCTCAAAGTTGTTGACATTCTGTCATAGGCCAGTTATCAGAAATGAAGGTCATTGCTGAGGTTGTTGTGAACATTATGATGGTGGGGGTCTTCTGAGAAGCCTACAAGCCTATTCTCTGTCTTGAATTAGCCACTTTTAACCATAGATGCTCACATGACATGATGCTCAGCTATCATAACCACAACACACATGACATGATGCTCAGCTAGCATAACCACAACACACATGACATGATGCTCAGCTAGCATAATGACAACACACATGACATGATGCTCAGCTAGCATAACCACAACTCACATGACATGATGCTCAGCTAGCATAACCACAACACACATGACATGATGCTCAGCTAGCATAACCACAACTCACATGACATGATGCTCAGCTAGCATAACCACAACACACATGACATGATGCTCAGCTAGCATAACCACAGCTCACATGACATGATGCTCAGCTAGCATAACCACAACTCACATGATGTGATACTTAGCTAGCACAACCACAACTCACATGACATGATACTCAGCTAGCATAACCACAACTCACATGACATGATACTCAGCTAGCATAACCACAACTCACATCTCACATGACATGATATGATGATGCCTATACTATAAGATTATCATGTAATCAGTTGAAGACAATACTAGTTATGGCAGGCTCAAAGAATGAGCAGAATATTTCGTTTATGTTAGTATTTATGGATGCACTGTCAGACACGTGTAACTTGATCACACAAAATATTTCCGCTACAGAACAGTTCCAAACCGTGGTTTCAACAAGTTCCAAGTAGATTCCCTGTCAGTGTCCATGCGGGAGCTTATGGAGAAGGTCATCAAGAAACGAAAGATAAAAATACGTCAAGGCAGGTCTAACTTTTATCTTTTATCTGGTCATGTCAACTGTTTCACTAGCCGTTTTCTGTAGCGAAGTGAACCATGTTCAAAATTAGGAGGAGAAATTTGTTCAATCTACAGTGAAGATTAAGGTGAAGCACAGATTACCAACATCTGACTTCAGTTTGTTCTTCTCTGTCTTCAGCATCTCTTAGAACATTTGATTTCAGTTTGTTCTTCTCTGTCTTCAGCATATCTTAGAACGATTGATTTCAGTTTGTTCTTCTCTGTCTTCAGCATATCTTAGAACAATTGATTTCAGTTTGCTCCATGTCTAATCTGTCTTCAGCATATCTTAGAACAGTTGATTTCAGTTTGCTCCATGTCTTCTCTGTCTTCAGCATATCTTAGAACACTTGATTTCAGTTTTCTCCATGTCTTTTCTGTCTCTTCAGCATCTCTTGTTACACAGTTCTGTTGCAAGACTCAATAAGTCTGAGTTTTTCTCATTCCTACTGTGAGACTCCAGTTTATAGAAATATGGGTAGGTCTTCTGGTTATGTAGTCTTCATGTATTTTACATGTTTCTGATGTCATGACAGTCTTAGATGTATCCATACTATGTTTCTGATGTCATCAGTATTAGATATTTCTGTGCAATGTTTCTGATGTCATCAGTATTAGATATTTCTGTGCAATGTTTCTGATGTTATGACCATCTTAGATATTTCAATGATATGTTTCTGATCTCTTTCACAGTCTTAAATACTTCAGTGATATGTTTCTAATGTCATCACAGTCTTAAATATTTCCATGTGTCAACAAAAACTAAAAACTGAAGCATACAGTGTACCTTTATTACTAGATATTTCCATGATATGTTCCAACCTCATGTGTAACATACTTCCTGCTGACTTTAAATCAGAGCACACAGTTCACTCTTTTTCTTGTCATGTGGGATCTTCAGTGGAGCTGACAAATAAAATACAGTGAATCTCTTCTACATTCATGTAAGTTGTTATGTAAAGCATTTTACAAGTAATCTTCAGAGTTGTTTACAGCATTGTTCCACTGTTTGTATTTTTATGATTTTTAAAACTTAGTCTTATATAATAATCCAGGTTTAAATTACAGCAGTTTACATCTTACAACCAGCTACATGTAATATAATCCAGGTTTGAACTACTCACAACCACCTACATGTAATATAATCCAGGTTTAAACTACACACTGGAAAAAGCCAGCAAGACAGAGGTAGGCAAACCTATAGATCTGGACGCAACATTGGGCTCCATGAACTGTTTTGAATTCTTCTTGATCAGAGAGAATAGTAAGTTCTAGGGGTCAGTCTTTCTTTCTAACACTATATGCCTCTTTCTGTATTTGCAGTTATCATCTTTCTAACACTATATCTCTTTCTGTATTTGTAATTATCATCTTCCTAATGCCTCATCTCTCTCAAATTTTTATAACAGCACATCAGTCACAGAATCTGTATTTATCTAGCTCCATATGTCTTTATATCTGTCATATTTATCTTGTTCCATATGTCTCTATATTTATATCTGTCATATTTATCTAACTCCATATGTCTATGTTTATATCTGTCATATTTATCTAGCTCCATATGTCTCTATGTTTATATCTGTCATATTTATCTAGCTCCATATGTCTCTGTATTTATGTCATATTTATCTAGCTCCATATGTCTCTATATTTATATCTGTCATATTTATCTAGCTCCATATGTCTCTATGTTAATATCTGTCATATTTATCTAGCTCCATATGTCTCTATATTTATATCTGTCATATTTATCTAGCTCCATATGTCTCTATGTTTATATCTGTCATATTTATCTAGCTCCACATGTCTCTATGTTTATATCTGTCATATTTCTGACACCATGTATCTCTGTATTTATGTCTATTTTTTTAAACACAATATGTCTCAGTATTTGTATCTATCATTCAACACCACATATCTCTATATTTGTATGTATTTTGAAACTAAAAAAAAAAGTTCAAATAATTTATAAGTGATTATTGCTGATACAACTGTATGAAAAAAACAGTTGCGGATATCACTCCAATGTGTAGTCATGTCTGTAGATATCACCACTGTGTGTTGTTATGTCTGTAGATATCACCACTGTGTGTTGTTATGTCTGTAGATATCACCACTGTGTGTTGTTATGTCTGTAGATATCACCACTGTGTGTTGTTATGTCTGTAGATATCACCACTGTGTGTTGTTATGTCTGTAGATATTACCACTGTGTGTTGTTATGTCTGTAGATATCACCACTGTGTGTTGTTATGTCTGTAGATATCACCACTGTGTGTTGTTATGTCTGTAGATATCACCCCATGTATGTGGTATGTCTGTAGATATCACCCCATGTATGTGGTATGTCTGTAGATATCACCCCATGCATGTGGTATGTCTGTAGATATCACCACTGTGTGTGTTATGTCTGTAGATATCACCCCATGTATGTGGTATGTCTGTAGATATCACCCCATGCATGTGGTATGTCTGTAGATATCACCCCATGTATGTGGTATGTCTGTAGATATCACCCCATGTATGTGGTATGTCTGTAGATATCACCCCATGTATGTGGTATGTCTGTAGATATCACCCCATGTATGTGGTATGTCTGTAGATATCACCCCATGTATGTGGTATGTCTGTAGATATCACCCCATGTATGTGGTATGTCTGTAGATATCACCCCATGTATGTGGTATGTCTGTAGATATCACCCCATGTATGTGGTATGTCTGTAGATATCACCCCATGTATGTGGTATGTCTGTAGATATCACCCCATGTATGTGGTATGTCTGTAGATATCACCCCATGTATGTGGTATGTCTGTAGATATCACCCCATGCATGTGGTATGTCTGTAGATATCACCCCATGCATGTGGTATGTCTGTAGATATCACCCCATGTATGTGGTATGTCTGTAGATATCACCCCATGTATGTGGTATGTCTGTAGATATCACCCCATGTATGTGGTATGTCTGTAGATATCACCCCATGTATGTGGTATGTCTGTAGATATCACCCCATGTATGTGGTATGTCTGTAGATATCACCCCATGTATGTGGTATGTCTGTAGATATCACCCCATGTAGTGGTATGTCTGTAGATATCACCCCATGCATGTGGTATGTCTGTAGATATCACCCCATGTATGTGGTATGTCTGTAGATATCACCCCATGTATGTGGTATGTCTGTAGATATCACCCCATGTATGTGGTATGTCTGTAGATATCACCCCATGTATGTGGTATGTCTGTAGATATCACCCCATGTATGTGGTATGTCTGTAGATATCACCCCATGTATGTGGTATGTCTGTAGATATCACCCCATGTATGTGGTATGTCTGTAGATATCACCCCATGTATGTGGTATGTCTGTAGATATCACCCCATGTATGTGGTATGTCTGTAGATATCACCCCATGTATGTGGTATGTCTGTAGATATCACCCCATGTATGTGGTATGTCTGTAGATATCACCCCATGCATGTGGTATGTCTGTAGATATCACCCCATGCATGTGGTATGTCTGTAGATATCACCCCATGTATGTGGTATGTCTGTAGATATCACCCCATGTATGTGGTATGTCTGTAGATATCACCCCATGTATGTGGTATGTCTGTAGATATCACCCCATGTATGTGGTATGTCTGTAGATATCACCCCATGTATGTGGTATGTCTGTAGATATCACCCCATGTATGTGGTATGTCTGTAGATATCACCCCATGTATGTGGTATGTCTGTAGATATCACCCCATGTATGTGGTATGTCTGTAGATATCACCCCATGTATGTGGTATGTCTGCAGGTTCCAGGGGTGATGTTGAGTCTAATGGAGAGGAAGATCAGAAGATGGCAGAGTCACTGATGAGCCACCACTACAAGTCTTTCATTGTCAGCATGGTACACAAGCTCAGGACCAACACAGAAGTTCAGTTAGGTATGGCTCCTCTAACAGCTTTCCTCTTCTCATAATCTTACATGTGTACCTCAGACAACAATTATTGGGTGTTTACAAAGAAGGAGCTAAACCAAAACTGATGCACAAGTGATGTCTGCAACATCTGGCAGCAGAGATGTTTCCTTCAGCTAGAGCGGTGCCTTACTTGACAAGAAAGTCATGGTCAGGGACAGGATATTGAATATTGCAACATATAGTTTGTTGTGGCTAGGTACACCTGTCCAGTCTTGAAGTCTGTGTTTGGTGATCAGCACAATATCTGTGACAGCTACAGGAGGTCATCACGCAGCAGTTGCTAGCAGATCTTATTTTCAGTGGATGTAAGTGTGAATTGTGGCATTTGCTCTCAGATGTTTAGGTGTTTCAGGTATCAGGTGGAGATAAAATAGAGATGTTTGTGTGTTTTATGTATCGGAGAGATAAAATAGAGATGTTTGTGTGTTTCATGTATTGGGGAGATAAAATAGAGATTTTGTGTGTTTTATGTATCGGAGAGATAAAATAGAGATGTTTGTGTGTTTCATGTATTGGGGAGATAAAATAGAGATTTTGTGTGTTTCAGGGGGAGATAAAATAGAGATTTTGTGTGTTTCAGGTATCAGGGGGAGATAAAATAGATATTTTGTGTGTTTCATGTATCGGGGAGATAAAATAGAGATTTTGTGTGTTTCAGGTATCAGGGGGAGATAAAATAATGATTTTGTGTGTTTCATGTATCAGGGGGAGATAAAATAGAGATGTTTGTGTGTTTCAGGTATCAGGGGAAGATAAAATAGAGATTTTGTATGTTTCAGGTATCGGGAAGATAAAATAGAGATTTTATGTGTTTCAGGTATCAGGGGGAGATAAAATACGAGGGGTGATTGATAAGTTCTCGGCATAAGGTACAATGGATTATTTGTGGGCAACTTTTTTGGGTTATTTCTAACCATTGTTCCCTTGCAAGTTTATGCACTTAGTCCAGCGATCCTGGACCATACGGATCCCTTCTTTGAAAAAGTCAGCATATTGTGCCAGTAGAAAGTGGTCTACAGCATGAATGACATCATTATATAAAGCAAATTTGCAATCACTGAGCTCCTTTTTGAGTTTGGTAAACAGGTAATAGTCCGAAGGGGCTAAATCTGGGGAATAAGGAGGATGTTCAAGAAGCTGGAAGCCGCATTCATGAATGGCAGCCATTGCCACCGCCAGCTTGTGAACTGGAGCACTGTCTTACTGAAAGATGACTCCTCTCGTCAATTTCCCTTGATGCTTTTCCTTCATTTTGACCCACAGTTGCTTCTAATATTAGCATATATGCCCTGGTGACCGTTCTGCCCTTTTGAAGATAGACTACCAACAGCACACCTTCTGAATCCCAAAAGATGGAAGCCATCACTTTGCCTGGAGACAGAACCACCCTTGGTTTCTTTGAAGGTGGGGATCCATGATGTTTCCACTGCTTTGACTGTTCTTTGGTTTCTGGTTGAAAATGATGAACCCAAGTCTCACCCATAGTCACAAATTGCTGAAGAAACTTTTCAGGATCTGCTGAAAAATGACCAAGATTGTCTCTTGACATGTTTAGATGCTGTCGTTTGTGATCAGCTCCAGGAAGTTTCAGGACCCATCGAGCAGAGACCTTTGTCATATGAAGATCATTGTGAATAATGGCATGAACACATTTATGGGAGATGCCCAACTCGGTAACAATGTACCGCTCAGTTAGTCGTCGATCCTCCATTATCATGTCATGGATTCTGCCAGTGGTTTCATCGGTGGTTACCGTTCTTGGTCTTCCAGGTCAGGGATCATCTTCCAGACTCTCCCTTCCATGTTTGAACTGAGCTGCCCTTTTCTTCACTGTACTGTAAGAAGGGCCAGTCTCCCCTAGAGTCTCCACCATATCCTCATGGATCTCCTTCAATGATAAGCCCTTTATTGCGGAGGTAGCGAATGACTGCTAGATGAGAAATTTGATCCATTTTCTCATTTTCTGGCACCCCTTACCACTTCAGTAGCCTGTAGAAAAAAATTGGTTGCAGTTAATTTCTTGAAACTTGGTGTTTAATCTTACATTAACCTGGTCTACAAATGCACATAATATCAACTGTGTGTTTCAAGTATTTGTACCTTATGCCGAGAACTTGTCAATCACTCCTTGTAGATATTTTGTGTGTTTCAGGTATCAGCGGAGATAAAATAGAGATTGACCCAGTTTCTGTCAAAGGAACTGCCAGGTTGTTCAGACAGAAAGCTGTCACTTACGATGCTGACTGTGTGGCAGCCTGTGATGTCGTGGAGACCAAGAACAATGGTATATCACTGTCACTAGCCGAGTGTTCAAATATGGTGTCATCTAGTGCGCCTGACTCTGCATCTTTAGCTCTGTATTGTTGAGTGCAGTGTATGAAGTACAGTGGTGCCTCAGGTCATGAACTTAATTTGTTCTTTGACTCCGTTCGCGAACCGAAACAGTTTTTCCCAGTGAAATTATTGCAAATCCAATTAATCCGTTCGCTCACCCCACAAACATGTTTTTTAAAACTTTTTTATGGATTTATGTGTGGCAGAAATGTATAATATAAAATATACAGTATAAGTTTACCTTTGTGGTTGATAGTTGCTGGCACAGGTAGATGGTAAGAGGAAGACTACTCCTTGGAAGGAGAGTCTCATGCCATAATAACATGGGGCAACTGTGTAGGTATTTCTGGTGTTTTTTTTCTCTTGTCTGTATCCTGGGAAGTGGTTGGACTGCTGGCTCGGTGGCTGGTGCTTTCACAAGATAACGATCCACACACAGTTCCTCCTCCTCCTCTCCTGAGTGCTCCTCCTAAGCCTGTCCTTCGTTGGTTTCTGGCCAGGCAGTGACTTTTCTTCTTGGGTTATGTAGCTCCTTCTTGCCATTTTTCCCCCAAAAAAAGCCCAGTGTCATCACAGTTAAAAACTTGATGTGTAACCTTCAGAGTTGATAAAGCTTGCAAATTTCTCCACATAGGGATCTGCTGCTTTTTTTGTCTGAACTAGCTGCCTCTTCATGCCTAACAATACTATAAATTCCAGTTCGTCGACGAAATTTCACGAACCAGCATCTACTTGCTTTAACTCTTCCGATACTGCGGCCCCCCCCCCCCCCCTTTAAGGCTGTTGCTGTTTTCACAAAGTAACCCAGGCCACCCTATAAGGCTTCTGATTTGTTTCGTTGAAAACTCGATGCAACTTTTCATTTAGCCAACCAGAACTTTTCTAATCCAAAGTTTAGCTAGTTTAGCATCCGGTCATGCCGGAGATGAAAGGAAATCAAGAAGTGGATCGATTTGAGTGTAATTTTTTCAAGTTTTTTCGAGATTGGTTGGTAGAATGGTCATACTGATTGACTAGACCTAGCTTACTAAATGTGTTTTTCACATCTGTAGACCTGTTAGATTTATTGGATATCAAAAGCATCCGCAATTATCTATGTTTCTATACCGATATACGTATTCTGCATTGGATTCTGGCACATTTCAGGTATGTAAAACTTTGATTTTAGTGCTCAGCCCTAAAAAATATTTTTAGCACCAAAAAATCGTTCAATCTTTTCAGATCAGTTGTTTTTTTTTCTATTCTTTGTTTTTTTAAATGATAAATAACTTCATTTATGGAATCTTCTTTCATTTCCACTTATTTTAATATGAGATACACATGTGTTGATGAAGGAGTTTGTTTGTTACAATGAATTTTATAAAGGGACCCCCTTATATGAAAACACCTGCTCGGCCATGTAACATCCGCATCGGTACCAATGTAACATCCGTGCTTTTTTACGTGCTATCGAAAGAGTTAAATTCGTCAAAGCTAGCGTCACTTGTATTTGGCGTTTTCGCCACCAAATCACCATGCAAAAGTAAAGCCTTCTCACATATTAGGGGCTTGCTAACACTATATCCAGCAATCTGCTTTTCATTAATCCAAACTAACAATAATTTTTCTACTTCTAACACTTGAGACCTTTGCTTTGTTAACATAGTCACTCCTTTAGCCACATCAGCCGTCTTTTGTGCATCTTTGTTCTTTAAGATCGTACAGATTGTAGATTTAGCCCTGTCGTACTCCTTGGCGAGATCAGAAACAAGAACATCATTCTCATGTTTAGTTATTTCCTTCTTCGTTTCTACTGTAATACACTTATGCTTCTTTACACCACTGTCACTAACACTTTTCACTTTCTTGGGAGCCAAAATGAGGGTTAATGCAAAAAGCCACAAAAAAAATTTGTGACAAACAATGGTCACAGCATGCAAACCTAAGTACAACTTACACTGTTGCGAGCTGAAAACATGGCGCCAAAGCCATATTTGTTTGTTCATGCGCCAAGGCACTGTTCATGGGTCAAGTCAAAATTTATTTGGAAATTGTGTTCGTAAGCCGATTTGTTCGTGACCAGATGCGTTCGTGACCCAGGGTACCACTGTACTTAATAAACAAGTTTCCTCCACCTCTCACCCCGCCCCCACTGCTTTTGTCATTGTGTGAGTACACAAACAAATTTCCTATACAGATAGTCCCGGTGAGGACTGTAGGAGTGAAATAATATGAAATAAAATGTAATAATGAAAGTGAGAGATGATAACATGCTCACCAGAGTGGTCACCTCTGTGCTCGCCAGAGAATGGATGGGAGGCAGTCCAGGAGCTTGTTCACCCTGACCCAGTCATCTTCATGGACTACTCGGTGCGCCAGACAACAAGAGCGGATGGGCCTTTGTTGTCTATAGGCCAGGCAGACTGGTGGCGAAGGAAGCAGGGACCTCCTTTATGACCACACCGAGCATGTAGATGGAAACTGGTTGCAGTTAATTTCTTGAAACTTGGTGTTTAATCTTACATTAACCTGGTCTACAAATGCACATAATATCAACTGTGTGTTTCAAGTATTTGTACCTTATGCCGAGAACTTGTCAATCACTCCTTGTAGATATTTTGTGTGTTTCAGGTATCAGCGGAGATAAAATAGAGATTGACCCAGTTTCTGTCAAAGGAACTGCCAGGTTGTTCAGACAGAAAGCTGTCACTTACGATGCTGACTGTGTGGCAGCCTGTGATGTCGTGGAGACCAAGAACAATGGTATATCACTGTCACTAGCCGAGTGTTCAAATATGGTGTCATCTAGTGCGCCTGACTCTGCATCTTTAGCTCTGTATTGTTGAGTGCAGTGTATGAAGTACAGTGGTGCCTCAGGTCATGAACTTAATTTGTTCTTTGACTCCGTTCGCGAACCGAAACAGTTTTTCCCAGTGAAATTATTGCAAATCCAATTAATCCGTTCGCTCACCCCACAAACATGTTTTTTAAAACTTTTTTATGGATTTATGTGTGGCAGAAATGTATAATATAAAATATACAGTATAAGTTTACCTTTGTGGTTGATAGTTGCTGGCACAGGTAGATGGTAAGAGGAAGACTACTCCTTGGAAGGAGAGTCTCATGCCATAATAACATGGGGCAACTGTGTAGGTATTTCTGGTGTTTTTTTTCTCTTGTCTGTATCCTGGGAAGTGGTTGGACTGCTGGCTCGGTGGCTGGTGCTTTCACAAGATAACGATCCACACACAGTTCCTCCTCCTCCTCTCCTGAGTGCTCCTCCTAAGCCTGTCCTTCGTTGGTTTCTGGCCAGGCAGTGACTTTTCTTCTTGGGTTATGTAGCTCCTTCTTGCCATTTTTCCCCCAAAAAAAGCCCAGTGTCATCACAGTTAAAAACTTGATGTGTAACCTTCAGAGTTGATAAAGCTTGCAAATTTCTCCACATAGGGATCTGCTGCTTTTTTTGTCTGAACTAGCTGCCTCTTCATGCCTAACAATACTATAAATTCCAGTTCGTCGACGAAATTTCACGAACCAGCATCTACTTGCTTTAACTCTTCCGATACTGCGGCCCCCCCCCCCCCTTTAAGGCTGTTGCTGTTTTCACAAAGTAACCCAGGCCACCCTATAAGGCTTCTGATTTGTTTCGTTGAAAACTCGATGCAACTTTTCATTTAGCCAACCAGAACTTTTCTAATCCAAAGTTTAGCTAGTTTAGCATCCGGTCATGCCGGAGATGAAAGGAAATCAAGAAGTGGATCGATTTGAGTGTAATTTTTTCAAGTTTTTTCGAGATTGGTTGGTAGAATGGTCATACTGATTGACTAGACCTAGCTTACTAAATGTGTTTTTCACATCTGTAGACCTGTTAGATTTATTGGATATCAAAAGCATCCGCAATTATCTATGTTTCTATACCGATATACGTATTCTGCATTGGATTCTGGCACATTTCAGGTATGTAAAACTTTGATTTTAGTGCTCAGCCCTAAAAAATATTTTTAGCACCAAAAAATCGTTCAATCTTTTCAGATCAGTTGTTTTTTTTTCTATTCTTTGTTTTTTTAAATGATAAATAACTTCATTTATGGAATCTTCTTTCATTTCCACTTATTTTAATATGAGATACACATGTGTTGATGAAGGAGTTTGTTTGTTACAATGAATTTTATAAAGGGACCCCCTTATATGAAAACACCTGCTCGGCCATGTAACATCCGCATCGGTACCAATGTAACATCCGTGCTTTTTTACGTGCTATCGAAAGAGTTAAATTCGTCAAAGCTAGCGTCACTTGTATTTGGCGTTTTCGCCACCAAATCACCATGCAAAAGTAAAGCCTTCTCACATATTAGGGGCTTGCTAACACTATATCCAGCAATCTGCTTTTCATTAATCCAAACTAACAATAATTTTTCTACTTCTAACACTTGAGACCTTTGCTTTGTTAACATAGTCACTCCTTTAGCCACATCAGCCGTCTTTTGTGCATCTTTGTTCTTTAAGATCGTACAGATTGTAGATTTAGCCCTGTCGTACTCCTTGGCGAGATCAGAAACAAGAACATCATTCTCATGTTTAGTTATTTCCTTCTTCGTTTCTACTGTAATACACTTATGCTTCTTTACACCACTGTCACTAACACTTTTCACTTTCTTGGGAGCCAAAATGAGGGTTAATGCAAAAAGCCACAAAAAAAATTTGTGACAAACAATGGTCACAGCATGCAAACCTAAGTACAACTTACACTGTTGCGAGCTGAAAACATGGCGCCAAAGCCATATTTGTTTGTTCATGCGCCAAGGCACTGTTCATGGGTCAAGTCAAAATTTATTTGGAAATTGTGTTCGTAAGCCGATTTGTTCGTGACCAGATGCGTTCGTGACCCAGGGTACCACTGTACTTAATAAACAAGTTTCCTCCACCTCTCACCCCGCCCCCACTGCTTTTGTCATTGTGTGAGTACACAAACAAATTTCCTATACAGATAGTCCCGGTGAGGACTGTAGGAGTGAAATAATATGAAATAAAATGTAATAATGAAAGTGAGAGATGATAACATGCTCACCAGAGTGGTCACCTCTGTGCTCGCCAGAGAATGGATGGGAGGCAGTCCAGGAGCTTGTTCACCCTGACCCAGTCATCTTCATGGACTACTCGGTGCGCCAGACAACAAGAGCGGATGGGCCTTTGTTGTCTATAGGCCAGGCAGACTGGTGGCGAAGGAAGCAGGGACCTCCTTTATGACCACACCGAGCATGTAGATGGAAACTGAGGCGGTTACCGAGCCTTTCTCCTGGCTAGTTGGCGGGATGATACACACGGTGAGCGGTGATGGACATGAATGTGTTCAGCTCTTGCAGCAGTCCGGTGTTGCCAGGCTGATGTGGATATATTGCCCAGGGCATGAGGAAGCGAGGCAGCCGATCATTTGCCCATAACGCTATTGCAACAGATGTGATTCCTATAGATAGGATGGATATACTGAAGTCGGTGGCCAAGAAACTGGTGCAGGAGAAGGAAAAGGGGTGTGTTGGTAACATATATCTACAGAGGAGGAAGGGGGGGAAGAGCAAGTGGATGCTGATTGACTAGACCTAGCTTACTAAATGTGTTTTTCACATCTGTAGACCTGTTAGATTTATTGGATATCAAAAGCATCCGCAATTATCTATGTTTCTATACCGATATACGTATTCTGCATTGGATTCTGGCACATTTCAGGTATGTAAAACTTTGATTTTAGTGCTCAGCCCTAAAAAATATTTTTAGCACCAAAAAATCGTTCAATCTTTTCAGATCAGTTGTTTTTTTTTCTATTCTTTGTTTTTTTAAATGATAAATAACTTCATTTATGGAATCTTCTTTCATTTCCACTTATTTTAATATGAGATACACATGTGTTGATGAAGGAGTTTGTTTGTTACAATGAATTTTATAAAGGGACCCCCTTATATGAAAACACCTGCTCGGCCATGTAACATCCGCATCGGTACCAATGTAACATCCGTGCTTTTTTACGTGCTATCGAAAGAGTTAAATTCGTCAAAGCTAGCGTCACTTGTATTTGGCGTTTTCGCCACCAAATCACCATGCAAAAGTAAAGCCTTCTCACATATTAGGGGCTTGCTAACACTATATCCAGCAATCTGCTTTTCATTAATCCAAACTAACAATAATTTTTCTACTTCTAACACTTGAGACCTTTGCTTTGTTAACATAGTCACTCCTTTAGCCACATCAGCCGTCTTTTGTGCATCTTTGTTCTTTAAGATCGTACAGATTGTAGATTTAGCCCTGTCGTACTCCTTGGCGAGATCAGAAACAAGAACATCATTCTCATGTTTAGTTATTTCCTTCTTCGTTTCTACTGTAATACACTTATGCTTCTTTACACCACTGTCACTAACACTTTTCACTTTCTTGGGAGCCAAAATGAGGGTTAATGCAAAAAGCCACAAAAAAAATTTGTGACAAACAATGGTCACAGCATGCAAACCTAAGTACAACTTACACTGTTGCGAGCTGAAAACATGGCGCCAAAGCCATATTTGTTTGTTCATGCGCCAAGGCACTGTTCATGGGTCAAGTCAAAATTTATTTGGAAATTGTGTTCGTAAGCCGATTTGTTCGTGACCAGATGCGTTCGTGACCCAGGGTACCACTGTACTTAATAAACAAGTTTCCTCCACCTCTCACCCCGCCCCCACTGCTTTTGTCATTGTGTGAGTACACAAACAAATTTCCTATACAGATAGTCCCGGTGAGGACTGTAGGAGTGAAATAATATGAAATAAAATGTAATAATGAAAGTGAGAGATGATAACATGCTCACCAGAGTGGTCACCTCTGTGCTCGCCAGAGAATGGATGGGAGGCAGTCCAGGAGCTTGTTCACCCTGACCCAGTCATCTTCATGGACTACTCGGTGCGCCAGACAACAAGAGCGGATGGGCCTTTGTTGTCTATAGGCCAGGCAGACTGGTGGCGAAGGAAGCAGGGACCTCCTTTATGACCACACCGAGCATGTAGATGGAAACTGAGGCGGTTACCGAGCCTTTCTCCTGGCTAGTTGGCGGGATGATACACACGGTGAGCGGTGATGGACATGAATGTGTTCAGCTCTTGCAGCAGTCCGGTGTTGCCAGGCTGATGTGGATATATTGCCCAGGGCATGAGGAAGCGAGGCAGCCGATCATTTGCCCATAACGCTATTGCAACAGATGTGATTCCTATAGATAGGATGGATATACTGAAGTCGGTGGCCAAGAAACTGGTGCAGGAGAAGGAAAAGGGGTGTGTTGGTAACATATATCTACAGAGGAGGAAGGGGGGGAAGAGCAAGTGGATGCTGGTAGGATTCAAGGTTGCCAGAGCCAACAGCTGACTGGCATACTTAGTGCTCATACTCTTACTGCCACACTTAGTCCTCATACTCTTACTGCCACACTTAGTCCTCATACTCTTACTGCCACACTTAGTCCTCATACTCTTACTGCCACACTTAGTCCTCATACTCTTACTGCCACACTTAGTCCTCATACTCTTACTGCCACACTTAGTCCTCATACTCTTACTGCCACACTTAGTGCTCATACTCTTACTGCCACACTTAGTGCTCATACTCTTACTTGGCCACACTTAGTCCTCATACTCTTACTGCCACACTTAGTCCTCATACTCTTACTGCCACACTTAGTCCTCATACTCTTACTTGCACACTTAGTGCTCATACTCTTACTGCCACACTTAGTCCTCATACTCTTACTGCCACACTTAGTCCTCATACTCTTACTGCCACACTTAGTCCTCATACTCTTACTGCCACACTTAGTCCTCATACTCTTACTGCCACACTTAGTCCTCATACTCTTACTTGTACACTTAGTCCTCATACTCTTACTGCCACACTTAGTCCTCATACTCTTACTTGTACACTTAGTGCTCATACTCTTACTTGTACACTTAGTCCTCATACTCTTACTGCCACACTTAGTCCTCATACTCTTACTGCCACACTTAGTCCTCATACTCTTACTTGTACACTTAGTCCTCATACTCTTACTGCCACACTTAGTCCTCATACTCTTACTGCCACACTTAGTCCTCATACTCTTACTGCCACACTTAGTCCTCATACTCTTACTGCCACACTTAGTCCTCATACTCTTACTGCCACACTTAGTCCTCATACTCTTACTTGTACACTTAGTCCTCATACTCTTACTTGTACACTTAGTGCTCATACTCTTACTGCCACACTTAGTCCTCATACTCTTACTTGTACACTTAGTGCTCATACTCTTACTGCCACACTTAGTCCTCATACTCTTACTTGTACACTTAGTGCTCATACTCTTACTTGTACACTTAGTCCTCATACTCTTACTTGTACACTTAGTGCTCATACTCTTACTTGTACACTTAGTCCTCATACTCTTACTTGTACACTTAGTCCTCATACTCTTACTTGTACACTTAGTGCTCATACTCTTACTTGTACACTTAGTCCTCATACTCTTACTTGTACACTTAGTCCTCATACTCTTACTGCCACACTTAGTCCTCATACTCTTACTTGTACACTTAGTCCTCATACTCTTACTGCCACACTTAGTGCTCATACTCTTACTGCCACACTTAGTCCTCATACTCTTACTTGTACACTTAGTCCTCATACTCTTACTGCCACACTTAGTGCTCATACTCTTACTTGTACACTTAGTGCTCATACTCTTACTTGTACACTTAGTGCTCATACTCTTACTTGTACACTTAGTGCTCATACTCTTACTGCCACACTTAGTCCTCATACTCTTACTGCCACACTTAGTGCTCATACTCTTACTTGTACACTTAGTGCTCATACTCTTACTTGTACACTTAGTGCTCATACTCTTACTTGTACACTTAGTCCTCATACTCTTACTGCCACACTTAGTCCTCATACTCTTACTGCCACACTTAGTCCTCATACTCTTACTTGTACACTTAGTCCTCATACTCTTACTTGTACACTTAGTCCTCATACTCTTACTTGTACACTTAGTCCTCATACTCTTACTGCCACACTTAGTCCTCATACTCTTACTTGTACACTTAGTCCTCATACTCTTACTTGTACACTTAGTCCTCATACTCTTACTGCCACACTTAGTCCTCATACTCTTACTTGTACACTTAGTCCTCATACTCTTACTGCCACACTTAGTCCTCATACTCTTACTTGTACACTTAGTCCTCATACTCTTACTGCCACACTTAGTCCTCATACTCTTACTGCCACACTTAGTCCTCATACTCTTACTTGTACACTTAGTCCTCATACTCTTACTTGTACACTTAGTCCTCATACTCTTACTTGTACACTTAGTCCTCATACTCTTACTGCCACACTTAGTGCTCATACTCTTACTGCCACACTTAGTCCTCATACTCTTACTTGTACACTTAGTCCTCATACTCTTACTGCCACACTTAGTCCTCATACTCTTACTGCCACACTTAGTCCTCATACTCTTACTGCCACACTTAGTCCTCATACTCTTACTTGTACACTTAGTACTCATACTCTTACTTGTACACTTAGTGCTCATACTCTTACTTGTACACTTAGTGCTCATACTCTTGGTGTGTGTGTGTTCCCCAAGAATGATGATGCTGATTTCTAGATTTAAGATGACTCTGTTAACCTGTCATGGAAGTGGACATTATTTTTTATCTATGGAAGTGGGCATTATAACTTAACCACAAGAGTATTCTGTGAGAGATGACTGGGATAAAGGTCAGCTGGTGATATCTTGAATTAGAAAAAAAAATTGCTGCACACACACACATCATGATGATGAAGATGATGAAAAAAAAACAAGGTTAGCATTGTGACTATATATGGCATGTATCCAGAGTTCCTACTGTTGTTCCCAGTGCTGTCCTCTCTCTCTCTCTCTCTCTCTAGTGTGATAGTATCCAGAGTTTCTACTGTTGTTCCCAGTGCTGTCCTCTCTCTCTAGTGTATAGTATCCAGAGTTCCTAGTGTTGTTCCCAGTGCTGTCCTCTCTCTCTCTCTCTCTCTCTCTCTCTAGTGTAATAGTATCCAGAGTTCCTAGTGTTGTTCCCAGTGCTGTCCTCTCTCTCTAGTGTAATAGTATCCAGAGTTTCTAGTGTTGTTCCCAGTGCTGTCCTCTCTCTCTCTCTCTCTCTAGTGTGATAGTATCCAGAGTTCTTAGTGTTGTTCCCAGTGGTGTCCTCTCTCTCTAGTGTAATAGTATCCAGAGTTTCTAGTGTTGTTCCCAGTGCTGTCCTCTCTCTCTCTCTCTAGTGTGATAGTATCCAGAGTTCCTAGTGTTGTTCCCAGTGCTGTCCTCTCTCTCTAGTGTGATAGTATCCAGAGTTCCTAGTGTTGTTCCCAGTGCTGTCCTCTCTCTCTAGTGTAATAGTATCCAGAGTTTCTAGTGTTGTTCCCAGTGCTGTCCTCTCTCTCTCTCTCTCTCTCTCTAGGGTGATAGTATCCAGAGTTTCTAGTGTTGTTCCCAGTGCTGTCCTCTCTCTCTCTCTCTCGTGTGATAGTATCCAGAGTTCCTAGTGTTGTTCCCAATGCTGTCCTCTCTCTCTCTCTCTCTAGTGTGATAGTATCCAGAGTTTCTAGTGTTGTTCCCAGTGCTGTCCTCTCTCTCTCTCTCTCTCTCTCTCTCTCTAGTGTGATATGTATCCAGAGTTTATACTGTTGTTCCCAGTGCTGTCCTCTCTCTCTCTCTCTCTCTCTCCCTAGTGTGATATGTATCCAGAGTTTTTACTGTTCCCAGTGCTGTCCTCTCTCTCTTTCTCTCTCTCTCTCCCTAGTGTGATATGTATCCAGAGTTCCTAGTGTTGTTCCCAGTGCTGTCCTCTCTCTCTCCCTAGTGTGATATGTATCCAATGTTTTTACTGTTGTTCCCAGTGCTGTCATCCCTCTCTCTCTCTCTCTCTCCCCCCTAGTGTGATATGTATCCAATGTTTCTACTATTGTTCCCAGTGCTGTCATCCCTCTCTCTCTCTCTCCCCCCTCGTGTGATATGTATCCAATGTTTCTACTGTTGTTCCCAGTGCTGTCCTCTCTCTCTCTCTCTCTCTCTCTCGGCCCGTAGTGTGTCAGGCTTCTCTTCTACCTCCCAGTTATTCTGAGCATTTTAGTTACACATTCAAGTTATACATACAAGTTTCTCTCTCATCTTAGGCTGTCTGAAAACAAGTTTCTTTCTCATCTTAGGCTGTCTGGAAACAAGCTTGTCTCATCTTAGGTTGTCTGAAAACAAGTTTCTCTCTCATCTTAGGTTGTCTGAAAACAAGTTTCTGTCTCATCTTAGGTTGTCTGAAAACAAGTTTCTGTCTCATCTTAGGTTGTCTGAAAACAAGTTTCTCTCTTATCTTAGGTTGTCTGAAAACAAGTTTCTCATCTTAAGTTATCTGAAAACAAGTTTCTGTCTCATCTTAGGTTGTCTGAAAACAAGTTTCTGTCTCATCTTAGGTTGTATGAAAACAAGTTTCTGTCTCATCTTAGGTTATCTGAAAACAAATTGTTCTCTTATTTTAGGCTGTCTGAAAACAAGTTTTTCTGCCATCTTTATCTGAAAAGAAATCATAGCTCTAAATATTTCTGGTAGATTTCCAAAGAACCTTATCTGCCAGGAATAAAGTGATGCTTTAGCTTTCAAGTTTTGGCTCATATCCATTTTCCAGCAGATAAGAGTAGTCAGTGACTAGGAATACACTCACAGAAAGAGGGCGTTGTTCAGTCACGGCACTGTCAGTGACTAGGAATACACTCACAGAAAGAGAGCGTTGTTTAGTCACGGCACTGTCAGTGACTAGGAATACACTCACAGAAAGAGAGCGTTGTTCAGTCACGGCACTGTCAGTGACTAGGAATACACTGATAGAAAGAGAGCGTTGTTCAGTCACGGCACTGTCAGTGACTAGGAATACACTGATAGAAAGAGGGCGTTGTTCAGTCACGGCACTGTCAGTGACTAGGAATACACTCACAGAAAGAGAGCGTTGTTCAGTCACGTCACTGTCAGTGACTAGGAATACAATCACAGAAAGAGAGCGTTGTTCAGTCACGGCACTGTCAGTGACTAGGAATACACTCACAGAAAGAGAGCGTTGTTTAGTCACGGCACTGTCAGTGACTAGGAATGCACTGATAGAAAGAGAGCGTTGTTCAGTCACGGCACTGTCAGTGACTAGGAATACACTCACAGAAAGAGGGCGTTGTTCAGTCACGGCACTGTCAGTGACTAGGAATACACTGATAGAAAGAGAGCGTTGTTCAGTCACGGCACTGTCAGTGACTAGGAATACACTGATAGAAAGAGAGCGTTGTTCAGTCACGGCACTGCCAGTGACTAGGAATACACTCACAGAAAGAGAGCGTTGTTCAGTCACGGCACTGTCAGTGACTAGGAATACACTCACAGAAAGAGGGCGTTGTTCAGTCACGGCACTGTCAGTGACTAGGAATACACTGATAGAAAGAGGGCGTTGTTCAGTCACGGCACTGTCAGTGACTAGGAATACACTGACAGAAAGAGGGCGTTGTTCAGTCACGGCACTGTCAGTGACTAGGAATACACTGACAGAAAGAGGGCGTTGTTCAGTCACGGCACTGTCAGTGACTAGGAATACACTCACAGAAAGAGGGCGTTGTTCAGTCACGTCACTGTCAGTGACTAGGAATACACTGATAGAAAGAGAGCGTTGTTCAGTCACGGCACTGTCAGTGACTAGGAATACACTGATAGAAAGAGAGCGTTGTTCAGTCACGGCACTGTCAGTGACTAGGAATACACTCACAGAAAGAGAGCGTTGTTCAGTCACGGCACTGTCAGTGACTAAGAATACACTCACAGAAAGAGGGTGTTGTTCAGTCACGGCACTGTCAGTGACTAGGAATACACTCACAGAAAGAGAGCGTTGTTCAGTCACGGCACTGTCAGTGACTAGGAATACACTCACAGAAAGAGAGCGTTGTTCAGTCACGGCACTGTCAGTGACTAGGAATACACTCACAGAAAGAGAGCGTTGTTTAGTCACGGCACTGTCAGTGACTAGGAATACACTCACAGAAAGAGGGCGTTGTTCAGTCACGGCACTGTCAGTGACTAGGAATACACTCACAGAAAGAGGGCGTTGTTTAGTCACGGCACTGTCAGTGACTAGGAATACACTCACAGAAAGAGGGCGTTGTTCAGTCACGGCACTGTCAGTGACTAGGAATACACTCACAGAAAGAGGGCGTTGTTCAGTCACGGCACTGTCAGTGACTAGGAATACACTCACAGAAAGAGGGCGTTGTTCAGTCACGGCACTGTCAGTGACTAGAATACACTCACAGAAAGAGGGCGTTGTTCAGTCACGGCACTGTCAGTGACTAGGAATACACTGATAGAAAGAGAGCGTTGTTCATCACGGCACTGTCAGTGACTAGGAATACACTGATAGAAAGAGAGCGTTGTTCAGTCACGGCACTGCCAGTGACTAGGAATACACTCACAGAAAGAGCGTTGTTCAGTCACGGCACTGTCAGTGACTAGAATACACTCACAGAAAGAGGGCGTTGTTCAGTCACGGCACTGTCAGTGACTAGGAATACACTGATAGAAAGAGGGCGTTGTTCAGTCACGGCACTGTCAGTGACTAGGAATACACTGACAGAAAGAGCGTTGTTCAGTCACGGCACTGTCAGTGACTAGGAATACACTGACAGAAAGAGGCGTTGTTCAGTCACGGCACTGTCAGTGACTAGGAATACACTCACAGAAAGAGGGCGTTGTTCAGTCACGTCACTGTCAGTGACTAGGAATACACTGATAGAAAGAGAGCGTTGTTCAGTCACGGCACTGTCAGTGACTAGGAATACACTGATAGAAAGAGAGCGTTGTTCAGTCACGGCACTGTCATGACTAGGAATACACTCACAGAAAGAGAGCGTTGTTCAGTCACGGCACTGTCAGTGACTAAGAATACACTCACAGAAAGAGGGTGTTGTTCAGTCACGGCACTGTCAGTGACTAGGAATACACTCACAGAAAGAGGGTGTTGTTCAGTCACGGCACTGTCAGTGACTAGGAATACACTCACAGAAAGAGCGTTGTTCAGTCACGGCACTGTCAGTGACTAGGAATACACTCACAGAAAGAGGGCGTTGTTCAGTCACGGCACTGTCAGTGACTAGGAATACACTCACAGAAAGAGGCGTTGTTCAGTCACGGCACTGTCAGTGACTAGGAATACACTCACAGAAAGAGGGCGTTGTTCAGTCACGGCACTGTCAGTGACTAGGAATACACTCACAGAAAGAGGGCGTGTTCAGTCACGGCACTGTCAGTGACTAGGAATACACTCACAGAAAGAGGGCGTTGTTCAGTCACGGCACTGTCAGTGACTAGGAATACACTCACAGAAGAGGGCGTTGTTCAGTCACGGCACTGTCAGTGACTAGGAATACACTCACAGAAAGAGGGCGTTGTTCAGTCACGGCACTGTCAGTGACTAGGAATACACTCACAGAAAGAGGGCGTTGTTCAGTCACGGCACTGTCAGTGACTAGGAATACACTCACAGAAAGAGAGCGTTGTTCAGTCACGGCACTGTCAGTGACTAGGAATACACTCACAGAAAGAGGGCGTTGTTCAGTCACGGCACTGTCAGTGACTAGGAATACACTCACAGAAAGAGAGCGTTGTTTAGTCACGGCACTGTCAGTGACTAGGAATACACTCACAGAAAGAGAGCGTTGTTCAGTCACGGCACTGTCAGTGGAAAATGTTTAGTTTACGTGTGACTTGCGGAAATGAAACTCATCACAACAAACTTGCATCAGCCTCACAGTGAAGTGCAGGAAACTTTCTAAATCCACATCATAGAATCAAGCTCTTTACATAACAAACATTAGCAACAACCAGTCTTTCTGCTGTTATTTATCTACTAGCCTGTACTACTAAACTATACTTTTTACCTTTCCACATTTATCCAACCAACACGAGCAATAGATTTTTTTTATCTGTGCTTCATAGGTCGAGCAGTGTTCAGGATGACCTACTTAAATGGCCACGACTACAAGCAGCATTATTTTGAAGCAGATCAGAACACAGCAACAGAAATCGTGGCCAAGCTCAACAACATTCTCGAGCTGAAGTTTAGTCCAGTCAGGAAAGAGTTTGTCTTCTCTCAGGAGAAGAAAGCCTTGCAGAAACGAGATTCTGTAAAGAGAGACTCGCTGCGGCCTGGCTACTGACACAGAGATCAGTGTCGGACATGTTATAGTTGGTGGACATGAGGACAGACAGGAGATGAGATTGTCTTACATACATCACAGAGTACAGTCATTGGTGATACTGACACAGCATTGTAGATAATGTGCTAATATGTTTCTTACATGTTTAGAATTATCAGATTTTCAGAATGTTTCTTGGATGTTTAGACTGTCAGGTATTCAGAATGTTTAGATTTACCAAATATTTAAAATGTTTCTTACATATTTAGACTTCTCAGATGTTCAGAATGTTTGTTAGATGTTTAGATTGTCAAGTATTCAGAATGTTTCTTTAGTGTTTAGACTTGCCAAATGTTCAAAATGTTTCTTGGATGTTTAGACTATGGCTGAGCAGGAACTGAATTGTTCAGTTTCTCTGGTAAAAGCAGGTACTCGGTTCTTACAGATCGATTCCGGATACATGCTGATTTCTTAAACCAAGTAGCATCCACTTGGAAAAGAACAAATATATCCATACTACAAGAACTTAATATTGAAGAAGGCTGACTAGTAAAGAGGATTAAACAGAGAAAACATAAATATTTTGGACACATGAATCATGAGAATTTAGAGGAGACAGGCTTGGAAGGGAACATAATGGGAAAAAGAAAGAGAGGAAGACCAAGGCGAAAGTGGCTGCAAGATATTGTTGATGATCTGCGAATGGAAGTATCAGCAGCAGGACATCTTGCTTACAACTGAGAGGTCTACAGGAGAGCTGTTTGGGAGGCAAAGTTTCCACAAAGGACATGCAAATGACTGACTGAATCTACTTGGAACCAATTTATAAAACAGAATCCAAATCAGTTCCAAATATGAGTGGAAACGTGTTGTAGAACAGTTTACTGATATCTAGAGCGTAGATGGGCTGGCATGTAATAGTGGGAGAGTCTGAAAGTCATGGCATCAAAAGAAACAGAAATCGTGGCCAAGCTCAACAACATTCTCGAGCTGAAGTTTAGTCCAGTCAGGAAAGAGTTTGTCTTCTCTCAGGAGAAGAAAGCCTTGCAGAAACGAGATTCTGTAAAGAGAGACTCGCTGCGGCCTGGCTACTGACACAGAGATCAGTGTCGGACATGTTATAGTTGGTGGACATGAGGACAGACAGGAGATGAGATTGTCTTACATACATCACAGAGTACAGTCATTGGTGATACTGACACAGCATTGTAGATAATGTGCTAATATGTTTCTTACATGTTTAGAATTATCAGATTTTCAGAATGTTTCTTGGATGTTTAGACTGTCAGGTATTCAGAATGTTTAGATTTACCAAATATTTAAAATGTTTCTTACATATTTAGACTTCTCAGATGTTCAGAATGTTTGTTAGATGTTTAGATTGTCAAGTATTCAGAATGTTTCTTTAGTGTTTAGACTTGCCAAATGTTCAAAATGTTTCTTGGATGTTTAGACTATGGCTGAGCAGGAACTGAATTGTTCAGTTTCTCTGGTAAAAGCAGGTACTCGGTTCTTACAGATCGATTCCGGATACATGCTGATTTCTTAAACCAAGTAGCATCCACTTGGAAAAGAACAAATATATCCATACTACAAGAACTTAATATTGAAGAAGGCTGACTAGTAAAGAGGATTAAACAGAGAAAACATAAATATTTTGGACACATGAATCATGAGAATTTAGAGGAGACAGGCTTGGAAGGGAACATAATGGGAAAAAGAAAGAGAGGAAGACCAAGGCGAAAGTGGCTGCAAGATATTGTTGATGATCTGCGAATGGAAGTATCAGCAGCAGGACATCTTGCTTACAACTGAGAGGTCTACAGGAGAGCTGTTTGGGAGGCAAAGTTTCCACAAAGGACATGCAAATGACTGACTGAATCTACTTGGAACCAATTTATAAAACAGAATCCAAATCAGTTCCAAATATGAGTGGAAACGTGTTGTAGAACAGTTTACTGATATCTAGAGCGTAGATGGGCTGGCATGTAATAGTGGGAGAGTCTGAAAGTCATGGCATCAAAAGAAACAGAAACCATCATGGCACGATCATTCCACAGTTTTCTGATGTCTGCAGTGTAGATGGGCTGGTGTGAGATAGTGGGAGAGTCTGAAAGTCATGAGTCTGTCAGTCCATAGTTTGCTGATGTCTACAGTGTAGATGGGCTGGTGTGAGATAGTGGGAGAGTCTGAAAGTCATGAGTCTGTCAGTCCATAGTTTGCTGATGTCTACAGTGTAGATGGGCTGGTGTGAGATAGTGGGAGAGTCTGAAAGTCATGAGTCTGTCAGTCCATAGTTTGCTGATGTCTACAGTGTAGATGGGCTGGTGTGAGATAGTGGGAGAGTCTGAAAGTCATGATACTGTCAGTCCATAGTTTGCTGATGTCTACAGTGTAGATGGGCTGGTGTGAGATAGAGGGAGAGTCTGAAAGTCATGACTCTGTCAGTCCATAGTTTGCTGATGTCTACAGTGTAGATGGGCTGGTGTGAGATAGTGGGAGAGTCTGAAAGTCATGAGTCTGTCAGTCCACAGTTTGCTGATGTCTACAGTGTAGATGGGCTGTGTGAGATAGTGGAGAGTCTGAAAGTCATGAGTCTGTCAGTCCACAGTTTGCTGATGTCTGCAGTGTAGATGGGCTGGTGTGAGATAGTGGGAGAGTCTGAAAGTCATGAGTCTGTCAGTCCACAGTTTGCTGATGTCTACAGTGTAGATGGGCTGGTGTGAGATAGAGGGAGAGTCTGAAAGTCATGAGTCTGTCAGTCCACAGTTTGCTGATGTCTACAGTGTAGATGGGCTGGCATGTAATAGTGGGAGAGTCTGAAAGTCATGGCATCAAAAGAAACAGAAACCATCATGGCACGATCATTCCACAGTTTTCTGATGTCTGCAGTGTAGATGGGCTGGTGTGAGATAGTGGGAGAGTCTGAAAGTCATGAGTCTGTCAGTCCATAGTTTGCTGATGTCTACAGTGTAGATGGGCTGGTGTGAGATAGTGGGAGAGTCTGAAAGTCATGAGTCTGTCAGTCCATAGTTTGCTGATGTCTACAGTGTAGATGGGCTGGTGTGAGATAGTGGGAGAGTCTGAAAGTCATGAGTCTGTCAGTCCATAGTTTGCTGATGTCTACAGTGTAGATGGGCTGGTGTGAGATAGTGGGAGAGTCTGAAAGTCATGATACTGTCAGTCCATAGTTTGCTGATGTCTACAGTGTAGATGGGCTGGTGTGAGATAGAGGGAGAGTCTGAAAGTCATGACTCTGTCAGTCCATAGTTTGCTGATGTCTACAGTGTAGATGGGCTGGTGTGAGATAGTGGGAGAGTCTGAAAGTCATGAGTCTGTCAGTCCACAGTTTGCTGATGTCTACAGTGTAGATGGGCTGGTGTGAGATAGTGGGAGAGTCTGAAAGTCATGAGTCTGTCAGTCCACAGTTTGCTGATGTCTGCAGTGTAGATGGGCTGGTGTGAGATAGTGGGAGAGTCTGAAAGTCATGAGTCTGTCAGTCCACAGTTTGCTGATGTCTACAGTGTAGATGGGCTGGTGTGAGATAGAGGGAGAGTCTGAAAGTCATGAGTCTGTCAGTCCACAGTTTGCTGATGTCTACAGTGTAGATGGGCTGGTGTGAGATAGAGGGAGAGTCTGAAAGTCATGACTCTGTCAGTCCATAGTTTGCCCCTCCTTCCCCCTCTCCTCCTATGTACTATACACATTAGAGCCTTCATGATTTCAGTGTTAGTTGGTGAAATATTTCAACTACACTACCCATATATTTCTGTACTGTGCTGATTTTATTTGTTAACGTTGATGGATATCTTAGTATCCACTCATAAAATTGTTCTTGTTTAAAGCCTGTACTTCTTTTTCTGGAATTACTGTTTCTAGGTTTAGCTGATCCACTGTGGTGTGTTGTGTCTTACTATGAAGATTAGGTGTAAGTAAAGATCTGGTAGAAGTTCTGTGTGGAGCCATGTTTGTCTGTGTCATATGTCTTGTGTGCAGATCATAGCTCACATTTACCAACACTCGAATAGTTTTTTTTTTATACAGATATAAATATAGACAGAGCTACTGCAGTAGAGCTGTGATAAGAAAATATTAGAACTGTTTATAAGTAGGAGCTAGTCAGTGATTTAGTCCCTTTCTCCACAATCATGTTTCCTCTCTACTAAGTTATGCCCTTTCTCTAACATATATTCCAGAACCCTCACTTTACTGGATTACAAACAGCCTAACCCAACCACCTATTCCACCCACCCTTGTTTTAGCTCTCTCTCTCCTTGTGCAGTTTTTGTGTTTGTGTGTGTTTGTTTTCATGTAATTTTGTATACCTTATTAAAAAGAGTGTGTGGGAAGAATGAAAGATGGAGTGATAAAGGGCAGAGTGTAAGACGGGCTTGTGCAGCCATTTCTTTACCCTTTTAAAATAAAGATCATTCATTTACTCCCCCCCCCTCTCTTCCCTTTCTGCTTTCCCCACCCCCTCTTTACTACCAGCCTGTCACACATCAAGTCTTCATTTAAACATTCATCATAATCCACCACACACACACACTCTCAGACACAGCTTCTTGCAGTCAAGCTAAGTGCTCCATTTTTTCTATTTTTTCCCCTTTCTTATTTGTTGTATAACATTCATGTGACTTCTTTCCTAATTCTGTGTCCTGTATGTTTTTGTACGATTACATTAGTTACAGCTGTGTGCTTGCTATTTCTAATTTTGTTTTAGCTTTCACGTTTACCAAGGGCAATAACTTGAGGAACCAGTTCTAGGAATTGGTTCAGCGAGGACAAGCACTCGAAAAATTCAGTTACTAAAAAACTGGGTGCTGCTAAGCTGTAGTTTAAGACATTGTCAGATGTTTGGAACGTTTCTCTGACATTAAGACTTGTCAAATGTTCAGAATGTTTTTTTGGATGTTCATTCATTCATTTGGATGTCCCTTGCGGAACTTTGCCTCCCAAACAGCACTCTTGTAGGCCTCTCGGTTGTGAGCAAGATGGTCTGCTGCTGCTGTGTCCATTTGCAGATCGTCAACGATTTCTTGCAGCCATCTTCGTTTTGGTCGTCCTCTTTTTCTTTTTCCCATTATGTATCCTTCCAATACGGTCTTCCCTAAATTATCATGATGTTTAATGTGTCAAAGTATTTAAGTTTTCTCTCTTTAATCTTCTTTACTAGCCAGCCTTCTTCAATATTAAGCTCTTGTAGTATGGATATATTTGTTCTTTTTTGTGTCCATGATATTTGAAGAACTGTTCTGTAGCATTTACATTCAAAGGCATTTATGTGTTTCTCAGCTGTTTTGTTAAGTGTCCAGGTCTCACAGGCATATGTTGTGATGGGAAAGATACATGCCCTTAAAAATCTTATTTTTCTGGTTCTGTCTGTTCCTCTCCACAGCTTCTTTATTTGTTTTACTTTCTGAAGAGCGATAGATGTCCTCCTTTTAATTTCCCTCATTGTATCTCCATTATTAGTTAGTAGTGATCCAAGATATTCAAAACTCTCTACTTCCTTCAATTTTTCCTCATTGATACATATTTCAGCTGCCTTGTTTGTTTTGTCAGTTGTCATCAATTTAGTTTTCTTTGCATTAAGATAGAGGTTTTGCTCTTCACTGTTCTTACAGACTGACATAATTAGTTTTTCCATTCCTTTTTGTGTTGTGGACAGTAATACTGTGTCATCAGCATACCTAATCTCTGGTATTTCATAACCTCCAATTGTTATGGCATCGTAATATTCTTTGTCTACATCTTCTCTAACATTCCTCATTATATTTTCAGTATCAAGTGAAATAAGTAGGGTAACAATATGCACCCCTGACGGAGCCCTTGTTTTATGTCAAACCAAGTTGTTTGGATGTTAAGACCTGTCAAATATTCAGAATGTTTCCAGAGCATTTAAGACTTCTCAGATATTCAAACGATTCTAGGATTTTTAGACTTATCATGTGTTCAGAATGTTTTTTTGGATGTTCATTCATTCATTTGGATGTCCCTTGCGGAACTTTGCCTCCCAAACAGCACTCTTGTAGGCCTCTCGGTTGTGAGCAAGATGGTCTGCTGCTGCTGTGTCCATTTGCAGATCGTCAACGATTTCTTGCAGCCATCTTCGTTTTGGTCGTCCTCTTTTTCTTTTTCCCATTATGTATCCTTCCAATACGGTCTTCCCTAAATTATCATGATGTTTAATGTGTCAAAGTATTTAAGTTTTCTCTCTTTAATCTTCTTTACTAGCCAGCCTTCTTCAATATTAAGCTCTTGTAGTATGGATATATTTGTTCTTTTTTGTGTCCATGATATTTGAAGAACTGTTCTGTAGCATTTACATTCAAAGGCATTTATGTGTTTCTCAGCTGTTTTGTTAAGTGTCCAGGTCTCACAGGCATATGTTGTGATGGGAAAGATACATGCCCTTAAAAATCTTATTTTTCTGGTTCTGTCTGTTCCTCTCCACAGCTTCTTTATTTGTTTTACTTTCTGAAGAGCGATAGATGTCCTCCTTTTAATTTCCCTCATTGTATCTCCATTATTAGTTAGTAGTGATCCAAGATATTCAAAACTCTCTACTTCCTTCAATTTTTCCTCATTGATACATATTTCAGCTGCCTTGTTTGTTTTGTCAGTTGTCATCAATTTAGTTTTCTTTGCATTAAGATAGAGGTTTTGCTCTTCACTGTTCTTACAGACTGACATAATTAGTTTTTCCATTCCTTTTTGTGTTGTGGACAGTAATACTGTGTCATCAGCATACCTAATCTCTGGTATTTCATAACCTCCAATTGTTATGGCATCGTAATATTCTTTGTCTACATCTTCTCTAACATTCCTCATTATATTTTCAGTATCAAGTGAAATAAGTAGGGTAACAATATGCACCCCTGACGGAGCCCTTGTTTTATGTCAAACCAAGTTGTTTGGATGTTAAGACCTGTCAAATATTCAGAATGTTTCCAGAGCATTTAAGACTTCTCAGATATTCAAACGATTCTAGGATTTTTAGACTTATCATGTGTTCAGAATGTTTCTTGGAGTTTTAGAATTGTCAAATGTTCAAGATGTTTGTAATGCTGAAAACAAAATGAAGTCTGTTAACTGATAACTTTGTGAACTAATGGATCAGTTGATAATCTTATGAACTATTGGACCCCATTAATTGATTATCTTATGAACTATTGTACCCCATTAATTGATAATCTTATGAACTATTGTACCCCATTAATTGATAATCTTATGAACTATTGGACCCCATTAATTGATAATCTTATGAACTATTGGACCCCATTAATTGATAATCTTATGAACTATTGGACCCCATTAATTGATAATCTTATGAACTATTGGACCCCATACTTGGTTTGTGTTTTTGAATAGCGGCTACTTTGTGTTTGTTATTTTCTGTGGTCACAGTCAGATTACTGAAAGTCAGAGTCATTATTGTAAGATGATGTTTCATTCCTTCTTGTGAGATCGTTGATGTTTCTATCATTATGTAATTTTGGTTGGAAGAGAAGTGCAGTTCTTATTAAAAAGAGTTCTTCATGTGACATGTTTTTCTTCATGTGACATTTTTTTTTTGACTTTTTTGTGTGACATGTGCTTTTTTTCATGTGACATGCTTTTTTTTTCTTCATGTGACATGTTTTTATTCATGTGACTTTTTTTTTTTTTTCATGTGACACGTTTTTCTTCGGGTGACATGTTTTTATTCATGTGACATGTTTTTATTCGTGTGACATGTCCTTTCCAGAATGTCCCTGTCACAGCCTCCCTGAATGCAGTGCAGTCTTGCACAAGTTGACCAGTGTCTCGCAGTGACACATTCAGACTTTCTGTTATGTCATGGGTCCACCTGCAGCCAGGTCGTCCCTTTTCTCTTTTTCTGGGCACTGTGCCTTCTACTGTCAACCTCTCTAAGCTAGTGTGTCTCTTGATATGGCTGAAGTATCTCATGGGCACTGTGCCTTCTACTGTCAACCTCTCTAAGCTAGTGTGTCTCTTGATATGGCCGAAGTATCTCATGGGCACTGTGCCTTCTACTGTCAACCTCTCTAAGCTAGTGTGTCTCTTGATATGGCCGAAGTATCTCATGGGCACTGTGCCTTCTACTGTCAACCTCTCTAAGCTAGTGTGTCTCTTGATATGGCCGAAGTATCTCAGCTTTCTAATTTTATGGTGTTTACCAGGCAGTTTTCTGCCACACCTAATTCCATTAACATCCCTTTGATCACCTAATTCCATTAACATCCCTTTGATCGCCTAATTCCATTAACATCCCTTTGATCGCCTAATTCCATTAACATCCCTTTGATCGCCTAATTCCATTAACATCCCTTTGATCGCCTAATTCCATTAACATCCCTTTGATCGCCTAATTCCATTAACATCCCTTTGATCGCCTAATTCCATTAACATCTCTTTGATTTTATTTCTGTCCATGATGAAGTGCCTTTCTTGAACAGTTCATTTCAGATGCTGTTATTCTCTTTTCTAATCATTTGTTAAGTGTGCATGTTTTGTGCCTGTATGTTGCAACAGGGAATATGTAAGCTCTTAGTAAACACAACTTTGTTTTCTTGTTGCTACCTTGCAACATACTTGTCATTTGTGCTAGTTTCTCTGAGGCATCTGCCAACCTTCTTTTGATTTTTACTGCGCAGTCACCATTGGTGGCAACAATTAAACTTAGGTATTCCGATTTGTGTACGTTTTCCAGCTCTTGATGGTCCAGTGTAATTTTAGGCTTGCTTCTCATTTTGTCAGTTATCATTACTTTGTTTTGTTTGTGTTTAGGAAGGAGCTCTGAGCTTTGTTTTGTTTGTGTTTAGGAAGGGGCTTTGAGCTTTGTTTTGTTGGTGTTTAGGAAGGGGCTCTGAGCTTTGTTTTGTTTGTGTTTAGGAAGGGGCTTTGAGCTTTGTTTTGTTTGTGTTTAGGAAGGGGCTCTGAGCTTTGTTTTGTTTGTGTTTAGGAAGGGGCTTTGAGCTTTGTTTTGTTTGTGTTTAGGAAGGGGCTCTGAGCTTTGTTTTGTTTGTGTTTAGGAAGGGGCTTTGAGCTTTGTTTTGTTGGTGTTTAGTAAAGGGCTCTGAGCTTTGTTTTGTTTGTGTTTAGGAAGGAGCTCTGAGCTTTGTTTTGTTTGTGTTTAGGAAGGAGCTCTGAGCTTTGTTTTGTTTGTGTTTAGGAAGGGGCTTTGAGCTTTGTTTTGTTTGTGTTTAGGAAGGAGCTCTGAGCTTTGTTTTGTTTGTGTTTAGGAAGGGGCTCTGAGCTTTGTTTTGTTTGTGTTTAGGAAGGGGCTCTGAGCTTTGTTTTGTTTGTGTTTAGGAAGGGGCTTTGAGCTTTGTTTTGTTGGTGTTTAGTAAAGGGCTCTGAGCTTTGTTTTGTTTGTGTTTAGGAAGGGGCTTTGAGCTTTGTTTTGTTGGTGTTTAGTAAAGGGCTCTGAGCTTTGTTTTGTTTGTGTTTAGGAAGGAGCTCTGAGCTTTGTTTTTTTGTGTTTAGGAAGGAGCTCTGAGCTTTGTTTTGTTTGTGTTTAGGAAGGGGCTTTGAGCTTTGTTTTGTTTGTGTTTAGGAAGGAGCTCTGAGCTTTGTTTTGTTTGTGTTTAGGAAGGGGCTCTGAGCTTTGTTTTGTTTGTGTTTAGGAAGGGGCTCTGAGCTTTGTTTTGTTTGTGTTTAGGAAGGGGCTTTGAGCTTTGTTTTGTTGGTGTTTAGTAAAGGGCTCTGAGCTTTGTTTTGTTTGTGTTTAGGAAGGGCTCTGAGCTTTGTTTTGTTTGTGTTTAGGAAGGGCTCTGAGCTTTGTTTTGTTTGTGTTTAGGAAGGGGCTCTGAGCTTTGTTTTGTTTGCATTTAGGAAGGGGCTCTGAGCTTTGTTGTGTCTTTTGGTGGGGAGAATCAGCTGTTGTAATGTTGATGTACACAGTGATAACACACATATTTTCATGTTTTTGAGCTGATTAAAATTGTGATTGATCAAGTGATACATTCACAGGGTTTCTGACTTTCTGAAATTGTTCCAAATATTGTCACAGTTTCCTGTTCCTTGTGGGATAGAGCATAAGAGAAAGCTTGGACCTTGTGTAGCACATTAGTGTGATAGAGCATAAGAGAAAGCTTGGACCTTGTGTAGCACATTAGTGTGATAGAGCATAAGAGAAAGTTTGGACTTTGTGTAGCGCATTAGCGGGATTGAGTATGAAAGTTTTTTTTTAAAGTTGCCTTGTAGTACTTGTGACCCAGGTTGGAACTTGATGTCAGAAAGCCCATATAAACCATGAAATGTACAGTCATTGTATTATAAACATGGAGATAAATATTTATATGTGACCATGAAGCACGAAATAAACTGACTTACATCATAATTGCTTATATCTTTTCTGCTTTGGGTTTTATTTTATTGAGATGTGGACACATTTGAGAAGTGAGTGCTGACAGTCTTTAAGTTGACAGTTTAATCCCACTCAGTTTCTAAGTGTTTGTTTGACGTAGAGTTTCCAAGATGTACATGACCTTGAGGGAAACAGGAGGTGTTTGTGCAGGTAAGTCTCTGTCTTTCAGTTGTGTTAGATGAGAACAAAGCTGTCATGTGGGCAGGTGTTTGTGCAGGTAAGTCTCTGTCTTTCAGTTGTGTCAGGTGAGAACAAAGCTGTCATGTGGGCAGGTGTTTGTGCAGGTAAATCTCTGTCTTTCAGTTGTGTCAGGTGAGAACAAAGCTGTCATGTGGGCAGGTGTATGTGCAGGTAAGTCTCTGTCTTTCAGTTGTGTTAGGTGAGAACAAAGCTGTCATGTGGGCAGGTGTATGTGCAGGTAAGTCTCTGTCTTTCAGTTGTGTTAGGTGAGAACAAAGCTGTCATGTGGGCAGGTGTTTGTGCAGGTAAGTCTTTGTCTTTCAGTTGTGTCAGGTGAGAACAAAGCTGTCATGTGGGCAGGTGTTTGTGCAGGTAAGTCTCTGTCTTTCAGTTGTGTTAGATGAGAACAAAGCTGTCATGTGGGCAGGTGTTTGTGCAGGTAAGTCTTTGTCTTTCAGTTGTGTCAGGTGAGAACAAAGCTGTCATGTGGGCAGGTGTATGTGCAGGTAAGTCTCTGTCTTTCAGTTGTGTCAGGTGAGAACAAAGCTGTCATGTGGGCAGGTGTTTGTGCAGGTAAGTCTCTGTCTTTCAGTTGTGTTAGATGAGAACAAAGCTGTCATGTGGGCAGGTGTTTGTGCAGGTAAATCTCTGTCTTTCAGTTGTGTCAGGTGAGAACAAAGCTGTCATGTGGGCAGGTGTTTGTGCAGGTAAGTCTCTGTCTTTCAGTTGTGTTAGATGAGAACAAAGCTGTCATGTGGGCAGGTGTTTGTGCAGGTAAATCTCTGTCTTTCAGTTGTGTCAGGTGAGAACAAAGCTGTCATGTGGGCAGGTGTCTGTGCAGGTAAGTCTCTGTCTTTCAGTTGTGTCAGGTGAGAGCAAAGCTGTCATGTGGGCAGGTGTTTGTGCAGGTAAGTCTCTGTCTTTCAGTTGTGTTAGGTGAGAACAAAGCTGCCATGTGGGCAGGTGTTTGTGCAGGTAAGTCTCTGTCTTTCAGTTGTCAGGTGAGAGCAAAGCTGTCATGTGGGCAGGTAAGTCTCTATCTTTCAGTTGTGTCAGGTGAGAGCAAAGCTGTCATGTGGGCAGGTGTTTGTGCAGGTAAGTTTTATCTTTCAGTTTTGTCAGGTTACATTGCCAAGAGCGGGCAAGGTGAAGTGTTCAGACATGTTTTTTTAATAATCTCAAATTGAAGTTGCCTGTCAGGGCTTTCTTGTGTTAGGTTAAGACAGCATGACCTAAACTGGTTAGTCTGCTACCGTGATAAGACTGGGCCATGATTAGTTTATTGTCAGAACTAGTGCTAGCACACTTTTTAAACAACATCCAAGAAGACTTTACACATGGACATACCTGATGGGAAAACCAAGAATCAAATAAATTACATTTTAGTGCAAAGAAGGTGGAGGTCAAGTATAACATCAGCAAAAACTTTACCAGGTGCTGATTGTGACACGGACCATGAGCTATTAATAGCAGACATGAAGATAAAGATAAAAAAGAGACGGGGAATCAAGACCACTCCGCTTTGATCTTACAAAAATACCAGAACAATACGGTATAGAAGTGAAGAACTGTTTCAAAATCCTGATGGCAGTACAGGAGGAGATGACACAAGATGAATTGGCTAAGCAGGCCAGAGATATCTTAATAACAACAGCTAAAGATGTGGTTCCAGTAAAGAAAACAAAAGAATAGATGGATCACAGCAGGTACACTAGAACTGATAAAACAATGTAGAGAAATGAAGACGGAATGGAAATCGACAAACAACAACAAAGATAAATATAAAACTTTAACAAAATAAGTACGAAGAAACATAAGAAAAGACAAAAAACAATACATACAAGATTGTTGTGAAAGAATAGAGGAACATCAGAAGTGTGGAAGAGATAGTGAAATGTTTAAAGAAATGAAGACATTGATGAGAAATGTCACACCTAAGCTAAATGTAATTTGTGATGAGATGGGGAATACCTTGACAGAGACAGAGGAAATTCTAGAAGGATGGAAGGAATACTGCAGAGGAATGTATGAAACAACCGACTGTGAAAGCAGAAATCAACAGTGTGAATTATTATTGGAGGAGAAAGAACCCGAACCGACAATGGAAGAAGTTTTATGGGCAATAAAGAATCTGAAAAATGGTAAATCACCAGGATGTGATGAGATAACAGCTGAACTTATTAAAGCAGGAGGAAAGGAATGTGCAACAATCTATCGTGAGCTATGTAAAAAGATATGGCATTCAGGTATTTGGCCAAAAGAATGGAAAAGAACTATATTCATACCACTGCCAAAAAAGGGTAACCTGAAATTATGCACCAACTACAGAACTGTTGCCCTGATTAGTCATGCCAGTAAAATTCTGTTAAAAATCATAATGGGTAGACTTTGTAAGAAAATAGAAGAAGTCAGTATGGTCCTAGCTGGTTTCAGGCAAGGAAGAGGATCAAGAGATCATATATTCAATATAAGATATAGAGAAATGCAAAGAATTTAATGTGAATCTATATTTATCTTTAATAATGATTGTGTACAACAGCACAAACTTTGGGAAATAATGGAAAAAATAGAATTTCCAACACATTTGATACAATTAACATCACTGCTGTATCTAGACCAACAAGCAGCAGTAAGAATAAATGGTGAAACAACAAGTTGGTTTGACATAAAACAAGGGGTCCATCAGGGGTGCATATTGTCGCCCTACTTATTTAACTTGTATACTGAAAATATAATGAAGAATGTTAGAGAAGATGTAAACAAAGAATATTACGATGCCATAACAGTTGGAGGTTATGAATTACCAGAGATTAGATATGCTGATGACACAGTATTACTGTCCACAACACAAAAAGGAATGGAAAAACTAATTATGTCAGTCTGTAAGAACAGCGAGGAGCAAAACCTCTATTTTAATGCGAAGAAAACTAAATTGATGACAACTGACAAAACAAACAAGGCAGTTGAAATATGTATCATTGAGGAAAAACTAGAAGATGTGGAGAGTTTTGAATATCTTGGATCACTACTAACTAATAATGGAGATACAATGAGGGAAATTAAAAGGAGGACATCTATCGCTCTTCAGAAAGTAAAACAAAGAATCTGTGGAGAGGAACAGCCAGAACCACAAAAATAAGATTTTTAAGGGCATGCATCTTTCCCATCGCAACATATGCCTGTGAGACCTGGACACTTAAGAAAACAGTTGAGAAACACATAAATGCCTTTGAATGTAAATGCTGCAGAAGAGTTCTTCAAATATCATGGACATAAAAAAGAACAAATATATCCATACTCTCTCTCTCTGAACCTTAAGTGCCCAGGGCACATGGGGCTTCCACAAGGGTTTTCCATAAATGCCTGTCCTTCGCCTTTTTTTCTGCTCTTGCCCAGGTGAGCCCTCTATTGCTCAACATCCTTTCTATATCCATACTATAAGAACTTAATATTGAAGAAGGCTGACTAGTAAAGAGGATTAAAAGCTTAAAATATTTTGGACACATTAAACGTCATGATAATCTAGAGAAGACAGTCTTGGAAGGGTACAAAATGGGAAAAAGAAAGAGAGGAAGACCAAGGCAAAGATGGCTGCAAGACATCGTTGATGATCTGCAAATGGATGCAGCAGCAGCAGGCAATCTTGCTGACAATTGAGAGGCCTACAAGAGTGCTGTGCTGTTAGGGAGGCAAAGTTCCACAAGGGACATGCAAATGAATGAAGGAAAGTGACTTGGGCAGTTTACATCTGCGAATCAGACAGGAAAGATTATAACTTAAATGTAAGGATTTGAACAAGTGCTAGCAAAAAATTTGTCTCAGCAAGGTTATCAGTACAGCATCATCTTGTAATTTTCACTTCACCATGAATGTTATGATTTAGAATCTGTACATCTTGTAATGTTCACTTCACCATGAATGTTATGATCTAGAATCTGTATATGAAAGTACCAGATGAACTTTCTATATTTTGTTGTTGTTGAATAAAATGCATGTGAAGTTAGAATAAAAAATTTGTTGAGTGAAGTTTCAGAAATATCACTAAAAGAAAGACAGAAAGAAAGAAAGAGATTAATTGTGTTGGATGAAATGGACAGAAGAAAAGAAGGAGCTAATTAGAATTTCTAAAATTAGAAAAAAAATTATGGTGATGTAGTAGTTAGGCAGTTCAAGTGTGAAGAGTTAGAATAAGATGAACACAATCAGGGAGAATCATTACTGTCAACCTTTGAACTGAAGATAGCACATGATGATGGTGGCTGCGACCATGCTTATGTCAACCCACAACACTGTCTGCAACAATCCATCATGGCAGATGTGCCTCTCTTCTGCCATATCCTTGACCTTCCTCCAGTCACACACCCCTGAACTCTGACCTCTGAGAAATGTGTCATTTTGTCTAACCTCTGACCTCGCTTTGGAGGCATTTGAACACACTATCTCAGAGGTGAAGAGAAATAAGGCACCGGGTCCAGATGGAATTGTAGCATAAGTGCTCTTAGCGAACGAAGAAATAACAACAGAAATCTACTCTTAAACAGGATTAGGGAAGAAGAGAAGGTCCCAGATGACTGGAAGGAGTCCCATCTTATAAAACTTCCTAAGAAAGGAGATCTATTAGAATGTAAGAACTATAGAGCCATCTCCCTGCTCTCAATACCCAGCAAAGTCTTCAGCAGAATTTTGCTAAATAGAATTAAAACATCAGAAGATAGTAAACTAAGAGAAGAGCAAGCAGGTTTCAGGCAAGGAAGATCCTGTACTGACCACATTGCTACAATGCAAATAATAGTAGAACAGTCAATGAAGTGGAATTCTTCACTGTTAGTTACATTCATTGATTATGAGAAGGCATTTGATAGTTTAGATCGTAGAACGCTATGGAAACTACTGGAACACTATGCTATCCCAGCCAAGATAACAAAGCTTATAAAGACTGTGTATGAAGGAACAACTTGTAGAATCGTGCATGGAGGAACTCTCACAGAAAGTTTTAAAGTAGAAACAGGCGTGCGGCAGGGATGTTTGCTATCACCATTCCTATTTCTTCTAGCAGTTGACAGGATCATGAAAGCTAGCAAAAAAAGAAAAAGAAATGGGACACAATGGACTGTGGAACCAGTTGGAAGATCTTGACTCTGCAAATGATGTGGCACTTCTGGCACACACAAATACAAGAGAAACTTCAGATGATAGGCAAGAATTCAGCTAAACTGGGACTATATATTAACAGACGAAAAACAACAAAGATAATAAAAAGTAATAGTGCAAGCAATAGCCTCATGGTAATTGAGGGAGTGCCAACTGAGGAAGTAGAGTATTCCACATATTTAGGCAGTATAGTGGATAAATATGGGGGAACAGAAAAGGATGTTAAAGCTAGAATAACCAAGGCCAGGACAGCATTTATCCAACTTAACAAAATATGCTCATCTAAGAACATCAAAACAAGAACCAAACTTAGACTTTTCAATACAAACGTAAAGACTGTCCTGCTATATGATTCTGAGACATGGGTTATGACCAAGACAATACAACAGAGGATACAAACATTCATGAACTACTGCTTGAGGAGGATTTTAAACATTAAATGACAGGGCAAGATCAGGAACGAGGAGATCTGGGAAAGGTAAGAACCTATGAACCTATAAATCACGTCTAGGAAGTGGAGGTGAATTGGCCACACACTGAGGAAACTTGACACCAGCATAGCAAGACAGGCACTGACATGGAATCCTCAAGGAAATAGAAAACGAGGAAGACCTAGATTTACTTGGAGAAGAGAAATTATGACAGTGCTCAGAGAAAAGGGATACACATGTAAGGAAGCAGAGAATAATTCCAAGAACAGGGATGACTGGAGAGTCTTTATCCTTGGCCTGTGCTCTCAAGGGAGTGAAAGGCAATGATGATGATGAATATGACTTCATGTTATACAACTGATTTTATGACTGGTAATATGACTTCATCCCCCGTGTGGTACCCGGGATCTGCAAAGAATAGGACCACTGTACCCTACCACTCATGATCGTAAAAGGTGACTAAGGAGGGTTCAGCATAGGGCCAGCAACCCTATCTGGTAAAAAAAACTTTCAGACTGCTACAGAAACGGAAGCAAGGGAAAAAGCAAATGCAGGTGGAAGGAGAAATGCTTATCAGGAAACTGAGCTCATGAAGGTTGTGGATGAAAGCCAGCCACTGGAAGTCCCCAGCCCGACTGCAGACCTCCTGGAACCTAAACAAAAGATGCAAATAGGCAGCTGGAATGTAAGAACACTAAACCAGACTGGAAAACTAGCACAAACCATCAAGGAAATGCACAGATACAAACTAGACATACTAGGAATACAAGAAGCAAGATGGACAGGACAAGGCAGAAGGAAATTAACAACACAGCACACAGAAGATACAATAATATGGTCAGGTAAAGAAGATCTTCATGAAGGAGGAGTAGCATTGATTATAACAAAGGAAGCATCAAGAGCATTGCTGAAATGGACCCCAATAAATGAGAGATCATTATATGCACGGTTCAACTCAAGATTCACGAAGCTGTCTATTATAGTTTGTTATGCACCAACAGAAGCAGCTGAAGAGGAATTAAAAGAAGATTTTTACAACAGCCTCCAAGCAACAGTAGAAACAATACCCAAGCATGATATGCTACTCATCTTGGGTGACTTCAATGCAAAAGTAGGTGAAGGAAATGAAGATAGAAGAAGAATCATGGGAAGAGAAGGAATCGGAGAAATCAATGAAAATGGAGAAAGACTGTGCAGTTTCTGTGAAGAAAACATGATGACCATCGGAGGGACAATTTTCCAGCACAAAAACATCCATAAGGTGACTTGGAGGTCACTAGATAAAACCACAGAAAACCAAATCGATCACATAAACAACAAGTGGAAACGGTCACTACAAGATGTGCGAGCAAGGAAAGGAGCAGATGTAGGAAGTGATCATAACCTTCTGGTAGCAAAAATAAAACTAAAATTAAGGAAAGCCAAAATCGGAGAACACAGAAAGATACATTTTGATACAAGAAAACTGATAGACCAGCAAGCAAGAAATGAATTCTCAATAGTACTTAAGAACCGCTTCAGTGTCCTACAAGACGAAGCAGAAATGTCCATATTAGAGTTCAATAAAACACTACAGGAAACAGCAAAAGAGGTGCTTGGATATCGGAAAAGGAGAAAAGAGAAATGGATAAGCAAGACCACATGGGAAAAGACAGAGCAAAGAAAAGAAATCAAGAAAAAATTACTGAACACCAAATCACAACGGCTTAAAGAACGAGTTTTAAGTAATTATGCACAAAAAGACAAAGAAGTGAAGGAATCATGCCGTCAAGATAAACGTCAATATTATGACAACTTAGCAGAAACAGCAGAGAAAGCAGCATATACAAATGACATGAAAACCATATATAAAATCACAAAGCAGATGACAGGTAACTTCAACACAAGATGTGAAAATGCAGTAAGAACACAAAATTGACAACTGGTCAGTGGAGAAAGAGAAAAAAATTGAAAGATGGAGGGAACACTTTAACACCCTACTAAACAGAACACAAGCAGCACATACAATAGACATACCTGAAGCAAAAACGGAACTAAACATAAATACAGGTCCAATAACAATAAATGAAGTAAAGGAGGCGATAAAGAAGCTAAAATCAGACAGGGCACCAGGTGAAGATGAAGTGACTGCTGAGATGTTGAAAGCAGAAGAAACAGAAACACCAAAACAACTTTGCCGGATATTACAACAAATTTGGGATCTAGAAAAAGCCCCAGAGGAGTGGAAAACTGGGCTTACAGTAAAACTACCAAAGAAGGGTGACCTCAGAGATTCCGGGAACTGGAGAGGCATTACCCTACTGCCACTCACCAGTAAAGTATTTTGCAGAATAATCATCAATAGAATTGTACCAACACTTGAGGAAAAACTTCGGAAAGAACAGGCAGGATTTAGGAAAGGAAGATCATGCATAAACCACATTTTTGTACTTAGACAAATATTAGAACAGGCAAATTAGTGGCATAGCACAACATATGCATTATTCATAGATTTTGAGAAAGCCTTTGATAGTGTCAATAGAGATGCACTGTGGAAAATCCTAAGATGGCATGGCCTCCCCCATAAAATAGTTAATGTAATCAAAGCCCTATACGAGGGTTTTCAGTGCAAAGTTATCTGTGGAGAACATACATCCAGTAGCTTTAGGGTACAAACAGGAATGAAACAGGGATGTGTACTATCACCAACATTATTTATCTCGGCAGTAGACTGGTTAATGAAGGAGGCAACATCAGACAAACGCAGAGGATTACAATGGACCCTTGACACTGTGCTGGAAGACCTTGACTTTGCGGACGACATTTGTCTATTATCAAGCAGTCACAAAGATATGCAAGATAAAATAAACAAGCTAACTCAGAATGCAAACAACATAAGACTAAAGATCAACGTAGGAAAGACAAAGTTAATGAAGCACAATGTGAACAACAGAAATGTACTCAGAGTAGATAACAAGTTAGTGGAGGAGGTCGACGAATTTGTATACCTTGGCAGCAGAGTAGTAGAAAATGGAGACAGCACAGAGGACATCAACAGCAGACTTACTAGGGCAAACCAGGCTTTTGCAATGCTGCAGACTATATGGAAATTAAAAAAACTAAGCATAAATATGAAAATCAGGATATTTAAGAGTAATGTTCTAAGTGTACTACTCTATGGAAGTGAATGCTGGAAAATCACCAAAACCATGGAAAACAAGTTGAATTCTTTCCAGACTAAATGTTTACGAAGAATTAGAAAAATATTTTGGTCAAACACTATAAGAATAACATCTTATTAGCAGAAATGCAGATGAAACCACTGACAACAATTATTGAGGAAAGACGCTGGCGATGGTTGGGACATGTGCTCAGAATGACTGACAACTCACTACCAAAAATAGCACTAAGATGGACACCGCAGGGGAACAGAAGTAAGGGTAGACCAAAAGAGACATGGAGAAGAACAACAGAAAGGATATTGAGCAATAGAGGGCTCACCTGGGCAAGAGCAGAAAAAAAGGCGAAGGACAGGCATTTGTGGAAAACCCTTGCGGAAGCCCCATGTGCCCTGGGCACTTAAGGTTCAGAGAGAGAGAGAGAGAGAATATGACTTCATGTTATACAACTGATTTTATGACTGCAACTAGGACTTCTGGCAGGTTAGACATAAGATATATTGATCGCCATGCGTCGTCAGCCTGTGAAAGGTTGGTTGAAATGGCCCGCCATCTTGCTCTATCCCTTCTTTTCCCGCCTTCGCCGCAGAGATTAAATAGTGTTTTTAAAAAAGGTAAAGGTAATCCTGTCATGGCTTAGAGGCACATAGGGATATGGTGTTAGTGCCCATATTTTCCTTGACCTGTCAGCATACTAGAGGGTGATATGGTCAGTATCACGCCTGGCCGCCTTTCCTTCCCCAACTCCAAAAGAAGTCAGGTACCCATTTCTACAGCTGGGTGACTGGGGCGCCTCCGGCCGGATTCGAACCCCCAACCTTCGCCATGAGAGGCCAGTGCACTAACCACTTCAAAGTGAATTTTAAAAAGGTTCAAAACATACAGGAGATGCCATATTCAATGGAAGCTGTCTAGCTGTAAAGCTGGCCGAAGTTATTACGACAGATCAAAGAGAAAGCTATTAAAAGTTAACATTTGTTATGTAGGAGCAGATGTACTTAATGTCTCTCCAGTAACTACGGGTCTCATTTATTCCTCTCAGATTGTACAGGACACTCGACCTAAATACCTGCAACAGCCAAGCGCGACCTGAATGATCAAAATTACTTTACTAAACCTAGCACACACGCGCGACTAATCAAAGAGTGAACGTCGTCTATCCAGATTAAATATTATATTATGTCGTGAATAAAGGCACATCAGCGGTGGTTCAGAACGCATACACAAGTTCTATCAGCGTATGTGCCACAATTACACTGTTCAGAAGAATGAATAAACTAAGCAGGTGTACGACTTGCAGAATGTCGTCACAGTTTTCTAGTCACACTAGATGTATTTTAGTCTACTTTATCTGCAGTGGTTCTCAAAATGTGCTCCGTGGGGGGGGGGGGGGGGCGGCAGACGTAATATTTCAATCTTTGTAGTGTTTATGTTGCCAGTAAACATTGGAGTGAATTGATTACGACAATTCTCCTCATAAATATAACTTGTAGTAATGGGTGTCTCAGTGGCGAAGTGGTTAGTGCACTGGTCTCTCATGGCGAAGGTCGGGGGTTCGAATCCGGCCGGAGGCACCCCATTCATCCAGCTGTAGAAATGGGTACCTGGCTTCTTCTGAAGTTGGGGAAGGAAAGGCGGCCAGGTGTGATACTGTCCGTATCACCCTCTAGTGTGCTGACAGGTCAAGGAAAATATGGACACTAACACCATATCCCTATGAAGGCATGACAGGATTACCTTTACTTTTTTTACAATGTTAATATAATTTATAGTAAAATAAATGTTTTACATGAAATATTTTCTCTGCTGGTTTGTGTCTTGTCTTGTCTCCTACTTGATATACCTATCGGTGTTGAGGGGACGTACAGACGTCTTGATAGGGCTCGACGATTTGCTTCATATAATGGCATATTTAAGATTTCTGTAATTTTCTCTCTCGATCTCCATCTCATGCGTGAGTGTCCTCTTCCTCTGTTATCTACAAATCTTAGTGTGAATGTTGCCTGTGATATACTGTCTGGTGGTAAATGTGTGACACGGCCATTTGACTTGTTTCTGAGGTATACTTTGACGTATTATTTCTGTGGTATAATTTGACAGGTCAAGGAAAATATGGGCACTAATACCATATCCCTATGTGCTTCTAAGGCATGACAGGATTACCTTTACTTTTTTTTTACTTATAATTTGACTTGTTATTTCTGTGGAATAATTTGACTTCTTTCTGTAGTATAATTTGACTTGTTTCTGTGGTATAATTTCTATTCTAAATGCCATGCCGCGTGGCCTAGGCGATCATTTCTCTCCACAATTCCCCGTCTTTTGCTTTGATTATGAGATCCGCCGGTGACACTCTTCCTAGCCACACTGACAGCCCATCCAGTAACTTCTTTCTCTGTCTTCCTCTGTCTCTTCTTCCCTCAATTTTTCCAGTTGCAACAGTGTGTTCCAATTTTCCTCTTCTCAGGAAATGTCCTATAAATCTCATTTGTCTACCTCTGATCTTTGCTGTAATTTGCTTTTTAACTCCAGCCTCTCTTAAGATTTCTTCATTGGTTTTCTTGGCTGTCCATGATACCTTCAATATCCTTCTTATAAACCACATCTCCATGGCCTCCATTTCTCACTGTACTCTCTTATTCATGGACCATGCTTCATGTCCATAAAACAGAATTGGCTCGATGTAACATTTAAGTACTTGGAATCTTGTTTCCATTGATATGGATCTGTTGCACAAGATGTTTCTCATTTTCTGGAATGCTGACTTGGCCTGAGCATGTCTGCTTGTTATTTCATTGTGACATTTCCCACCAGTTGTTATAATTGTTCCTAAGTACTTGAATCTATCAACTTGTTCCAGATTTGTGCCATTGATGGTAATGCTACATTTTGGTGTTATTCTTTTCTTTGAGATGACCATCACTTCAGTCTTCTTTTTGTTCAGGCTGAGACCTTTATTTTTACTTTCACGAACCACGATGTCCAGAAGAGCCTGTAGCACCCCTTCACTTTTAGCAATCAGAACTGTGTCGTCTGTTGTTAAGGTTGTACCCGCCAATTGATATTCCTGGCATGGTCTCAATATTTCTCATTATGTTTTCGCTGTACAAGGAGAAGAGGTCAGGAGATAGAAAATACCCTTTTCTCACTCCCAATTTTATGTCTTGGAATGCTCCTATTAGGTTCTCAACCTTCATTGCTGCTAATTGTTGCCAGTATGTTTTTGATGAGTATAATTTGACTTGTTGTTTCGGTGGTATAATCTGACTTGTTGTTTCCGTGGTATAATTTGACTTGTTGTTTCTGTGGTATAATTTGACTTGTTGTTTCTGTTTTATAATTTGACTTGTTATTTCTGTTTTATAATTTGACTTGCTATTTCTGTGGTATAGTTTGCCCTGTTTCTGGATGCAGTGTAGTACTGGTGCTAGTACAATCTTTGGCCTGATGTCAGGTTTGATTTGCTCTCTTCGGCTAACTTTAGTTTTCTGCTCAAACACTCGTCTCCGCTGGTTCTTTCCTCTTTTCGCAGTTTCCATTTCTTTATTTAAAAAGTAACGCTTGTCGTTCTTTTTTTTATCCGTAATGAAATATTGCAGTATCGTACTTACATAAAAGTCAGATGTTGATAATGAACGAAGACAATTTAACGTCATCATCATGTGCTTCATTTTACACATCTTTGGAATTTTGTATCAAATCGTCTTGAGCTTTGTTGTTGTTGCTGTTATTATTGTTGTTTTTGGTAATTATATTTGAAAGGGAGCATTTCTGTTCACAAGACCCACTTGCTGAAACAAAGAGAGCTGGCACTTGTCTGTACCTAGAAGTCTTCAATCTACACAACTGTCAGGCTGGATTTCTGCTCTGCAGACTCTCATCCGGAAGCTAGAGGGAAGTGTTTCTTCATCATGTGCTGCCCCTGTCTCAGACTTTCATCAGCCATTCATTTGCATGTCCTCTTGTGGAACTTTGCCTCCCTAACAGCAGTCTTGTAGGCCTCTCGGTTGTGAGCAAGGTGGCCTGCTGCTGATGCAATTTGCTGATCATCACCAATGTCTTGCAACTATCCTCGCCTTGGTCTTCCTCTCTTTCTTTTCCCCATTATGTACCCTTCTAAAACGATCTTCTCTAGATTATTATGACGTTTAATGTGTCCAAAATATTTAAGTTTTCTCTCTTTAATCTTCTTTACTAGCCAGCCTTCCTTCAAGGAAATTTGTTCCCGTCTCCAAGTATTTCGTCCGGTGAATCACTCTCGTCTTACACCAGAACAAAAATCCCAGAGATCCTAGCATTCTTAAAATAGCGTCCTCGTTTTATTTCGGAACACCAAAAGTGTTGGCCCACCACGAGTCGCGCCACAAACGTTTTGTACATCAAGAACTTGTCACTCCTCATTAAAAAAAAAAAAGGTTTCTGCCAAATTGTGATATTGTAAGATTACTATTCAACCTAAACCATCTCTCTCTCTCTCTCTCTCTCTCTGAACCTTAAGTGCCCAGGGCACATGGGGCTTCCGCAAGGGTTTTCCACAAATGCTTGTCCTTCGCCTTTTTTTCTGCTCTTGCCCAGGTGAGCCCTCTATTGAAACCTAAACCATACTACCCATTAAATACCATGAACTCCACCTGGTCATCTTAACACATCCCGAAAGTAAAGTAATTACTTGCGCCAGTCGCGCAAAACATGGCAAGAGAGATTCGATATTTACGAATGCGAACTTTCATCTTGATTTAAGCAAATGCCGGTAAAAGTATCACTACGCATACGGTATTCCGTTGCACTTTTGAGTGTACGGATTCACACCATTCATTGAACCAGAAAAAAAAAACGAGCAAGTGTGGTTCATTGAACCAGAAAAAAAAAACGAGCAAGTGTGGTTCATTGAACCAGGAAAAAAAACGAGCAAGTGTGGAACTGTCCTCGAGCAGACAGATCCCGAGAATGTTGTAGAGCATTTCTGGTAGTTGTGTCGGCAAGGTCTAGTCTATAAGTTGTATAAAATAGGAAAAAGTAGGAGCAGCTTTATTACTTAACGATTATAAAGTTGTGACGTTTGGGCGTGAGCCTTAATCAACCATTAAGCAACCATTAAAGACCTGATTACAGAAGGTGGCCTCCCACCCCAAGCTGTTTCTCTTCACATTAAGGACAGCTGTTTAGGCACACCCACCTTCTATCCTCTTCCTAAAATCCACAAACTAGGTAACCTTGGACGCCCCATTGTATCAGCGTGTTCATGCCCCACTGAGCACATTTCTGATTTTTTAGATAGCATTTTCCAGCCTCTAGTACACAAACTACCTTCCTTTTTGAAAGATACCAACCACGCGTTAACAACCTTTGATACGATCACACTCTCTCAACACCACACCTATTACATCTTTCTCCTTGATGTCTGCTCCCTATACACTTCTATCCTCCATGAGGATGGACTTTTAGCACTCCGCTATTTTCTCAACAAAGACCCTCACCCCACTACTAGCACTGACACCATAATCAGACTTACACGGCTAGTACTAAACCTAAATTCTTTCGAATTCAACGGCGAATACTTCTAGTAAATCAGTGGTGTTGCCATGGGAACGAAAATGGGTCCCAGTTATTCATGTCTATTTATGGGCTTTCTGGAAGTCAAATTATGGGAAACCTACACTGGCAGACTTCCAGAATTCTATAAAAGGTACATCGATGATGGCATTGGAATCACAAGTATGCCACAGGAAGACCTTAAAAAATTTATTGAATTCGCCAATACACTCAATAACAACATAAAATTCACTTATGAAATTTCTGACAAGTCTGTTAACTTTTTAGACATTAAAGTTTCTATTGGCACAAACAGGCTTGTCACCTCTGTATTTTACAAGCCCACCGACAGCCACACCTATTTGCTTTACATCTCCTCCCATCCTGAAGCCTGTAAGAACTCCATCCCATATTCCCAACTCCTCCGTCTTCGCCGCATATGTCAGGATAATTTGGACTTTTTAGATCAGTCCAACAAGTTATTAGAATTTTTCCGTCATCGCCACTACCCAGAAAAGGTCCTTCGTAAAGCCTTCAACCGTATCCAACTAGTGAGCCGCAAAGAAGTATTCAGGAAAAAGCCTGTTACTCCATCTGACAGAGTTAAGTTAGTACTGCCTTTCCACCCACACGGTCAGATGGTTAAGAAAATTCTTTATCGTCATCTGCCGATAATCCAACTCGACTCCGACACTCGCGACATTTTCTCTGATCCACCCCTGTTGGCATACAAACGTGAGCCAAACCTTAAGGACATCCTCGTCCACAGCCACTTGAAGCAGAGCCTTACATATGTTGGCACTAGAAAATGTAACCGCCCCCGCTGCGTTACCTGCCCTGTAGTCTGGGAAACGAAAACATTCACCTTTCCCAAAACTATCCTCACTCTTCATGAGGGATTCACATGCGAGTCCCGTAATGTGATATATGTCATCGTTTGCAAAAGATGCAGGATAACATATATCGGTGAGACTGGCCTCAGATTAGGGGACCGCATGCAAAAACATCTGTACGGCATCGCCCAGCATGCTTCGAAACCAGTCCCAAATCATTTCAATGGCCCCAACCACAGAGGCAAATCTGATTTTCTGCTAACAGCCATCAAACAATGTCACGCAGATGACACAAGCCGCCTGGCACTTGAGAACCGCTGCATTCAAAATTATGGGACGCTGGAACCACATGGGTTAAACACGTTGTTTAGCTACACGTAACATTCTCTTCAATCATTATAGTACCTCTCCACTAAGTCCACCCCTTCTTACTTTTCAAACTTCCTCACAGCATCACTCTGTAACCCCTCTTCCCCAATCATCTGTTTCAACTTCTCCTAGCTAGATCAATATTGTATCACTCTCTCTCTCTCTCCCCTCCCCGGTTCCCCATCCACCACCCCCAGTTACAACCCACCGACCATATGTCACAGGTCTCTATTTAAACAGTCTCCACGTTCCACTAAATCTATTCCTAACACACACCGACGGACAAGCCACACCTTACAATTTACAGCTAAGTACTCTTTACAAAAATTTTTTTTTTTAAATAGTATTCATGTGAATCTATACTTTATCTCCTCTCTCTATTTCTTCGTCCTATATGTTTTTGTATGATTAAGGCTCACGCCGAAACGTCACAACTGTGTAATCGTTAAGTAATAAAGCTGCTCCAACTTTTTCCTATTTTATACATTCTGGTATCACAGCTTTACTGCAGTGCTTCGTGTATAGTTGTATACTTATACACTAATTATTGTGTAGTCTATAAGTTGTGTCGGCGAGGTCTAGTCTATAAGTTGTGTCGGCGAGGTCTAGTCTATAAGTTGTGTCGACAAGGTCTAGTCTATAAGTTGTGTCGGCGAGGTCTAGTCTATAAGTTGTGTCGGCGAGGTCTAGTCTATAAGTTGTGTCGGCGAGGTCTAGTCTATAAAAGTTGTGTTGGCAAGGTCTAGTCTATAAACTGTGTCGGCTAGGTTTAGTCTCCGGGGGTCATACCGAAAGTCGTGAGTAAATTTTTTTTTTTTAGAAATCAGAATTTATAAATAGAGAAAAAGTAAATGTATCACCTTTAACTGCATCCTTTTCTTCACTTTTCAACATAATCTCCATTTCTCTGCAGACATTTTCCCCATCGCTCTGCAAGTTTGAAAATATCCTCCCGGTAGAATTCCGTTCCAGCTGATCGAAGGCACAGACGCACTGCTTTCTGGACGTTCTCTCCTATGGGACCCTACTGGCACAAACCCTTCTATAGCCTAGGGTTTCAATCATTTCCTGTATTGCATCGTGTCCTATTTCAAGATTTACAGCGATTTCAGAAACCGTGACACGGCTGTCTTCTTTAATGATGTCGTCAAACCTTTCCACGCAGCGTTCAGTGGAGGCAGTTCGAGAGCGACCTCTGCGAGGCATAAATTGGATGTGTTTACATCTTTGAAATGTTTCACCCACCTCCTAACACTACTAGCACCCATACACAAATCTCCATAAGAAAGTTGAAGTCTTTGGTGAATTTCAGCAGCGGGGATTTCCTCTTCAACGAGGAACTTAACAACAGCGCATTGACGAAACGAAACTTCAGCACCCATCATTTTGTTTATGCTCCGCGTTGTCATGTGACACATGATGGTGACGTCACGTGACCTCTACATGAAGTGCAAAGGATGCAAGTTAGGGCGATGCATTTATATTTTCTCTATCTATAAATTCTGATTTTTAACCAAATTTTGCTCGCAACTTTCGGCATGACACTCCTATAAGCTGTGTCGGCGAGGTCTAGTCTTCCATTATGTTCGGTAGATCTGGTTAAATCCTTGAGTTAGAACATTTAAACCAGCCATCATTTAATAATGCAGCAGAAACATAAATTGTGAATGTAAACAAATTTTGAGGATGTCAGAAACTTCAAGTGGATTTGCACAGTAGCTGAGTCAAGTTTGTGGTGATAATAGAAAATAGCTGAGAGCCAAGTTGGTGGTGATAATAGAAAATAGCTAAGAATCAAGTTGGTGGTGATAATAGAAAATAGCTAAGAATCAAGTTGGTGGTGATAATAGAAAATAGCTAAGAATCAAGTTGGTGGTGATAATAGAAGATAGCTAAGAATCAAGTTGGTGGTGATAATAGAAGATAGCTAAGAATCAAGTTGGTGGTGATAATAGAAGATAGCTAAGAATCAAGTTGGTGGTGATAATAGAAGATAGCTGAGAGCCAAGTTGATGGTGATAATAGAGACGAATGTCGGTTATAGATAATTTGAACAAAAGAAAAATACATAATTAGGAGCAGTTGTGGTGTGAATTGTGAACAGCATCTTCGTGAATTAAAGACACTACTTGATGTAAACTGTGAAAACATCGCCGTGAAGTACAGACAGTACTTGATATAAATTGTGAACAACATCGCCGACAAGTACAGACAGTACTTGATATAAACTGTGAACTGCATCGCCGACAAGTACAGACAGTACTTGATATAAACTGTGAACAGCATCGCCGACAAATACAGACAGTACTTGATATAAACTGTGAACAGCATCGCCGACAAGTACAGACAGTACTTGATATAAACTGTGAACAGCATCGCCGACAAGTACAGACAGTACTTGATATAAACTGTGAACAGCATCGCCGACAAGTACAGACAGTAAACCTGCCCGAGAACAGCATCGCCGACAAGTACAGACAGTAAACCTGCCCGAGAACAGCATACAGTGGCGAGAAGCCCAAAGGTAGCTGTCACTGCACTCGTAAATGAGAGGCACAAAAAAAAAACATTACGAAGACACTTAAACGTGACAACATAAACGTGAATACGAGATCACTTAAACGTGCCAACATAAACGTGAATACGAGACTACTTAAACGTGACAACATAAACGTGAATACGAGATCGCTTAAACATGACAACATAAATGTGAATACGAGATCACTTAAACGCGCCAACATAAAAGTGAACACGAGACTACTTAAACGTGGCAACATAAACGTGAATACGAGACTACTTAAACGTGACAACATAAACGTGAACACGAGACTACTTAAACGTGCCAACATAAACGTGAATACGAAGCAGAACGGACACTGATCAGGTCAACAATAAACCTGAAGGAAAAAGAGATCAGGAAGCTACTGAGGGAGAAAGAACTTGATGAAGAACAAAAGAACCCAGCTCTGCCAGAGAGAACACCGGCCAACTGTTGCAGGTTTCACTTTCAGGAGTATTTCTACATGTCAGGTTCTTATATGAGTGTGTGTGTGTACTGATGTGTATTACAAAATCTTAGTTATGTGTGTGTGTACTGATGTGTATTACAAAATCTTAGTTATATGTATGTATGCACTGATGTGTATTGCAATATCTTAGTTATGTGTGTGTATGTACTGATGTGTATTACAAAATCTTAGTTATATGTATGTATGCACTGATGTGTAGTGCAATATCTTAGTTATGTGTGTGTATGTACTGATGATCTTTACTCTAAGAATAATACTTGAAGAACATATTGAAAAGCAGAAACTATTAATACTGAACTTCATAGACTTTAAAAAGGCATTTGATAGCATACACAGAGATTCATTCTGGAGAATTTTAAGTCTATATGGAATACCATCTAAAATCTAAAATTGTCAACATCATTAGAGATCTCTACAACGGATATGTTTGTGCAGTCAAAACAGAAGAAGGGATGAGCGAATGGTTCCAGATTGAAACAGGTGTGAAACAAGGATGTATACTGTCTCCTTTACTTTTTGGGATTACAATAGACTTCATAATGAAAAAATGCTGCACAGTTAACACAGGTATTGACTGGGTACATGGGACCCAACTAGAATATCTTGATTTTGCTGATGATAAAACTCTTATCAGTAACAATATGAATCCCATGCAAGAAAAAACAGTAAACCTGCCCGAGAACAGCATCGCCGACAAGTACAGACAGTAAACCTGCCCGAGAACAGCATACAGTGGCGAGAAGCCCAAAGGTAGCTGTCACTGCACTCGTAAATGAGAGGCACAAAAAAAAACATTACGAAGACACTTAAACGTGACAACATAAACGTGAATACGAGATCACTTAAACGTGCCAACATAAACGTGAATACGAGACTACTTAAACGTGACAACATAAACGTGAATACGAGATCGCTTAAACATGACAACATAAATGTGAATACGAGATCACTTAAACGCGCCAACATAAAAGTGAACACGAGACTACTTAAACGTGGCAACATAAACGTGAATACGAGACTACTTAAACGTGACAACATAAACGTGAACACGAGACTACTTAAACGTGCCAACATAAACGTGAATACGAAGCAGAACGGACACTGATCAGGTCAACAATAAACCTGAAGGAAAAAGAGATCAGGAAGCTACTGAGGGAGAAAGAACTTGATGAAGAACAAAAGAACCCAGCTCTGCCAGAGAGAACACCGGCCAACTGTTGCAGGTTTCACTTTCAGGAGTATTTCTACATGTCAGGTTCTTATATGAGTGTGTGTGTGTGTGTACTGATGTGTATTACAAAATCTTAGTTATGTGTGTGTACTGATGTGTATTACAAAATCTTAGTTATATGTATGTATGCACTGATGTGTATTGCAATATCTTAGTTATGTGTGTGTACTGATGTGTATTACAAAATCTTAGTTATATGTATGTATGCACTGATGTGTATTGCAATATCTTAGTTATGTGTGTGTATGTACTGATGATCTTTACTCTAAGAATAATACTTGAAGAACATATTGAAAAGCAGAAACCATTAATACTGAACTTCATAGACTTTAAAAAGGCATTTGATAGCATACACAGAGATTCATTGTGGAGAATTTTAAGTCTATATGGAATACCATCTAAAATCTAAAATTGTCAACATCATTAGAGATCTCTACAACGGATATGTTTGTGCAGTCAACACAGAAGAAAGGATGAGCGAATGGTTCCAGATTGAAACAGGTGTGAAACAAGGATGTATACTGTCTCCTTCACTTTTTGGGATTACAATAGACTTCATAATGAAAAAATGTTGCACAGGTAACACAGGTATTGACTGGGTACATGGGACCCAACTAGAAGATCTTGATTTTGCTGATGACATAACTCTTATCAGTAATAATGTGAATTCCATGCAAGAAAAAACAGATAGCCTATCTTCACTGGCTAGCAAAATAGGACTTGAAATTAACAAGGACAAAACAAAAATAATGGAAATTCCCATTAATCAAAATGAAAAAATACATGTAGAAGAGACAGATTTTGAAGTAGTCAGTCTGCATACCTTGGCAGCTACATAGACCAGGATGATAATACCAGAAAGGAAGTTAGAATTGCAAAAGCAGCATCGATCTTCAAAAATCTTGAGAACATATGGAATTCAAAAGTTATAAGCACAAAAACCAAGTTAAGACTATTCAATTCAAATGTAATATCCACCCTCATTTATGCATGAAAAAATTGGAAAACAACTAAAGAAATGGACAGGAAATTAGACTCTTTTGAAAACAAATGTCTAAGGAAAATACTCAGCATCAAGTGGAACAAATTAAAGAACAATGCAGAGATAAGACAGATGACTGAACAACAACCAGTCTCATGGGTGATCAGGAAAAGGAGAAGGACATATGTTTGTCACTTGATGAGAAGAAATGATCAGAGAATCCCAAAACAAGCTATCAAGTGGAACAAAACAGACCAAAGAAAAAGAGGCAGATCACGTGAAACTCTGAAGAGGACATTGTTAAGAGAGGCCAAATTAACAGGCATAAAATCCTTTGATGAGGTTGAAAGACTCGCCGAAGACAGGAGAAATTGGCGAACTACTTTGCGAGCCCTATGTGACGTTTAACAGCACGGGAAGGATATAAGATGTAAGATATAAGATGTAAGATGTAATATATAAGATTTAAGATGTAAGATATAAGATGTAAGATATAAGATATAAGAAGATAAGCTGTACTGATGTGTACTGCAAAATCTTAGTTTTGTTTCTGTGTTAGTATATGTCCGTGTGTGTGTGAATGTGCAGGCTGGTGTGTGGAATGATTTGATAAAGCAAGAGTTTCTGAGCTGATTCAGGACATATCTATCATCTGATGATGTCTTTCAGTCTTCTGTTCTTTCCATGTAAGAAATCTAATGGCTACCAGTTTAGTTGGCTGTAGTTTTATGAACATTTTTATCACTACAGTAAGAGTTTAAAGGAAGGTGAACAGAAAGACAGGCAGGCAACCAGACAGACACGCAGGAAGGCAGGCAGACAGACAAAGATGCGGAGAGACAGGCAGGCAAACAGACAGACAGACAGGTATGCGATAGTATAGGTAGGAAATAGAAGAGACTATTAAACCTAAGTTTGTTTTCAACACTAGAAGCAAGTGCGCGCGCACACACACACACACACACACATAAATAAGATCAGAAACTGGTCAGCTCATGCGTTCGCAACTACGAGTAAAATCGGTACAGACTGATCCAGTATATAAAGGAGATGCGCGAGAATTTTAATCGGTCGGGATTTGTACTTTGAGCAGGTAAGAAGGTGCTAACAGATCGGAGGAGATAATGTTGTCGTTGTAAGCACGAATGAGTATGTTATTTGTCGATGAATATCTGTGTGGGTGTTGGGTTAGTTATGGTGATGTGGACCCGTGCAAGCTGTTCCTCCGAACCATCCCAACCCACTCAGGTATAGTTATATACGTGGATGGTTATATACGTGGATGGTTATATACGTGGATAGTTATATACGTGGATAGTTATATACGTGGATGGTTATATAGTGGATAGTTATATACGTGGATGGTTATATACGTGGATAGTTATATACGTGGATAGTTATATACGCATCTTGATGGCTATTATGCGCACATTAATTTACTATCATTGAATTGTATGCATTTTGTTATATATTTCTTGCCAATTACTTCCTTTGATTACAGTCACACATTCAACCATTAATTATGATACTTTGAGATTACATATGGGGCGATTATGTTTAATCATACTAATCCCATGATATGTACAAGATATTAATTGATTTACAGTTATTCCATTGTTGGTATTTTTTTCTGAAGGAATAAAAAAATACTGAAAGAAATTGATATAAGGTTGATTTTGTTGTTAATTATAGAAACTTGATTATACGTATGTTGATGAAGAATCGTTTAACTGTGTTTTCCTTTCTTTGTTGTAATGTGTTGATGTGTAATCATCAGTCAGTTGTATCTATCGAATTATAAACAATATATAGACAGTATAAAATATATTATTTTAATTAAATTCCTACAAAGTAGGCAGACAGACAGACAGACAGGCAGGCAGACAGAGTCAGGCAGGCAGGCAGACAGGCAGGCAGGCAGACAGACGGACAGGCAAGCAGGCAGACAGACAGACAGACGGACAGGCAAGCAGGCAGACAGACAGATAGGCAGGCAGACAGACAGACAGACAGATCCGCCTAACAATCTATCCTTTGTCTCTCATCATTCACTCTTCCCAATCATTCAGTCTAAATCAAGTTATATAAAAACATAAGTAGCATGAAAAAAAGTACAATAACGAAACAATTATCCTCTTATCCACACATTCATAAAAATAAGTAATTAATACATCGGAGAGAGACAAACAGAGAGACAGAGAGAGAGAGAGAGAGAAAGAGAGAGGAGAACGAGGGAGGGATGATCCCATGATTTCTATCTTGGTATCTCTGTCTCAGTGACTGTCTCTGTCTTAGTGCCTGTCCCTGTCTCAGTGTCTCTGTCTTAGTGCCTGTCCCTGTCTCAGTGACTCTGTCTCAGTGACTATCTCTGTCTTAGTGACTGTCTCTCTCAGTGACTGTGTGTGATAGATTTGTACAGCACTCACTACCATCACAGACTGAATATAACAGACTCTAGGATCATCACAGACTGAATATAACAGACTCTAGGATCATCCCAGACTGAATATAACAGACTCTAGGATCATCACAGACTGAATATAACAGACTCTAGGATCATCACAGACTGAATATAACAGACTCTAGGATCATCACAGACTGAATATAACAGACTCTAGGATCATCACAGACTGAATATAACAGACTCTAGGATCATCACAGACTGAATAACAGACTCTAGGATCATCACAGACTGAATATGACAGACTCTAGGATCATCACAGACTGAATATAACAGACTCTAGGATCATCACAGACTGAATATGACAGACTCTAGGATCATCACAGACTGAATATAACAGACTCTAGGATCATCACAGACTGAATATGACAGACTCTAGGATCATCCCAGACTGAATATGACAGACTCTAGGATCATCACAGACTGAATATAACAGACTCTAGGATCATCACAGACTGAATATGACAGACTCTAGGATCATCCCAGACTGAATATAACAGACTCTATGATCATCACAGACTGAATATAACAGACTCTATGATCATCCCAGACTGAATATAACAGACTCTATGATCATCCCAGACTGAATATGACAGACTCTAGGATCATCACAGACTGAATATAACAGACTCTAGGATCATCCCAGACTGAATATGACAGACTCTATGATCATCCCAGACTGAATATGACAGACTCTAGGATCATCACAGACTGAATATAACAGACTCTAGGATCATCCCAGACTGAATATGACAGACTCAAGGATCATCACAGACTGAATATGACAGGCTCTAGGATCATCCCAGACTGAATATGACAGACTCTAGGATCATCACAGACTGAATATGACAGGCTCTAGGATCATCACAGACTGAATATGACAGACTCTAGGATTATCCCAGACTGAATATGACAGGCTCTATGATCATCACAGACTGAATATGACAGGCTCTGTGATCATCACAGACTGAATATGACAGACTCTAGGATCATCACAGACTGAATATGACAGACTCTAGGATCATCACAGACTGAATGTAACAGACTCTAGGATCATCAAAGACTGAATGTGACTGACAGAAAGAAAGTGACAGAGAAATATTCCATGAAAAGATCGTGACATTCAAACTGTTTTCCTGGTCAGATCTGTAGAAAGATTTGATCTACAACTTGTAGACTACACAATCAAAGACAACTGTTTTCCTGGTCGGATCTGTAGAAAGACATGATCTACAGCTTGTAGACTACATACTCAAAGACAACTGTTTTCCTGGTCAGATCTGTAGAAAGACATGATCTACAACTTGTAGACTACACAATCAAAGACAACTGTTTTCCTGGTCAGATCTGTAGAAAGACATGATCTACAACTTGTAGACTACACAATCAAAGACAATTGTTTTCCTGGTCAGATCTATAGAAAGACATGATCTACATCTTTTAGACCACACAATCAAAGACAACTGTTTTCCTGGTCAGATCTGTAGAAAGACATGATCTATAACTTGTAGACTACACACTCAAAGACAACTGTTTTCCTGGTCAGATCTGTAGAAAGACATTATCTACAACTTGTAGACTACACAATCAAAGACAACTGCCTTCTAAAAATATTTTATTATCAACATTCATCATAAAAAATATTGATCGATTATGTATAAATATTTGAATATCGATACTTGTGTAAAAATAATTTATTTTATGGCATTGTTAAAATTGCTGAAAGCACATCTGACAATCAGGCACAGTTTTTTTTTCTGCATATTTCAGTGACACAAGCGAAGAGCGAGAAAAAAATGGAGACTTTTTTTGTTTTTTGTTTTCCAGTCATGAAAGTGGAAACAGATCTTGAATAAGATGTGCTGGGTAAAGATTCAAAGCCAGAATGGCATACAGGGTTACCGGGGGTAGGGGGAGGGAGTGGAAATAAATGGAACAGCGGTCTGCAACTCAAAGCTGACTACTTGTGTCAGAGTTAGCGAGCCATAACTGATCAAGACCCTATTCTACCTCCACCTGCTGGCCACTGGTAACAGATGTCAGTCAGGGCTAGCAAATAGAGATCCAATCGAGAAGCAAAAAAAAAACAAAACAGTCTTAACAATAAAATCTTTCTCAAGAAAACAGCGGCAACTACGTGCCGAAAACACTTTCTCGTCTTCCGTTATCTTGATACCGACTGGGTGTTTCACATGAGTTAGAGCACTTGAAAGGAACTAGGGGATTTAAGAGGAACTAGGGGACTTAAGAGGAACTAGGGGACTTAAGAAGAAATAGCGGACATAAGCATTAGCGGGTCTGGGGAGAGTTCAGTTTTTGAGGACTGTAACATAAACGTCTGTTTTATACTGGGAACTGTAACATAAACATTGTCTGTTTTATACTGGGGACTGTAACATAAACATTGTCTGTTTTATACTGGGGATCATCACAGACTGAATATGACAGACTCTAGGATCATCACAGACTGAATATGACAGACTCTAGGATTATCCCAGACTGAATATGACAGGCTCTAGGATCATCACAGACTGAATATAACAGACTCTATGATCATCCCAGACTGAATATAACAGACTCTATGATCATCCCAGACTGAATATGACAGACTCTAGGATCATCACAGACTGAATATAACAGACTCTAGGATCATCCCAGACTGAATATGACAGACTCTATGATCATCCCAGACTGAATATGACAGACTCTAGGATCATCACAGACTGAATATAACAGACTCTAGGATCATCCCAGACTGAATATGACAGACTCAAGGATCATCACAGACTGAATATGACAGGCTCTAGGATCATCCCAGACTGAATATGACAGACTCTAGGATCATCACAGACTGAATATGACAGGCTCTAGGATCATCACAGACTGAATATGACAGACTCTAGGATTATCCCAGACTGAATATGACAGGCTCTGTGATCTTCACAGACTGAATATGACAGGCTCTGTGATCATCACAGACTGAATATGACAGACTCTAGGATCATCCCAGACTGAACATGACAGACTCTAGAATCATCACAGACTGAATGTAACAGACTCTAGGATCATCAAAGACTGAATGTGACTGACAGAAAGAAAGTGACAGAGAAATATTCCATGAAAAGATCGTGACATTCAAACTGTTTTCCTGGTCAGATCTATAGAAAGACATGATCTACATCTTTTAGACCACACAATCAAAGACAACTGTTTTCCTGGTCAGATCTGTAGAAAGACATGATCTATAACTTGTAGACTACACACTCAAAGACAACTGTTTTCTTGGTCAGGTCTGTAGAAAGACATTATCTACAACTTGTAGACTACACAATCAAAGACAACTGCCTTCTAAAAATATTTTATTATCAACATTCATCATAAAAAATATTGATCGATTATGTATAAATATTTGAATATCGATACTTGTGTAAAAATAATTTATTTTATGGCATTGTTAAAATTGCTGAAAGCACATCTGACAATCAGGCACAGTTTTTTTTTCTGCATATTTCAGTGACACAAGCGAAGAGCGAGAAAAAAATGGAGACTTTTTTTGTTTTTTGTTTTCCAGTCATGAAAGTGGAAACAGATCTTGAATAAGATGTGCTGGGTAAAGATTCAAAGCCAGAATGGCATACAGGGTTACCGGGGGTAGGGGGAGGGAGTGGAAATAAATGGAACAGCGGTCTGCAACTCAAAGCTGACTACTTGTGTCAGAGTTAGCGAGCCATAACCGATCAAGACCCTATTCTACCTCCACCTGCTGGCCACTGGTAACAGATGTCAGTCAGGGCTAGCAAATAGAGATCCAATCGAGAAGCAAAAAAAAAACAAAACAGTCTTAACAATAAAATCTTTCTCAAGAAAACAGCGGCAACTACGTGCCGAAAACACTTTCTCGTCTTCCGTTATCTTGATACCGACTGGGTGTTTCACATGAGTTAGAGCACTTGAAAGGAACTAGGGGATTTAAGAGGAACTAGGGGACTTAAGAGGAACTAGGGGACTTAAGAAGAAATAGCGGACATAAGCATTAGCGGGTCTGGGGAGAGTTCAGTTTTACACAGAGTTCAGTTTTTGAGGACTGTAACATAAACGTCTGTTTTATACTGGGAACTGTAACATAAACATTGTCTGTTTTATACTGGGGACTGTAACATAAACGTTGTCTGTTTTATACTGGGGACTGTAACATAAACATTGTCTGTTTTATACTGGAGACTGTAACATAAACATTGTCTGTTTTATACTGGGGACTGTAACATAAACATTGTATGTTTTATACCAGGGACTGTAGCATAAACTTTGTCTATTTTATACTGGGGACTGTAACATAAACATTGTCTGTTTTATACTGAGGACTGTAACATGAACAGTGTCTGTTTTATACTGGGGACTGTAACATAAACATTGTTTATTTTACACAGGGTATGACAGTATAGTGATTTTTCGATGTTGAAGTTAGGTAAATCGTCTTGGTATTTAAAATTTGGGTTTTAACAGTTATGTCCCATAGATGTCTTAACTAACAGTTACAATTTCATTCCCTTTTTAAGCTTGTACTTCTCGTGCTGGTCATGGAACTCGTGCAAGTAGAGACTGGTCAGATTTTCAGTTAGGAAGAGAGATTTTTTGGGTCAGATGTAGTTTTGTGTTCATTAGAGAGTCTTAGTTTCTTGTCGGTTAGAGGGAGTTTTAGTTTTGTGTCAGAGAGAGTCTTAGTTTTCTGTTCTTTAGGGGCAGTCTAGAGTAGAATGTAGCTTAGTATAGGGACTTAATCTGTATTTTATTTGTCGTCAGTAAGTAATTTGTAGTATAGGACACTAAGTCTAGAATGTGGTAGGATTCTGGTGGCGTCGAAGTCTCATGGCGTTAGTAGACGCCGGGAATCACATTTTGTTGTTTTGTTGTCTTGCTGCAGTAACGTAATGTCGGGGTTATTGTATGTGTCACTACCTTTGTTCTAATTCATCGTCATCGCCATTATATCACCATTTTCACCAATAAAGTCATCATGATCTATAAAGCTGCTACTTGTGTTAGCCACTGAGTGAAAGCTGTTCCTGTGAGAGTGAGTCTGTCAGCGAATAGTAAGCAGACACCAACAGACACCACAAGTCTCCAATGAGGCACTAAGCCGACATCTACCAACGACGAAAGGGACGGACCTCGACTGTTTGGAAAGAGTGAAGTCTCGACTGTCTATTGTTGTAGTACTAAATATTCTATGGAGTCTTAGACATAATGGAATCGAAAGCTCAAGTCTTGAAACTCAGAAGTGCTAGTGAAAATGGTAGCCCTACAAATAGCAGGCATTATAAGTAGCAGGCATATAAGTAAGTTGTATCGTGCTCTTATTATACGACTGTTCACAGGTTCCCATTCTACAAGGCTCTTTGCAGCTACATTTGACATAATAATGCCCACTCCGTCCCGGATTTTACTGTCATTTCTGCCTGAATGTATTATTAACTTACCGTTTTTCGCCGATCTTTTACCTGCTTCTGGCCATGGCATTTCGCTGATGCCCAGTATGTCTAGATGGTATCTCTCCATTTCTTTGATGACCTGAGTAGTTTTTGTTGGTGCTGCCATCGTTCTCACATTCCAGAATCCAATCCTTGTCACATGTTTGGGGCCGACGAATGAGCTCTTCGGAGTTGGCATCCCTGATGCTCGGTTGGTTTCTCTGCGAGTTTCCATAACGATATCTTTTTTTCCCATCTGGAGTTGCCTCTAGATAGGTCCCAGGATAAGGTTGTTAGCCTTATGCTCAAGAAATACTCAATCGACCACACCCAAAAGAACTGTTAAACCTTGAAACTGACTTACCAGCCCCACAACTAAATGTCAGCCTAGATGAAATTAAATTGCATGAAATTGAAACAGCAGTGAATTTAATGGCTAACAACAAAGCTGCAGATGAAGATGAAATAACAGCCGAAATGTTAAAAGCTATCAATAGTGACAACATGAGACAACTACAGAGAATGTTTAACAAGATTTGGAAAGAAGAAAAGGTCGCTTTTAATTGGAAGAAAGGAATCATTGTTAAAATACCAAAAAAGGGCAAACTTAGTGACTGTAACAATTGGAGAGGAGTAACCTTAATATCAGTTGTGTCAAAAGTATTTTCCAAGGTCATTTTGAATAGACTCAAAGATATAGTGGATACTGCAATGAGAGAAGAACAAGCAGGATTTTGAAAAGGGAGAAGCTGTCTCGACCAGATCTTTACTCTCAGAATAATACTTGAATAACATATTGAAAAGCACAGACCATTAATACTGAACTTCATAGATTTTAAAAAGGCATTTGATAGCATACACAGAGATTCATTATGGAGAATTTTATGTCTATATGGAATACCATCTAAAATTGTCAACATCATTAAGGACTTATACAATGGATATGTTTGTGCAGTCAAGACAGAAGAAGGGATGAGTGAATGGTTCCAGATTGAAACAGGCGTGAAACAAGGATGTATACTGACTCCTTTACTTTTTGGGATTACAATAGACTTCATAATGAAAAAATGCTGCACATGTAACACAGGTATCGACTGGATACATGGGACCCAACTAGAAGATCTTGATTTTGCTGATGACATAACTCTTATCAGTAATAATGTGAATTTCATGCAAGAAAAAACAGATAGCCTGTCTTCACTGGCTAGCAAAATAGGACTTGAAATTAACAATGACAAAACAAAAATAATGAAAATTCCTCTCAATCAAAATGGAAAAATACACATAGAAGGGACAGATATTGAAGAAGTCAATAAGTTTGCATACCTTGGCAGCTACATAGACCAGGATGGTGACACTAGAAAGGAAGTTCGGATCAGAATTGCAAAAGCAGCATCAATCTTCAAGAATCTTGAGAACATATGGAATTCAAAAGTTATAAGCAAAAAAACCAAGTTAAGACTATTCAATTCAAATGTAATATCCACCCTCATTTATGCATGCGAAAGCTGGGAAACAACTAAAGAAATAGACAAGAAATTAGACTCTTTTGAAAACAAATGCCTAAGGAAAATACTCGGCATCAAGTGGAATGAATTCAAGAACAATGCAGAGATAAGACAGATGACTGAACAACAACCAGTCTCATGGGTGATCAGGAAAAGGAGATGGACATATGTTGGTCACTTGATGAGAAGAAATGATCAGAGAATCCCAAAACAAGCTATCAAGTGGAACACAACAGGGCAAAGAAAAAGAGACAGACCGCGTGTAACTCTGAAGAGGACATTGTTAAGAGAGGCCAAATTAACAGGTATAAAATCCTTTGATGAGGTTGAACGACTCGCCGAAGACAGGAAAAATTGGCGAACTACTTTGCGAACCCTATGTGACGTTTAACGGCACGGAAAGGATATAAGATATAAGATATAAGTAGGCAGAAATAGGCAGAGTAGAATAGCGTACAACATTCTACTACTACCTTCCTACTACTATGAACAAACGGCAACCAAATTCTCGTTTATGGGGACTGTAGCATAAACATCGTCTGTTTCATACTAGGGACTGTAGCATAAACATTCTCTGTTTTACACTAGGGACTGCAGTTTAAACATTGTCTGTTTTACACTGGGGACTGCAGTTTAAACACTGTCTGTTTTACACTGGGGACTGCAGCTTAAACATTGTCTGTTTTACACTGGGGACTGCAGCTTAAACATTGTCTGTTTTACACTGGGGACTGCAGCTTAAACATTGTCTGTTTTACACTGGGGACTGCAGCTTAAACATTGTCTGTTTTACACTGGGGACTGCAGCTTAAACATTGTCTGTTTTACACTGGGGACTGCAGCTTAAAAATTGTTTTACACTGGGGACTGCAGCTTAAACATTGTCTGTTTTACACTGGGGACTGCAGCTTAAACATTGTCTGTTTTACACTGGGGACTGCAGCTTAAACATTGTCTGTTTTACACTGGGGACTGCAGCTTAAACATTGTCTGTTTTACACTGGGGACTGCAGCTTAAAAATTGTTTTACACTGGGGACTGCAGCTTAAACATTGTTTTACACTGGGGACTGCAGCTTAATCATTGTCTGTTTTACATTGGGGACTGCAGCTTAAACATTGTCTGTTTTACACTTGGGACTGCAACATAAATACTGAGCACGAAACTGGGGTATTCAGCGTGAGTTTGTATCTTGTGAGTGGGTGAACCTTCATCTAAACGAATCCAAGTGAATTTTGAACACAATCAACGTGAATATGTATCTGGTGAGTGGGTGAATCTAAACGAATCTTAGTGAATTTTGAACAAGCGTGAAGAATCTCTTTCAGTCTAGTCATCATCATCATCGTCACCATAATCATCATCATCATACGTCTTGTTATGTGCTGGCAAGGAAGGACTGAATGAGTGAAACAGACCCTGTGGAAATATCCTGAAGCGTGTGTTACATCAATCAACCATGAGCAAGACATTTCATTATATGAAAAGATAAGAGACATGATAAAAATGATATATAAACTGCATAACAATTGAGCAATAATTCAGCCATGGAAAATATTTGTATAACATTTCATTGGATACATCACATTTGTAAAGTTTTGTTATTTTTTCCTCAAGATAGAGAAGATTAGTTCAGCTGCAGATTCTCCGAAGTTCAAGGCCACGAGTTCAGCTCCAGATTCTACGAGGTTCAAGCCCACGAGTTCAGCTCCAGATTCTCTGTCGTTCAAGCCCACGAGTTCAGCTCCAGATTCTCTGTCGTTCAAGCCCACGAGTTCAGCTCTAGATTCTACGAGGTTCAAGCCCACGAGTTCAGCTCCAGATTCTCTGTCGTTCAAGCCCACGAGTTCAGCTCTAGATTCTCTGTCGTTCAAGCCCACAAGTTCAGCTCCAGATTCTACGAAGTTCAAGCCCATGAATTCAGTTCCATATTCTCCGAGGTTCAAGCCCATGAGTTCAGCTCCAGATTCTCTGTCGTTCAAGCCCATGAGTTCAGCTCCAGATTCTCTGTCGTTCAAGCCCACGAGTTCAGCTCCAGATTCTACGAGGTTCAAGCCCATGAGTTCAGCTCCAGATTCTCTGTCGTTCAAGCCCACGAGTTCAGCTCCAGATTCTCCGAAGTTCAAGGCCACGAGTTCAGCTCCAGATTCTAAGAGGTTCAACCCCACGAGTTCAGCTCCAGATTCTCTGTCTTTCAAGCTCACGAGTTCAGCTCCAGATTCTCTGTCGTTCAAGTCCATGAGTTCAGCTCCAGATTCTCTGTCGTTCAAGCCCACGAGTTCAGCTCCAGATTCTCCGAGGTTCAAGCCCATGAGTTCAGCTCCAGATTCTAAGAGGTTCAAGCCCACGAGTTCAGCTCCAGATTCTCTGTCGTTCAAGCCCACGAGTTCAGCTCCAGATTCTCTGTCGTTCAAGCCCACGAGTTCAGCTCCAGATTCTACGAGGTTCAAGCCCACGAGTTCAGCTCCAGATTCCCTGTCGTTCAAGCCCACGAGTTCAGCTCCAGATTCTACGAGGTTCAAGCCCACGAGTTCAGCTCCAGATTCCCTGTCGTTCAAGCCCACGAGTTCAGCTCCAGATTCTCCGAGGTTCAAGCCCACGAGTTCAGCTCCAGATTCTCTGTGGTTCAAGCCCACGAGTTCAGCTCCAGATTCTACGAGGTTCAAGCCCACGAGTTCAGCTCCAGATTCTACGAGGTTCAACCCCACGAGTTCAGCTCCAGATTCTCTGTCGTTCAAGCTCATGAGTTCAGCTCCAGATTCTACGAGGTTCAAGCCCATGAGTTCAGCTCCAGATTCTACGAGGTTCAAGCCCATGAGTTCAGCTCCAGATTATCTGTCGTTCAAGGCCACTAGTTCAGCTCCAGATTCTCCGAAGTTCAAAGCCACGGGTTAGCTCCAGATTCTCCGAGGTCCAAAGTCACGGGTTATCTTCAGATTCTCCGAGCCTCAAAGCCACGGGTTAGCTCCAGATTCTCCGAGGTTTAAAGCCACGGGTTAGCTCCAGATTCTCCGAGGCTCAAAGCCACGGGTTAGCTCTAGATTCTCCGAGGCTCAAAGCCACGGGTTCACTCAACAAATGTAGATAAAAGGCACGCAGGTCACCTTGTTTCAGCGTATTATCGTAAATAATGACAAATAGTTTTAACTCAGAAAAGAATCAGTGGGGGAAAAACATCAGTAAAAACAAGAACAACAACAACAGCTATAAGGACATGAACAACAGCTGCAAAATAAAAAGCAAATTTGGAAGCAGAATGAGAAAAATATTGCACAAACTGGGCTAGAACATGTCAGAAACTTCAAGCAGCCTCTGCTCAGTTAGTCTCAGCAACTTCCTCTAACAAACTCCTCCCAGATAGCGGAGTGACTCATGCCATTTCCAACCAGGCCTAAAATCTTCTTGTCTTGTAACATCTGACACGGAGTCCAGTGTCTGTCCAGGTAGTGGGTCAGCTTACTCCCTAAACTAAACATCTGGCAGCCGACCACTCTCCTCATTACTCCAGTGATGAAGGCGTCTTCCACTGAAAATATTGGAAAGTATGTCACCATATCTACCATTTTGGACAAGACGCTGTAGGACAGTATATATCCACAACCTGTAGAAACAAAACACAAAATATAAACTAGACAGTACAACAGTAATATAGACAGTAGAATATTAGTATAGAATAAGGAACAATAACATATCCTGCTTCGTACTGTCATGAGAAGAGTCCAGATGCAAGTAATGCCACGATATAATGAGAGCATTGATGGAAAAATCAATAGAAGTAAAGACGGACCTATACTTATGCTTCATAGATTACTGTAAAGCATTCGATAAAGTGAGACATACAGAAATTATGCTGGAAGACATCAACATAGATGGGAAAGATCTGAAACTCATCAAAAACATATACTGGCAGCAATCAGCAGTAATAAAGGTTGAGAACCAAATAGGAGCATTCCAAGACATAAAATTGGGAGTGAGACAAGAATGTGTTCTATCTCCTGACCTCTACTCTTTGTACAGAGAAAACATAATGAGAAACATGGAGAACATGCCAGGAATATCAATTGGCGGGTACAACCGTAACAACTTAAGATATGCAGACGGCACAATTCTGATTGCTAAAAGTGAAGGGGAGCTACAGGCTCTTCGGGATATCGTGGCTCGTGAAAGTAAAAACAAAGGACTCAGCCTGAATAAAAAAAAGACTGAAGTGATGGTCTTCTCAAAGAAAAGAATAACACCAGAATGTAGCATCAAAATCAATGGCACAAATCTGAAACAAGTTGATAGATTCAATTACTTAGGAACTATTATAACAACTGGTGGGAAATGTCACAAGGAAATAAAAAGCAGACATGCTCAGGCCAAGTCAATATTCTAGAAAATTAGACACATCTTGTGCAACAGATCCATATCAATGGAAACAAGATTCTGAGTACTTAAATGTTATATCGAGCCAATTTTGTTTTATGGATGTGAAGCATGGTCTATCAATAAGAGAGTACAGCGAGAAATGGAGGCCATGGAAATGTGGTTTATAAGAAGGATGTTGAAGGTACCATGGACAGCCAAGAAAACCAGTGAAGAAGTCTTAAGAGAGGCTGGAGTTAAAAAGCAAATTATAGCAAAGATCAGAGGCAGACAAGCGAGATTTATAGGGCATTTCCTGAGAAGAGGAAAATTGGAACATATTGTGGCAAGTGGAAAAACTGAGGAAAGAAGAGACAGAGGAAGACAGAGAGAGAAGTTACTGGATGGGCTGTCAGTGTGGCTAGGAAGGGTGTCACCGGCGAATCTCGTAATCGACGCAGAAGACAGGGAGTTGTGGAGAGAAATGATCGCCTACGTACTGTTCCACTTAAAGAAAAAATGTGATTTGTTGCACTAAAATGAAGAATGTGTTTGCTGCACTAAAATTAAGAACATGATCTGTTGCACTAAAAGCTACAATATAATTTGTGCCCCTAAAAGTAAGAATGAGATTTGTTGTTGTAAAAGTAAGAATGTGATTTGTTGTCGTAAAAGTAAGAATGTGATTTGTTGTCGTAAAAGTAAGAATGTGATTTGTTGTCGTAAAAGTAAGAATGTGATTTGTTGTCATAAAAGTAAGAATGTGATTTGTTGTTGTAAAAGTAAGAATGTGATTTATGAGACAAGCTACTCTCGTCTGGTATTCTATCAGTTCTAGGATCATTCTATTAAAAAACGTTGATCTCTGCCTTTGTTCTATATCTCTGGTGAGCGTCAAGTTGTTCTGCTGTTGCTTGTTGTTCTCTGCTGTATGTTGTTATATGCTTGTATGCTGCTCTTTTCTATATTTTGTTATATGGCTGCATACTAGTTCTTTTCTCGTGTGTATGTTGTTCTGCGGTTGTATGTTGCTCTTTTCTAGTTATTTTGTACGGTTGTATGTTGCTCATTTCTTGGGTGTGTATGTTGTTGTGTGCTTGCAGTTTGTACGGTTGTATGTTGCTCTGTTCTCGTATAGTATGGTGAGGAGTGGAAATCAAAAATAAAATCAGCAAAAAGAATTCTGCTCATTTGTTCCTAATGAAAGTTCATATTTTAAAAGAAAATTCTGAGACATGAAGATTTATTTTTAGAGAATACTTTCCATAGAAGAGAGGCAGCAGGAAATGTTGATGATGATTTCCATAGACGAGAGACGGCACGAAATGTTAATGATGATTTCCATCTTATATCTTATATCCTTCCCGTGCCGTTAAACGTCACATAGGGCTCACAAGGTAGTTTGCCAATTTTTCCTGTTTTCGGTGAGCTTTTCAACCTCATCAAGGGATTTTATGTCTATTAATTTGGCCTCTCTTAACAATGTCTTCTTTAGAGTTTCACGTGGTCTGCCTCTTTTTCTTCGGCCTGTTGTGTTCCACTTGATAGCTTGTTTTGGGATTCTCTGATTGTTTCTTCTCATCACGTGACCAACACCGTATGCCTCAATGATATGGAAACGGAGATTTTACCTTTTACAGTCAAATCAAGCAGCACATGGGTCATGACTATTTACATCTAAAGATAGTCAGACCTATGACCTACAGATAGTCAGACAACTTATGGTCCTAAAGATAGTCAGACAACCTATGACCCACAGATAGTCAGACAACATATGGCCTAAAGATAATCAGAGAACCTATGACCTGTAGATAGTCACACAATATATGGCCTAAAGATCGTCAGACAACCTATGACCTGTAGATAGTCACACAACCTATGACCCACAGATAGTCAGACAACCTTTGGCCTAAAGATAAGCAGACAACCTATGGCCTAAAGATAATCTGACAACTTATGGCCTAAAGATAATCAGACAACTTATGGCCTACAGATATAATCAGACAACCTATGGCCTAAAGATAGTCAGAGAACCTATGACCTGTAGATAGTCACACAGTATATGACCTAAAGATAGTCAGACAACCTATGGCCTAAAGATATCAACACAATCTATGGCCTAAAGATAGTAGGACAACCTCTAAGCCAAAAGATCGTCAGACAACCTATGACCTAAAGATAATCAGACAGCCTATGGACTAAAGATAGTCAGACAACCTATGGACTAAAGATAGTCAGATAACATATGACCTCAAGATAATCAGACAGCCTATGGCCTGAAGATAGTCAGACAACGTGTCGCTTAACAATATTCTGTACCGCAGAAACGCTGCAGGCTAGAACTTGATACAATCATGTTACACACAGACAAGCAGACAGACAAACGAACAGATAGATAGATAGATAGATAGATAGATAGATAGATAGATAGATAGATAGATAGATAGATAGATAGATAGATAGATAGATAGATCAGGAAACAGACAGAGAGACAGAAAGACAAACAGACAAGCAGACAGACAGCCAGAAATACAAACAGACAAGCAGACAGACAGAAAGACAAACAGACAAGCAGATATCCGGAGAGACAGAAAGACAAGCAGACAGACAGACAGGCAGGCAGAAAGACAAACAGATAAGCAGACAGACAGACAGAAAGACAAACAGACAAGCAGACAGACAGACACAGACTACCTGAAGCATATTCAGGATAAGACCGCATGGGATAGACAGACTTGTCCACCTCCCATCTCCCCTCCCGGAACACCCAGCTGTAGCTCGTGTAAATCATTCCAACAATGGAAAAGCTTAAGCGTTTCTCAAAATATAGCAAAGTGTCCACAAGGAGGGGGACGTTGACAAACGTGTCGTAGTCAACTTTCAGCACAAATTTAACACAAGGACAAAAGTCCTTCACCCATGAGAAGGCTGATAAGAGTTTCAGTGTTAAGTTGCGATAAGTATCGGTCAGATCGAGCAGCAGGATATCGTTCTCCTGAGAGGCTTCATCTCGTATCTTCTGAAACTGTTCGTTAAAGTAGCTGCTGTTTCCATGCCCGCTTTCAGTGCTGCTACTTCCTGTTTGGAGTTGTCTGCCCACAGCAAAAACGACCTTCACATCAGCGTTCACATTCCGATTGGGCCATATCTGTTGCTTAGCAACATTTGCCCAAGTTCTGCGTACTGTGTCCCTCTCGGACCTCCTGTCCCACAATGTTGGCTGGATAATGAGAAGGTAGGGACATGCGATTTTCGGAGCAATAAGAAAACTAGTTAGATTTTGTACAACATCTGGTCTCAATTGAAAGAAGTTAGGCGGTTGGTCCGCTACTAAAAATTGTTTGTTGTCAATTTCTTGTAAATAACGTCCAATTTCCTGCACGCCACGTCTCAGGCAGGTCGGGCACGTGCTCAGGTTAACTTTCACTTGTCCTGTGTCACACTGATCCGTCATCTTCGGTAACTTCAGAGACACGTTTGCTCGGAACGGCTTTGTGGGCAGACATTGTCGTGCCAGGAAGTGTTCGCTGCAACGATTAGAAAAAATTGCTAGCAAGAACGTGGCGGTGAAAACTGCTGTAACTATTAAATATGATGCCTTTACCGAAGAGAAGGGACGTGGGCATATCTTCATATCTCAGGCTTCAGTCTGCAAAAGAGAATAAATCAAATAAATAAAGTTTTAATAAGGCACTGTGTCAATCATAAACAGAAGACGGTTGTTTTTATTAAACTGAAAAAACCTGACACAAACAAGTGGAAACTTGTCAGAGGCGGCCACTCTGAGAGGGCCAGACTCCGTGTCATAGAACAGGGCACCAACGCGGCACCAGTTGTAATAATATGCATCTATTATTATCATTATTGAATATTTATCGCATACAGTTTCACACACAAGTCTAAATCTGAATTATTCAGTTTTAATACTACTTCTTTACTCAAGTTATATGTTATAATTCTGTTACTTGTGGTTGAATAATTTTCTTACTTTCACATACAGTCGAGATTATTCTCTGTCCATGTCTGCTTCAACTATCCGGTCCACAGTCTACTTTCTTCCCAGGAACGATCATTCGCCCCAGTGGCACAACAGCAGCAATATAAAAATCCTCTTACGTTTTAGAGACGTTATTCATGTACAGAGTGATTATGAACAATGATGGCGTGCACAACAGTGGCATAATACAACTATACAACTTCCAAAACTCAAGATAAAGACAAATTTCTAACTCAGGCAACATACAGAATAAATTCCCGGCAGCTACAGTCGTCCGTAGATGTTCGCTGCCATTAACATTTCTATTATATTTCTAAACACTTCTACTCTAACACAGAATAAAAACTATATTCTTCACAGACCACATACTCTCTCACGATTTCTCTCTCGTGATTTCGCCTCTCATAATTTCTCTCTCATGATTTCGCCTCTCACAATTTCTCTCTCATGATTTTGCCTCTCACAATTTCTCTCTCGTGATTTCACCTCTCATGATTTCGCTTCTCATAATTTCTCTCTCATGATTTCGCCTCTCATAATTTCTCTCTCATGATTTCGCCTCTCATAATTTCTCTCTCATAATTTCTCTCTCATGATTTCGCCTCTCATAATTTCGCTTCTAATGATTTCTCTCTCATGATTTCGCCTCTCATAATTTCTCTCTCATAATTTCTCTCTCATGATTTCGCCTCTCATAATTTCTCTCTCTTCTTCCTCGTGTCCGAGATAGGACGTGTAATTTCTCGCTCCTGATTTGTCAGTTATTTTGTGTATTATTTCAAATACTTGGACAATGATACTTATATTGTTGGATTTCTGAAGAAACTGTGTTTTCATTGGGTTATGAAAATTATTCAAAATATGTGAATTTGTGGAGTTATTTCATAAAATTGCAGTAAACATTCTTTTTCTAAGATCACTGTGGTCACCAGTTTTCACCACCTTTTTTCGATAAGCCGCGCGGTCTGCCCAGTGTCAACCAGAATGTTTTGTTTGCTTAATCTAGACGTTATGTAACAATGATAGAATGCGGGACTGAAGGTTTAATCTGTGAGGTGACGAACAAGCCCAGCCGGCGGGATGGTCTCCGGTCTACCACAACAAAGAACTATAGCCTAAACAAACACAAAGCCGTGGGAACAAAGCTAAAGACATGCAGTAACCCACCAGGCTTAACAATAAAATACACCAACGAGGGACAATGTGTCGTTGTGACATGTCACAACACACTTCAAGACGAGTCCCTGAGGCAAGCTCTTAGGAAGATCTATCAAGCAGAAAGAGAGGAGAGGTATGACAAGCTAGGCGCTAATGTCCTCACAGTTCATCTTTACCACACCAAGAACAAAGTGATGATACAAGGTGACGCCGAGGCCGTTGAATCCTGGCTAACAAAACAGTTTATGGAGCTGCAAGAAGGAGACATAAACACAGTCAAGGAAGTGAAAATATCAAGCTGAAGCTGCTCATTCAATCAACCAACAGCGAAAACCGCAGTAGTAGAAAACTACAGAAAAATATCCAGACAGAAACTGGTAGTCACAGTCAGTCAGTGGCTGCTAGTCAAACTAATCTCAACATGAAGCCGAAGGCTCAGCCATCGTCACCAGCCGGTGTAAACAAACTTCACAAGAAAAACAACCAACAAAAACAGAGTGAAGTCAGTGACTCTTTATCAGGTGAGCAAGATCAGCACATCACAAAATACGAGTACCCCATCGAGGTCAAGATCACCAACAGATTCGACGCTCTACAACAAAGCTCTGTACCAGATACTCAGCAGACAGACAGGACGCAACAATCATCTCAGTCAAACAACGCATCCCACTTCCAGTCACGATCTAACCAAAAACAACGTGAACAAAATACGCAGCAAATTTCCATTCACAAAATCACGGACAGCACAACACATTTAATAATTGGGGATTCTCTGCTAAAGGGCGTGTATAGCGAGCGGATGTCCATAGCAGACGAAGACATTGTCTCAGTAGTTGCAGTACCAGGAGCTGGTATTGCGAAAATAACGCAAACACTGAGAAGTTTTAATACAGACCAGGGCGTGAGGAAAATCTCCGTACATGTTTACATAAATGACAGCATGAATGACCAGAACATCAGACGTTCCGACATGCAGGCTTTGACTTCCGCCATCAAGGAAAAGTATCCGACTGCAGCCATCTTCCTATCTTCCATCATTCCACCCTGCTCCGGTCCTGGACGCCGCCTGGTAGACATCAACAACAAGGCACTTCAGTCATACTGTCGTGTTAACAACATTGTCTTCATAGACCACACTGTGTTCTTTATCTCAGCCTCTGGTGCCCCGAAGAAACGGATGTACAGGGACCACATACATATATCAAAACTTGGTACCAACATCCTTGCCAAAAATCTAAAGTTTCCAGAACGTACACTACAGAAAGATGTAGTACAGTTGGATGTCCACAAACAACACCCACGTCCAACAAAAAACCCCTATAAAGCCAGCTCTACTCCGAGCACTAAAACCAAAGGGACCTCCAAATCTGCACCACCTGTTCCACAGCAAACCACCGACTATGACACAATGTTTCCACCCCTACCCTCACGTCAGCCTCAGACGGTCAGACGAGCTGATACGAGCGTCAACAACGTCAGGATTCTTCCTCAGTCGCACAGCTCATTGGAAGAGCTCAACACACAAGCAAGTTCCATGCAACATCCTCAAAGAAATCTGGAGCTGCAGTATTTGTTGCAATTTAGCATTTAGCCCTGCAGCCTTGAGTCATGCCTATATGTTATCTCTGCATAATTCACATGGCATGGTACCTTACAGACACCACATGCCTTAAACTGATGGCAGTATCATCGTAATCCATCACAAACTGTAACCTTCAACCCGCAATGTCGAAAAAGAATTATTCAGCAAGACATAGTGACTGATATCTTCATTCTTACGTTTATTTAGAATTCTTTACGTTTTATTATTGCATTTTATTTCTTGCCCCTTATCTTTTGTATCTATTTTTCTAATTCTTGTCAACTTTATATAGGTCCTTGCAGTTTGTGAGTTGTATCTGTTTGTGTGTGAGAACTATATACTTAATTACTCAACTTGTTAGTGAATTCACATATTCCAGCGTTTAATTATTCAGTAGTTAGGCATGTCTCTCTTTCAGCTTCCAATTATTTCAGCTAGTGAGTTGTGTACCAGTTGAAAGTTTAATATACAGAGTGTGTCTCTGTGTAGTATTTAAAAGTTTATTTACTTCAGTATTAAGTATCATAATAGGAATTATTTTCAAACCAGTAACAGGAGACAGGAAAATAAAATGACCCCACCTACCGAAAAATGGTTACATAAAGAAGGACTTCGATTAGGCCATCTGAATGTATATCACCTATTAGGTAAGATTCCTGAAGTAACACACATATTACATCAAAATGTCCATATTTTTGGCTTCTCTGAAAGCCGTTTAAATAGGAACATAACCGATGAAGATATTAGAATTAACTGGCGTGACCCAACCAGGAAACTAGAAACAGGTCTAGTAATGTATGTCTCCACAACTAACCTGATCTGGCGTGACCCAACCAGGAAACTAAAAACAGGTCTAGTAATGTATGTCTCCACAACTATCCAGTTTAGTCGTAGAGAAGACCTCGAATCATCAGAGGTAGAGTGTATTTGGGGGGAAGTTAAAATGCCAAACCAGAGTCCATTAATTATTGGACTTTTGTACCGTAATCCAAATGCATCATCTCTGTGGTACGATCACTTCACGACAATGATGGATGAGGTTTCAACCTTTAGGTTCAAAGATATTATCATTCTTGGAGATTTCAACATAGATCTAACACAATCAAATCTAACTTGGAGCAATAGTATATTATCCTATAATCTTTGCCAAATTGTCACCAAACCTACCAGAGTAACAGAAGTATCATCCACATTATTAGATCATATATATGTAGCCCAACCAGAAAACATCATTAAATGTAACATCCCTCATACTTCGTTAAGTGATCATTACCCAGTCTGCTGTACGTGGACAAGAAAGGGGTATAAACTTCCTAAACACAATCACACCAGTATGAAATTTAGAAGCTTCAGAAAATTTAACCTAGAATTATTCCTTAATGATTTGCAAGAATCTTCACTTACACACGTGTACCAACTAACTGACCCTGATGAGGCAATAGAATATTGGCTAAAGATCTTCAGAGATATATTAGACAAACATGTCCCCATGAAAGAGGTGAGAGTAAAACACCAGACGAAGTCACCTTGGATAACACCTGAAATATTACAATCCATGAGAGAACGTGACCGGGCACACAAAATCAAGGACTTTATGACCTACCGTTCACTCAGAAACAAAGTTCAATACTTAATAAGACAAGAGAAAAAAATTTACTTCAGGAATCTAATACAGAATAAATCAGATAGTAAATCAATTTGGAAAGCCATAAATACCCTATCAAATAAAAGAAAAGAATTTGATTCTCAAACCATCAATCGTGCATACACTAGCGCACATATCAGCACACATTTCAGAGAAGAAATCAACGTTCTTAAATCATCAATATCAGCTCCTGTATGCGACTTACATGAACTACAAACATTCCTGGACAGCAGATGTACTGATTTTAAACAGTTACACATTCCATTCTTAACAGTCAGTGAAGTTCACAGTTATCTCTTAACCTTAAAAAACAACAATACAGCTGGGCTTGATGATATTAGTAATAAGATCTTACGTTATGCTGCACCTGTCATTTCACATACACTAACATATATTTACAACCAGTGTATTGCAAAATGTTATTTCCCTGAGGCTTTTAAAACTGCTAAGGTGTATCCTCGCTTTAAATCTGGCTCATCCAACAATCTTACCAACTATAGACTAATATCCATATTATCGTCATTATCAAAACCACTCGAAAAACACATAAACAAAATAACTCTACGACACATGCAAGAGAACAATTTACTCATAGACAGTCAGTCAGGCTTTAGACCCAATCAATCCTGCCACACAGCTCTTACCAAAATGACAGAAAACTGGTTAGTAAACATAAATGACGACAGACTATGTGGTGCCATCTTTGTCGACTTTAAAAAGGCATCTGATATGACTGACCACGATATTCTTGTAAGAAAAATAAAGACTTATAAATTGCACCCTAACCTAATAAAATTAATTGCATCGTTTCTTTCAGACAGACAACAGGTAGTATTCTTCAACAATTCTCTATCAAATTCTGCTACAGTTGACACTGATGTTCCGCAAGGTTCTATTCTAGGCCCGTTGCTCTCTGCTATCTGTATCAATGATCTTCCACTTCATCTTAAACACTCTTCTTGTGACCTTTTTGCCGATGATTGCACAGTCTACACCAATGACTACGATTGTGTTAATCTAGAATCAACTCTTCAGGTCGAGTTATACAATTTAATTAGATGGAGCAAAAATAATGGCATGATTATAAACACCGATAAAACAAAATCAATGCGCATAACAACAAGACAGAAACTACAAAACGCAACAAAAACAACACTTCGGCTCTGTACAGAAACATCACAGATAGAAAACGTTAGCGAGCATATCTCATATACAAACACATTTAGACTATTACTCAACAGTTTGGGATGGTTGCTCAGTGTCAAATACAAAGAGGCTTTGCTCACTCCAAAAGCGAGCAGTAAAGCTTATTAGTGACAAAGATCAAGCACAAACAACTAACCAGCACAAACGTATCAAAATACTACCTCTTAAGAACAGGTTCCTCTTCAACAAAGCCAAATTAGTACATCAAATTCTTTCACGGCATGCCCCGCCTTATCTATGGAATCTGTTTAAATTTAGCCCAAAGTGCAGCCAACGCTTGAACAACATATGTCTTCCAAAACCTAGACTTGATCTTTACAAGAAAAGCTTTAGTTATTGTGCTGCTCATCTTTGGAATACCCTCCCATCCTATATAAAAATATAAATTATACTCCTTCCTACAACTACAAGCTTTCCCCAATATCTATTTGATGTCGACTACATGCCTCCATGAGTTATAAAACTTAAAAGTTATCTTAAACTGCTCTTACAGACAATTACTTGTTTTCTGAATAGTCCCGAAAATTTTGTTTAGTAGATAGTCATTTATAATGTATGTAGTTACTTCTGTACTGAGTGAATGTTTAAGAGTGAAACGTAAATGTTATATTTTATTTTATGTCTCTCAGCTTCAATGTTAGTTATGTTTGTTATATGAACAGCATATTTGTAGAATGTCTGGAATAGAGTGAAAGATGTATGATAAATGGCAGAATGTCAGACGGGCCTGCGTGCCCAATTCTTAACCCTTTTGAAATAAAGATCAATCAACCAATCAATAAATATCTCATGATTTCTCTGTCATGATTTCTCTCTCATGATTTCTCTGTCACCCCCTCATAGTGGATCATGAACGCCACGTGAGAAATGAGTCTCTATTTCAAGGGGAACAAGCTCAGACCTACCGTTTACTACGGGACATAACTCGTCTTAGCCAACTTTCCAATTTTCCGTTGAATTGTCTTAATTTTCTGTCCCGCTTTTATATCTGTCTCACAACTCCCAACTCCCAACTCACAACTCCCAACTCACAACTCACAACTCCCAACTCCCAACTCCCAACTCACAACTCCCAACTCCCAACTCACAACTCCCAACTCACAACTCCCAACTCACAACTCCCAACTCACAACTCACAACTCCCAACTCCCAACTCACAACTCCCAACTCACAACTCCCAACTCCCAACTCCCAACTCACAACTCCCAACTCACAACTCCCAACTCACAACTCCCAACTCACAACTCCCAACTCCCAACTCCCAACTCACAACTCCCAACTCACAACTCCCAACTCCCAACTCCCAACTCCCAACTCCCAACTCACAACTCCCAACTCCCAACTCCCAACTCCCAACTCCCAACTCCCAACTCCCAACTCACAACTCCCAACTCCCAACTCCCAACTCCCAACTCCCAACTCCCAACTCCCAACTCCCAACTCCCCTGGTAAACCTCCAAAGATGGCAACATCTGCCAATAGGCCTGGCTTCTTGGCGTTACTCCAAATCCTTCAGATGGTCACTCCGCATCCGACACCAGTGCATGTGTCAGCTTTGATCTTTTTAATGTTACTGTTCTAATACACTTTTATTCAGCACTGTTAGTTATCTGTCATGTTTTGTTAATTATCTGTCACGTTTTGTAATTCGTCCAGACTCACAAGGCCATGTTGAATCTAGTGCAGTATCTACTGTTCTGTTACTCTGAAATCTCAGCATTATTTTACAAGGGAAGTACATCAGTACTGTCTCACTCCGTGCTGCGTGCCGGGTTGTGTACGGTCTGCTCCGATAGTCCTTGGTTCAAAAACCTTTCCCACAGGGTGGCTTGGGGGAGGGGTTAATGCAACCATAACTGGCAGACGAGCCTGTCACTGGGTTCTTGGGACGCTTTATAGAGTTATCTGCCCCACACAACTAACTCACCCTCGAACGTCACCACCTGTTTATTCTATATCTTCTTATCTACGTTTATTCTATATCTTCTTATCTACGCTTATTCTATATCTTCTTATCTACGCTTATTCTATATCTTCTTATCTACGCTTATTCTATGTATTCTTATATATGCTTGTTAAGTGATCATAACCCAGTCTGCTGTACGTGAGCACAAAAGTTAAGTGATCATAACCCAGTCTGCTGTACGTGAGCACAAAAGTTAAGTGATCATAACCCAGTCTGCTGTACGTGAGCACAAAAGTTAAGTGATCATAACCCAGTCTGCTGTACGTGAGCACAAAAGTTAAGTGATCATAACCCAGTCTGCTGTACGTGAGCACAAAAGTTAAGTGATCATAACCCAGTCTGCTGTACGTGAGCACAAAAGTTAAGTGATCATAACCCAGTCTGCTGTACGTGAGCACAAAAGTTAAGTGATCATAACCCAGTCTGCTGTACGTGAGCACAAAAGTTAAGTTATCATTACTCAGTCTTCTGTACGTAGATACAAAAGTTAAGTTATCATTACCCAGTCTTCTGTACGTGGATACAAAAGTTAAGTTATCATTACCCAGTCTTCTGTACGTGGACACGAAAAGGGTAAAAAGTTTCAGGGCAGAACTATGCTAGTATGAAATGTATACATTTCCAAAAATGTAACCTAGAGTTATTCTTAAATGACTTGCAAGCATCTTTTCTTACACTCATGTACCAACTACCCGACCTAGACGAAGCGATAGAATATTGGCTAAAGATCTTCAGAGATATATTAGACAAGCATATCCCCATGCTAGCTAAAAATGGTGGTACCATGGGAGAAATTAAAAGGAGGACATCTATCGCTCTTCAGAAAGTAAAACAACTAAATAATCTGTGGAGAGGAGCAGACAGAACTACAAAACTAAGATTTTTAAGGTCATGCATCTTTCCCATCGCAACATATGCCTGTGAGACCTGGACACTTAACAAAACAGCTGAGAAACACATAAATGCCTTTGAATGTAAATGCTACAGAAGAGTTCTCCAAATATCGTGGACACACAAAAGAACAAATATATCTATACTACAAGAGCTTAATATTGAAGAAGGCTGGCTAGTAAAGAGGATTAAAGAAAGAAAACTTAAATATTTTGGACACATTAAACGTCATGATAATCTAAAGAAGGCCGTCTTGGAAGGGTACATAATGGTAAAAAGAAAGAGAGGAAGACCAAGGCAAAGATGGATGCAAGACATCGTTGATGATCTGCAAATGGATGCATCAGCAGCAAGCCATCTTGCTTACAACCGAGAGGCCTACAGGAGAGCTGTTAGGGAAGCAAAGTTCACAAAGGGACATGCAAATGAATGAATGTCTCCATGAAAGAGGTGAGGGTAAAACATCAGACCAGGTCACCTTGGGAAACACCTGAAATATTGCATGTCATGAGAGAACGTGACCGGGCGCACAAAATCAAGGACTTCATTACCTACCGCCGTTGACTGGGGCACAAAGTTCAATATTTAATATGACAGGAGAAGAACAATTACGTTAGTAATCTAGTAAAAAATAAATCAGACAATCAGTCTGAAAAGGCATAAATACCCTATCAAATAAAAGAAAAGACTTTGATTTTCAAGCCAGTAATCATGCATAATAAACATTCTCAATGGTCACTTCAGAGAGAAAATCAATGTTCTTAAATCATCAAAACCAGCTCCTGTATGCGACTTACGTGGACTACAACTATAGTAAATGTATTAAAGTGAGTCAGTTGAATATTCTAAACAGTCGGTGAATTTTAGAGTTAACTCTTATCCTTAAAGAATAATAATACAGCTGGGCTTGACGATATTATAAATAAAATATTATATTGTGCTGCACCTGTCGTTGCACATGCATAACAATCATTTACAACCTGTGCTTTGTATAATGTTATTTCCCCTAAGCTTTTAAAACTGTTGAAGTGTTTTCTCTCTTTAAATCTGGCTCATCCAACAATCTTACCAACTATAGACCAATATCTGACTCGTCCAACAATCTTACCAACTATAGACCAATATCTGACTCGTCCAACAATCTTACCAACTATAGACCAATATCTGACTCGTCCAACAATATTACGAAATATAGACCAATATGTGGCTCACATAGCAATCTTACCATCTATAGACCAATATCTGACTCCCTAGCAATCTTACTAACTATAGACCAATATCTGACTCGTCCAACAATCTTACTAACTATAGACCAGTATCTGACTCGTCAAACAATCTTACCAACTATAGACCAATATCTAACTCGTCCAGCAATCTTACCAACTATAGACCAGTATCTGACTCGTCAAACAATCTTACCAACTATAGACCAATATCTGACTCGTCCAGCAATCTTACCAACTACAGACCTATATCTGACTCGTCCAATAATCTTACCAACTATAGACCAATATCTGACTCGTCCAGCAATCTTACCAACTATAGACCAATATCTGACTCGTCCAACAATCTTACCAACTATAGACCAATATCAATACTATTATCATTGTCAAAACTACTGGAAAAACATATACGAAATAACTCTGCGACACAAGCAAGAGAACAATTTACTCACAGACAGTCAGTCAGGCTTTAGACCCAATCATTCCTGCCACACAGCTCACTAAAATGATAGAAAACTGGTTAGCAGTCGTAAATGACGACAGACTATGAAGTGCCGTCTTATTCGACTTTGAAAAGACAGTACGTGGGCACCAAAATTAAGTCAAGACTCTTTCTTCAGCCAGACGTTTTTAGGGTGGCCCGCCTTGGCCGTCAAGGCCGCTGTAGCGGGGTCTTAGGATAAACCCAGACCTTACTTCACCCAACCCAGAACTTAACTGTTACCCCCCCCCCACACACACACACAAACACACACGAAGGGAACAAGGGATATCTGTGAAAGAGAGGTGAGGCTTACAATTCAGATAAATATGGAAGTCCATCTTTAATGGGGACGTTATTAAACAAAGAAAGAAAGAATACGTCAAGGAACTTCAGTGGGATAAAAAGAACAAGAAAACACAAATCAGTCTAGAACTAGCAAGGAGCTTGAACCAGCAGACTTTAGTAGCAAAACTGAAGAAGTGGTCAGAAGTCCATGCAGCAAGGCGCCAAGAGTTGTTGGCATGACAGCAGGAGCCACCCAAGTATGCGGAGACATTGGTATAAAATATCTTGGAATAATCTTTGAGAAGGCATGGTCTGAAAGAGCCAGAAGACTGGCAAAGATCTTTATCTGTACCCATCTGGAAGAATAAATGCGGATCACACAGAGGGATTTCCTTGTTTAGTCACGTTGGGGGAATGCTTGCTCACGTGAGGGGAATGCTTAGTCACGTGGGGGAAATGCTTAGTCACGCGGGGGGGGGGGGGAGAATGCTTAGTCACGTGGGGGAAATGTGTGTAGAGATTTTATAAAGCAGAACAAGGCAGGTTATAGAAAGCCGACCTAGCGAAGAACAGTTTAGATTCAAGAAAGAAGGAAGCTGCGCCTGATTCGTGTTCTGACAAGTCTGTGACCAAAGCCGCTGAAGTTAACCAGAAACTAAACATGATCTTTGTGGACCAGGAACAGACTTTTGACAAGGTGAACAGAAACAAGCTGCGAGCATTATAAGAGGAAAATGAGGTATCAGAACATCCGTTACAGAACATAAGGTTATTATATAGTCACTGTTCTGTAAGGTCAGCAGCAGAGAACACAGGTTGGTTCTGAGTAACAGCGGGAGTTAGACAGGCCTGTGTACTGTCACCATCATTCATTCATTCATTCATTCATTCATTTGCATGTCCCTTGCGGAACTTTGCCTCCCTAACAGCACTCCTGTAGGCCTCTCGGTTGTGAGCAAGATGCCCTGCTGCTGATGCATCCATTTGCAGATCATCACCGATGTCTTGCCAACCACCACTTTGGACAAAACAGGGACAGAAACAAACCCGAATTTATCCGAACTGAACGAGTTAATGACTGCAGACGACCAGTACATTACAAACAATATCAGAAAAGCTTACAAGATCATACGAGCATTACAAACAAGATCCGGAAAGCTTACAAGATCATATGAACTTTACAAACAAGGATCCGAAAAGTTTACAAGATCATATGAACAATCTCAATCACAGTTGTAAACATTATGACGGGAAAATCAACATTGCCAAAACAGAGACCATGAAAGTCAACAGAAGTCCAAGACCAACTGAACATCTATCAAGTATCTTGGTTGTATGTTTACAGAAGATGGGAATATTGATAGAGAAACTGAAGTTCGAACACAAAGAGCAAATATCATCACAACCAGCTATCCCCTCCACTTTTTCACCCTAACATCCCAACTATCCCCGCTACCTTCCCAGCTATCCCCGTTTCTCACCCTAACATACCAGCTATCTCCGTTATTTTCTCATTCTAACATACCAGTTATCCATTCAACTTTTTCACCCTAACATACCAGCTATCCTCGCTACTTCTCACCCTAACATACCAGCTATCCCCTCCACTTTTTCACCCTAACATACCAGCTATCCCCGCTATTTTCTCACCCTAACATACCAGCTATCCCCGCTATTTTCTCACCCTAACATACCAGCTATCCCCGCTATTTTCTCACCCTAACATACCAGCTATCCCCGCTATTTTCTCACCCTAACATACCAGCTATCCCCGCTATTTTCTCACCCTAACATACCAGCTATCCTCGCTACTTTCACACTCTAACATACCAGCTATCCCCGCTATTTTCTCACCCTAACATACCAGCTATCCCCGCTATTTTCTCACCCTAACATACCAGCTATCCTCGCTACTTTCACACTCTAACATACCAGCTATCCTCGCTATTTTCTCACCCTAACATACCAGCTATCCTCGCTACTTTCACACTCTAACATACCAGCTATCGCCTCCATTTTTCACCTTAACATACCAGCTATCTTCTCTACTTTTTCACCCTAACATACCAGCTATCTTCTCTACTTTTTCACCCTAACATACCAGCTATCTTCTCTACTTTTTCACCCTAACATACCAGCTATCTTCTCTACTTTTTCACCCTAACATATCAGCTATCTTCTCTACTTTTTCACCCTAACATATCAGCTATCTTCTCTACTTTTTCACCCTAACATATCAGCTATCTTCTCTACTTTTTCACCCTAACATATCAGCTATCTTCTCTACTTTTTCACCCTAACATATCAGCTATCTTCTCTACTTTCTCACCCTAACATATCAGCTATCCTCACTACTTTCTCAACCTAACATACCAGCTATCCCCGCTACTTTCTCACCTTAACATACCAGCTATCCTCACTACTTTCTCACCCTAACATACCAGCTATCCCCGCTACTTTCTCACCTTAACATACCAGCTATCCTCACTACTTTCTCACCTTAACATACCAGCTATTCTCACTACTGTCTCTCCCTAACATACCAGCTATCCCCTCTACTTTCTCACCCTGACATACCAGCTATCCCCTCTACTTTCTCACCCTGACATATCAGCTATCCCCTCTACTATCTCACCCTCACATATCACTGGAAACCAGGAGACCACTAATCAATAGCATATTTATAGCAACGTTGTCTTACCAAAGCCAAACAAGGGCACTAACCCAGCAAAATATAATATCTACAAGCGAAGCGAAAACCAGCAAATGTCACAAGGAAGGACAAGATTTAAAAATGAGAAAAGAAGAAAGTTGTAGGAACTACACCATGCTCATAGAAAGTGGTAGGAACTACACCATGCTCACAGAAAGTGGTAGGAACTACACCATGCTCACAGAAAGTGGTAGGAACTACACCATGCTCACAGAAAGTGGTAGGAACTACACCATGCTCACAGAAAGTGGTAGGAACTACACCATGCTCACAGAAAGTGGTAGGAACTACACCATGCTCACAGAAAGTGGTAGGAACTACACCATGCTCATAGAAAGTGGTAGGAACTGCACCATGCTCACAGAAAGTGGTAGGAACTACATCATGCTCATTGAAAGTGGTAGGAACTACACCATGCTCACAGAAAGTGGTAGGAACTACACCATGCTCATAGTGCAGTTAGGAACAAAGAATGGAGTGGTTTGGTGACTTTATGAAATGAACACCTATACTGCCAGCCGCGAGGCTCTTCAACCAAAGAACTACAGGACACAGATCAACAGGAATACCCTGGGGAAGATGGATAGACGGAGTTAAAAGAAACACTCATGAACTAAGGCAACAAACATGCCATGTGCTTCTCCCCTCAACACCTCAAAGTAAAAGAGGAAGGATAAAGTAAAGTAAAGTTAGTAAAGTAAAGTAAAGTTAGTAAGTAAAGTAAGTAAAGTAAATAAGTAAAGTAAGTAAAGTAAAGATAGTAAGTAAAGTAAGTAAGTAAAGTAAGTAACTAAGTAAGTAAAGTAAGTAAGTAAAGTAAGTAAAGTAAAGATAGTAAGTAAAGTAAGTAACTAAGTAAGTAAGTAAAGTAAGTAAGTAAAGTAAGTAAGTAAAGTAAGTAAGTAAGTAAAGTAAGTAAGTAAAGTAAAGTTAGTAAGTAAAGTAAAGTTAGTATGTGAAGTAAGTAAGTAAAGTAAAGTTAATAAAGTAAAGTAAAGTAAATAAAAGTTAGTAAGTGAAGTAAGTAAGTAAGTAAAGTAAAGTTAATAAAGTAAAGTAAAGTAAATTAAAGTTAGTAAGTGAAGTAAGTAAGTAAAGTAAGTAAAGTAAGTAAGTAAAGTAGAGTAAATAAGGTAAATTTAGTAAGTGAAGTAAGTAAGTAAAGTAAGTAGGCGAAATAAGTAAGTAAAGTAAGTAAATAACGTAAGTAAAGTAAAGCTAGTAAGTGAAGTAAGTAAGTAAAGTAAAGTTAGTAAAGTAAGTAAAATAAAGTTAGTAAAGTAAAGTAAAGTAAAGTTAGGAAGTAGAGCAAAATTAGTAAGTAAAGTAAGTATAGTAAAGTTAGTAAGTAAAATAAGTAAGTAAAATAAAGTTAGTAGGTAAAGTAAAGTTAGTAAGTAAAGTAAGTAAGTAAAGTAAAGTTAGTAAGTAAGTAAGTAAGTAAGTAAAGTTAGTAAAGTAGGTAAAGTTTAAGTAAGTAAAGTAAGCAGACAGAGCGCATTCGGACCTAGTAAAATAACTGCATCATTTCTTTCAGACAGACAACAGCTGGTATTCTTCAACATCTCTCCGTCAGATTCATCTGTGGTTGCCATTGGTGTTCCACAAGGTTCCATTCTAGGCCTTCTGAACATAAACACTGATTTGTACCGTCGTAAACTCTTGTATCATCATAAACTCTAATGTAAACAGTGACTTGTATCATCATAGACTCTAATTTAAACAGTGACTTGTATCATCATAAAATCTAATGTAAACAGTAACTTGTACCATCATAAACTCATTAGCAAACAGTAGCTTGTACCATCATAAACTCTAATGTAAACAGCGACGTGTACTATCATAAACTCTAATGTAAACAGTGACTTGTACCATCGTAAACTCTTGTACCATCATGAACTCTAATATAAACAGTGACTTGTACCATCATAAACTCTAATGTGAACAGTGACTTGTACCATCGTAAACTCTTGTACCATCATAAACTCTAATGTAAACAGTGACTTCTACCATCATAAACTCTAATGTAAACAGTGACTTGTACCATCATAAACTCTAATGTAAACAGTGACTAGTACCATCATAAACTCTAATGTAAACAGTGAATTATACCATAGTAAACTCTTGTATCATCATAAACTCTAATGTAAACAGTGACTTGTATCATCATAAACTCTAATGTAAACAGTGACTTGTATCATCATAAACTCTTGTATCATCATAAAATCTAATGTTAACAGTGATTTGTATCACCATAAACTATAATGTAAACAGTGACGTTTACCATCACAAACTCTAACGTAAACAATGACTTGTATCATCATAAACTCTAATGTAAACAGTGGCTTGTACCATCATAAACTCTTGTATCATCATAAACTCTAATGTAAACACTGACTTATACCATCGTAAAATCTTGTATCATCATAAACTCTAATCGTGTACCATCATAAACTCTAATGTAAACACTGACTTATACCGTCATACACTCTAATGTAATCAGTGACTTATACATTCACAAACTCTAATGTAAATAATGACTTGTATCACCATAAACTCTAATGTAAACAGTGGTTTGTATCATCTCAAGCTCTAATGTAAATAGTCACTTGTATCATGGTAAACTCTGAAGTAAACAGTAGCTTGTATCATCGTAAACTCTAATATGAACAGTGACTTGTATCATAGTCAACTCTAATGTAAACAGTGACTTATCTTATCGTAAACTCTAATGTAAATAATGACTTGTATCATCGTAAACTCTAATGTAAACAGTGACTTGTACCACCGTAAGTTCTAATATAAACAGTGGCTTGTATCGTCGTAAACTCTAAAAAAAGTGGCTTATATCATCGTAAACTTTAAAATAAACAGTGGCTTGTATCATCATAAACTCTAAAATAAACAGTGGCTTGTATCATCATAAACTCTAAAATAAACAGTGGCTTATATCATCATAAACTCTAAAATAAACAGTGGCTTGTATCATCATAAACTCTAAAATAAACAGTGGCTTGTATCATCATAAATTCTAAAATAAACAGTGGCTTGTATCATCATAAACTCTAAAATAAACAGTGGCTTGTATCATCATAAACTCTAAAATAAACAGTGGCTTGTATCATCATAAACTCTAAAATAAACAGTGGCTTGTATCATCATAAACTCTAAAATAAACAGTGGCTTGTACCCAAAGCGTCCAAGAGGAATTGCGAACGGTGATACAACACTAACCCTACCCCACCCTACTAATTAGCCATTCTGCTTTTCTACACTATGCGCCCCTGTAGCCGTGTAGCAGTGTAGCCGTGTAGCTGTACTGTAGGGGCAGTGTTGGCAACACCTCAAAGTCTGACTCTGAATTGATAATCTCCGTTCACACTTTGCTGAAACTATACAAGATCTTATCTTATATTCCTCCCGTGCCGTTAAACATCACATAGGGCTCGCAAAGTAGTTCGCCAATTCTCCTGTCTTCGGCGAGTCTTTCAACCTCATCAAAGGATTTTATGCCTGTTAATTTGGTCCCTCTTAACAATGTCCTCTTCAGAGTTTCACGTGGTCTGCCTCTTTTTCTTTGGTCTGTTGTGTTCCACTTGATAGCTTGTTTTGGGATTCTCTGATCATTTCTTCTCATCAAGTGACCAACATATGTCCATCTCCTTTTCCTGATCACCCATGAGACTGGTTGTTGTTCAGTCAACTGTCTTATCTCTGCATTGTTCTTGAATTCATTTCACTTGATGCCGAGTATTTTCCTAAGACATCTGTTTTTTCAAAAGTCTAATTCTTTTCTATTTATTTAGTTTTTTTTCCAGCTTTCACATGCATAAATGAGGGTGGATATTACATTTGAATTGAATATTCTTAACTTGGTTTTTTGTGCTTATAACTTTTGAATGCCATATGTTCTCAAGATTCTTGAAGATTGATGCTGCTTTTGCAATTCTAACTTCCTTTCTAGTGTCACCATCCTGGTCTATGTAGCTGCCAAAGTATGCAAATTGATTGATTTCTTCAATATCTGTCCTTTCTACGTGTATTTTTCCATTTTGATTAATGGAAATTTTCATTATTTTTGTTTTTTCCTTATTAATTTCAAGTCCTATTTTTCTAGCCAGTGATGACAAGATATCTGTTTTTCTTGTATGGAATTCACATTGTTATTGATACGAGTTATGTAATCAGCAAAATCAAGATCTTCTAGTTGGGTCTCATGTACCTAGTCAATACTTGTGTTACCTGTGCAGCATTTTTTCATTATGAAGTCTAAAATAAACAGTGGCTTGTATCATCATAAACTCTAAAATAAACAGTGGCTTGTATCATCATAAACTCTAAAATAAACAGTGGCTTGTATCATCATAAACTCTAAAATAAACAGTGGCTTGTACCCAAAGCGTCCAAGAGGAATTGCGAACGGTGATACAACACTAACCCTACCCCACCCTACTAATTAGCCATTCTGCTTTTCTACACTATGCGCCCCTGTAGCCGTGTAGCAGTGTAGCCGTGTAGCTGTACTGTAGGGGCAGTGTTGGCAACACCTCAAAGTCTGACTCTGAATTGATAATCTCCGTTCACACTTTGCTGAAACTATACAAGATCTTATCTTATATTCCTCCCGTGCCGTTAAACATCACATAGGGCTCGCAAAGTAGTTCGCCAATTTCTCCTGTCTTCGGCGAGTCTTTCAACCTCATCAAAGGATTTTATGCCTGTTAATTTGGTCCCTCTTAACAATGTCCTCTTCAGAGTTTCACGTGGTCTGCCTCTTTTTCTTTGGTCTGTTGTGTTCCACTTGATAGCTTGTTTTGGGATTCTCTGATCATTTCTTCTCATCAAGTGACCAACATATGTCCATCTCCTTTTCCTGATCACCCATGAGACTGGTTGTTGTTCAGTCAACTGTCTTATCTCTGCATTGTTCTTGAATTCATTTCACTTGATGCCGAGTATTTTCCTAAGACATCTGTTTTTTCAAAAGTCTAATTTCTTTTCTATTTATTTAGTTTTTTTTCCAGCTTTCACATGCATAAATGAGGGTGGATATTACATTTGAATTGAATATTCTTAACTTGGTTTTTTGTGCTTATAACTTTTGAATGCCATATGTTCTCAAGATTCTTGAAGATTGATGCTGCTTTTGCAATTCTAACTTCCTTTCTAGTGTCACCATCCTGGTCTATGTAGCTGCCAAAGTATGCAAATTGATTGATTTCTTCAATATCTGTCCTTTCTACGTGTATTTTTCCATTTTGATTAATGGAAATTTTCATTATTTTTGTTTTTTCCTTATTAATTTCAAGTCCTATTTTTCTAGCCAGTGATGACAAGATATCTGTTTTTCTTGTATGGAATTCACATTGTTATTGATACGAGTTATGTAATCAGCAAAATCAAGATCTTCTAGTTGGGTCTCATGTACCTAGTCAATACTTGTGTTACCTGTGCAGCATTTTTTCATTATGAAGTCTATTGTAATCCCAAAAAGTAAAGGAGACAGTATACATCCTTGTTTCACACCTGTTTTAATCTGAAACCATTTATTCATCCCTTCTTCTGTGTTGAATGCACAAACATTGTAGAAGTCCTTAATGATGTTGACAATTTTAGATGATATTCCATATAGACTTAAAATTCTCCACAATGAATCTCTGTGTATGCTATCAAATGCCTTTTTAAAGTCTATGAAGTTCAGTATTAATGGTTTCTGCTTTCCAATATGTTCTTCAAGTATTATTCTGAGAGTAAAGATTTGATCGAGACAGCTTCTCCCTTTTCGAAATCCTGCTTGTTCTTCTCTCATTGCAGTATCCACTATATCTTTAAGTCTATTCAAAATGACCTTGCAAAATACTGATATTAAGGTTACTCCTCTCCAGTTGTTACAGTCACTAAGGTTGCCTTTTTCTTTTGGTATTTTAAAAATGATTCCTTTTTTTTCATTTAGAAGGGACCTTTCCTTCTTTCCAAATCTTGTTAAACATTCTCTGTAGTTGTCTCATGTTGTCACTATTGATAGCTTTTAGCATTTCGGGTGTTATTTCATCTTCACCTGCAGCTTTGTTGTTAGCCATTAAATTCACTGCTGTTTCAATTTCATGCAATTTAATTTCATTTAGGTTGACATTTAGTTGTTGGGCTGGTAAGTCGGTTTCAAGGTTTAACAATTCTTTTGGGTGTGGTCGATTAAATGTTTCTTGAAACTTGAAGGTGTTCACCCCATGTTTGGTTTTTTTAAAATCTATAATTAATGTTAATAGGGTTCCAGTTTTGCTAAGGGTTAGTCTTTCTTTAGATGTAATAGTACCTGTTAGCTTCTTTTGTACGTTATATAAAGTTTTGCTGTCTCCTGTTTTTGCTGCTTTCTCTGCCTCTTTCGCCATATTGTCCATGTATTCTCCTGTATCCCTTCTAGCTTCACAAGATACAGAATCAATAAACTGCAGTCCAGTGCTGGTGCACACGCGCGACTTTCAACAGGTGGAACCAGATGGTGCTGGTAAGTGGGTGAAAGCTGAACATAACGTGTGATATACCAAACTGTACTTCTCCAGTCAATCCACCCGGCCACTGAACTTCTCTATTCAGACAAACACAGGGAACAATCTAAGACAAAACCTGTCTTCACAACTTTCAAGTATCAGCCAGGACTCATGTATAAACTAGGGAAAAGATAACAACAGCGAGCACACACAGCAAGCACACACAGCGAGCACACACAGCGAGCACACAGCGAGCACACATAGCGAGCACACAATTGTGACGGGTCAGCTTGCTCCTTAACCATACAAGAACACACACACACATGCAAGCAAGCACACACACTCACACACAGAGGACGAATAGAGAGAGAGAGAGAAATTTTGTTTTAAAAAACCTGGGCTCACAGGTGACATCACTAACGTATCCCTCCCCCCCCCCCTGGTCAAGCGTTCGTTCTGTTCTCTCTCAACCAACACATCCCCCCCCCCCAAGATGACGTGAATTATTAGTGTATACGTATACACAACTAAGCATACAACCATACACGGAAGCAACGCAGTACAGTTGTGATAACAAAACGTATAAACTAGGAGAAAAGTAGGAGCAGCTTTATTACTTACGCGTACACAGTTGCGACCACTTCAAACATATTCAAGAGTGTAAACAACTCAGGTCACTGAAGCGTAGCACAGGCCCTAAATACTAAATCATGGGCGCTGACAGGAGAACATAGTGTTGTTAGAGCCAGTCACATAAACTGTTACACTTCCACCCTCCCCCACCCCAGAGTCTTTAGATTCCAAATCATTGTCAGGGTGTCCGTGGTCTGTAACATTCAAATCAGAAACAAATAAACAAGTAAACAAATAAACAAATAAACAAAACTGTTTAAACAATATGAAAGTGTACATCATGCTAACTAATAATGGAGATAGAATGAGGGAAATTAAAAGGAGGACATCTATCGCTCTTCAGAAAGTAAAACAACTAAAGAATCTGTGGAGAGGAACAGACAGAACTACAAAAATAAGATTTTTAAGGTCATGCATCTTTCCCAATGCAACATATGCCTGTGAGACCTGGACACTTAACAAAACAAATGAGAAACACATAAATGCCTTTGAATGTAAATGCTACAGAAGAGTTCTTCAAATATCGTGGACACAAAAAAGAACAAACATATCCATACTACAAGAACTTAATATTGAAGAAGGCTGGCTAGTAAGGAAGATTAAACAGAAAACTGAAATACTTTGGACACATTAAACGTCATGATAATCTAGAGAAGACCATCGTATAAGGGTACATAATGGTAAAAAGAAAGAGAGGAAGACCAAGGCGAAGATGGCTGCAAGACATTGTTGATGATGCATCAGCAGCAGGGGGATCTTGCTTATAACCGAGAGGCCTACAGGAGAGCTGTTAGGGAGGCAAAGTTCCTCAAGGGACATGCAAATGACTGCCTGACTGACTGACTGACTGGCTGGCTGACTGCCTGACTGACTGACTGACTGGCTGCTGGCTGACTGACTGACTGAGAAAGTTTTATTTGGCAGAGCTGAACTTGTCGCAGTTCGTACCTGGGAGAAACATGACCTCAAAATGGCCGCTGTTCGAGAGAAAGCAGTTGTGGGCGTACTTAAGTTTTTCCAGGAACAATCCGTCATCACAAACCAATGTCGTTACAGGTCTCTGTACAGAAGAGGTCCGTCTCCGGTGGCTGGGCTTTGGCAGGTACATCAGATCCGAAGTTTCTTGTCTCACAGAACTACAGGTACATCAGATCCGAAGTTTTTTGTCTCACAGAACTACAGGTACATCAGATCCGAAGTTTCTTGTCTCATAAAACTACAGGTACATCAGATCCGATGTTTCCTGTCTCATAGAACTACAGGTACATCAGATCCGAAGTTTCTTGTCTCATAAAACTACAGGTACATCAGATCCTATGTTTCCTGTCTCATAGAACTACAGGTACATCAGGTCCGATATTTCCTGTCTCATAGAACTATAGGTACATCAGATCCTATGTTTCCTGTCTCATAGAACTACAGGTACATCAGATCCTATGTTTCCTGTCTCACAGAACTACAGGTACATCAGATCCTATGTTTCCTGTCTCACAGAACTATAGGTACATCAGATCCTATGTTTCCTGTCTCATAGAACTATGTTCAGATAAGTGCTTTCATAACACAGTTGTCGTGAGAGAGGAAAGGCTGTCTGATAAAATTGAGAATTTTGAAGATGCAGTCGGGTGATGTATGTTAACTTTAGTACAACAGCTTAAGAATTTAGTCAGGTGATGTGTGGTAAATTTAGTACCACAGCTTAAAACTTGTAGCTAGGTGATGTGTGGTAAATTTAGTACCACAGCTTAAAACTTGTAGCTAGGTGATGTGTGGTAAATTTAGTACCACAGCTTACAACTTGTAGCCAGGTGATGTGTGGTAACTCTAGTACTATCATCATCATCATCATCATGTGCCGTGCCGACTGGCGTTGGCTATTATGCTTCTCCAGAGTACCCGATCCTTCATGCAGGCCATCAGCTCAGTTGGTGATCTCCTCTCACACCATCCCGTCAGACTGTCCAGTATCATTTCTCTTGGTCTTTCTCTTGATCTTCTTCCTTCTATTTTTCCTGTTGTTATAATATTTTCAATGCCCCCTCTTCTCATTGCATGTCCTATGAAAGTACATTGTCTCTCTGTTATCTTTCTGACAAGGTTTTTTGTCTCTCCAGCTCTTCTCATACATTCTTCATTAGTTAGTTTTGCTGTCCAGGGGATTCGCAACATTCTTCTAATAAACCACATTTCTGCTGCTTCCAATGATTTTTGTGCAGACTTGCCTATTGTCCATGATTCACTTCCATATAACAAGATAGGTTCAATATAGCATTTTAGGACTCGTTTTCTAACATTCATTGATAAGGATGTGTACTCTAGTACCACAGCTTAAAACTTGTAGTCAGGTGATGTATGGTAACTTTAGTACCACAGCTTAAAATTTGTAGCCTGGTGATGTATGGTAACTTTAGTACCACAGCTTAAAATTTGTAGCCTGGTGATGTATGGTAACTCTAGTGCCACAGCTTAAAACTTGTAGTCAGGTGATGTATGGTAACTCTAGTACCACAGCTTAAAACTTGTAGTCAGGTGATGTATGGTAACTTTAGTACCACAGCTTAAAATTTGTAGCCTGGTGATGTATGGTAACTCTAGTGCCACAGCTTAAAACTTGTAGTCAGGTGATGTATGGTAACTTTAGTACCACAGCTTAAAATTTGTAGCCAGGTGATGTATGGTAACTCTAGTACAACAGCTTAAAACTTGTATTCAGGTCATGTATGATAACTCAAGTGCCACAGCTTATAAACCGTAGTGGAGCGATGTATGTTAACTCTAGTACCACAGCTTAAAACTTGTATTCAAGTCATGTATGGTAACTCAAGTGCCACAGCTTATAAATTATAGTGGAGCGATGTGTGGTAACTAGGGCCACAGCTTAAAACTTGTAGTCAGGTGATGTATGGTAACTAGGGCCACAGCTTAAAACTTGTAGTCAGGTGATGTATGGTAACTAGGGCCACAGCTTAAAACTTGTAGTCAGGTGATGTATGGTAACTAGGGCCACAGCTTAAAACTTGAATTCAGCTGCGAATACTTGGATCAAATAAATGGTTTCGCCATGGAACGAAAATGGGTTCAAGTTATGCATGTTTATTTATGGGTTTTCTGTAAGTCAAAATATGGGAAAACTACACTGGCAGACTTCCAGAATTCTATAAAAGGTACATCGATGATGGCATTGGATTTAATCTTACATCTTACATCCTTCCCATGCTGTTAAACGTCACATAAGGCTCGCATAGTTGTTTGCCAAGTTTTCCTGTTCTCGGCGAGTCTTTCAGCTTCAACAGAGGACGTTATGCCCACTAAACTGGCTTCTCTTAACAATGTCCTCTTTAGAGTTTCACGTGGTCGACCTCTTTTTCTTCGGACTGTTGTGCTCCACTTGATAGCTTCTTTTGGTATTCTCTGATTTTTTCTTCTCATCACATGGCCTACATATGTCCATCTTCTTTTTCTGATTACCCACGAGACAGATTGTTGTTTGCTCATCTGTCTTATCTCTGCGTTGTTCTTGAATTCGTTCCACTTTATTCCGAGTATTTTTCTTAGGCATTTGTTTTCAGAAGAGTCTAATTTAATTCACTTAATTCATTCATTCATTTGCATGTCCCTTGCGGAACTTTGCCTCCCAAACAGTACTCCTGTAGGCCTCTCGGTTGTGAGCAAGATGGCCTGCTGCTATTGCATCCATTTCCAGATCGTCAACGATGTCTTGCAGCCATCTTCGTCTTGGTCTTCCTCTTTTTCTTTTTCCCATTATGTATCCTTCCAATACGGTCTTCTCTAAATTATCATGACGTTTAATGTGTCCAAAATATTTCAGTTTTCTCTCTTTAATCTTCTTCACTAGCCAGCCTTCTTCAATATTCACTTAATAAGAACATAAAATTTACTTACGAAATTTCTGACAAGTCTGTCAACTTTTTGGACATCAAAATATGTATTGGCACAAACAGGCTTGTCACCTCTGCATTTTAAAAACGCATTGACAGCCACATCTATTTGCTTTACATCTCCTCCCATCCTGAAGCTTGTAAGAACTCCATCCCATACTCCCAACTCCTCCGTCTTCGCCACGTTTGTCAGGATATTTTGGACTTTATAGATCAGTCCAACAAATTATTAGAATTTTTCCGTCATCGCCACTACCCAGAAAATGTCCTCCAGAAAGCATTCAATCGCATCCAGCTAGTGAGCCGCAAACAGTCATTCAGAAAAAAAGCCTGTTACCTCATCTGACAGAGTTAAATCAGTACTGCCTTCCACCCACATGGTCAGATGGTTAAGAAAATTCTTACCGTCATCTGCCACTAATCCAACTCGACCCCGACACTCGCGACATTTTCTCTGACCCACCCCTGCTGGCATACAAACGTGAGCCAAACCTTAAGGACATCCTCGTCCATAACCACTTGAAGCGGAACCTTGTATATTTTGGCACTAGAAAATGTAACCGCCCTCGCTGTGTTACCTGCCCTGTAGTCTGGGAAACGAAAACAATCACCTTTCCTAAAACTATCCTCGCACTCCAGGAGGGATTCACATGCGAGTCCCGCAATGTAATATATGTCATTGTATGTAAATGATGCAGAATAATTTACCTTGGTGAAACTGGCCTCAGATTAGGGGACCACATGCGGAAACATCTGTACGATATCACCCAGCATGCTTTGAAACCAGTCCCGAATAATTTTAATGGCCCCAATCACAGAGGCAAATCTGACTTTCTGGTAACAGCCATCAAACAATGTCACACATATGACAGAAGCCGCCTAGCGCTTGAGAACCGCTTCATTCAGGAATATGGGACTCTTGAACCACATGGTTTGAACTACAGCTAACATTCCACAATTATAAGCCCTCCCCAATACGTTCCTTCTCACTTGGTACACATAGCTTAGAACCTCTTCACAGCATCACATTACAACCCCTCTACCCTAACCATAATCACCTAATTCACCTTCTCCCGGCTAGATTACCATTGTATCACTCATTCTCCCCTCCACGGTTTCCCCACCCATCACCCTCAGTTACGACCCACCTATCACACATCCCAAGTCTCTATTTAAATACTCTCTACGCTCCATCATGTGCATTTCTGACACACGGCGTCGGACAAGCCACAACTTCTTACAAGTTACATTTAAGTGCTCTATTCATTTTATTCGATATTTTTTTAACACAGCATTCATGTGAATTTATATTTTATCTCCTCTCTCTATTTCTTTGTCCTGTATGTTTTTGTAAGATTAAGGCTCACACTGAAACGTCACAACTTTGTAATCGTTAAGTAATAAAGCTGCTCCTACTTTTTTTTCCTAGCTCATACATTTTAGTATCACAGCTTTACTGCAGTGGCCCCGTGTATATACTCATACACTAATTATTTCTGTGTAAGGATGTTATATAATGCCTCGACCTTTCCATTTCTTTCACAAGTCAGGGTTCTATCATTTCAGCTACTGTTGATGCAGAAGATACGTATGCAAGAATGTCATAGCTCCTAGCATTGTAAGAAAAACCTAGCTTCTATCAATGTGATAAATACATTGCTCCAAACACTGAGAAACGCCATAGCTCCTAGCACTGTAGAAAAACTAGCTCCTATCACTGTAAAACTTAGTCCCTAGCATTGCAAAGACCTACCATCTAGCACTGTGGTAGAAACCTAGCTCCTAATACTGTTTTAAAAACATCATTCATAGAACTGTTTAAAAAAACTAGTTTCTAGCACTATAATAAAAATTAGTTCCTAGCACTTTTAAAAACCCACCCCCAGCACAGTAAGAAAAATCTGGTTGCTAGCATTGTGAGAGAGAGACCTAGCTTCTATCAAAGGGGAAAAAAAGCCCAGCTCCTAGCACAGTAAGAAAAATCTGGTTGCTAGCATTGTGAGAGAGAGACCTAGCTCCTATCAAAGGGAAAAAAGCCCAGCTCCTAGCACAGTAAGAAAAATCTAGCTCCTGCCACAATAAGAAAAAACTATCTTCTAGAACAGTAATAAAACGTATGTTTTATTTTATTATTTTACACTATTTTCGATTTTTTTTTTTTTTGCGAAGAATCAGATATTTGAATATAATTTCAGAGAGGGCAACCCTTGAACATAAAAACGAATAACCACAGTTTCAGAGCTGGTAACCCTTGAACCTGAGGATTGTAAAACATCTATACTGGCAGCAAGAAGCAGCAATTCGAGTTGAAAATTCATTCATTCATTCATTTGCATGTCCCTTGCGGAACTTTGCCTCCCAAACAGCACTCCTGTAGGCCTCTCGGTTGTGAGCAAGATGGCCTGCTGCTGTTGCATCCATTTCCAGATCGTCAACGATGTCTTGCAGCCATCTTCGTCTTGCAGCCATCTTCGTCTTGGTCTTCCTTTTTTTCTTTTTCCCATTATGTATCCTTCCAATACGGTCTTCTCTAAATTATCATGACGTTTAATGTGTCCAAAATATTTCAGTTTTCTCTCTTTAATCCTCTTCACTAGCCAGCCTTCTTCAATATTAAGCTCTTGTAGTATAGATATATTTATTCTTTTTTGTGTCCACGATATTTGGAGAACTCTTCTGTAGCATTTACATTCAAAGGCATTTATGTGTTTCTCAGCTGTTTTGTTAAGTGTCCAGGTCTCACAGGCATATGTTGCTATTGGAAAGATGCATGCCCTTAAAAATCTTATTTTTGTGGTTCTGTCTGCTCCTCTCCACAGATTCTTTATTTGTTTTACTTTCTGAAGAGCGATAGATGTCCTCCTTTTAATTTCCCGCATTGTATCTCCATTATTAGTTAGTAGCGATCCAAGATATTCAAAACTCTCCACTTCTTCCAGTTTTTCCTCATTGATACATATTTCAGTTGCCTTGTTTGTTTTGTCAGTTGTCATCAATTTAGTTTTCTTTGCATTAAGATAGAGGTTCTGCTCTTCGCTGTTCTTGCGGACTGACATAATTAGTTTTTCCATTTCTTTTTGTGTTGTGGACAGCAATACTGTGTCATCAGCATATCTAATCTCTGGTATTTCATAACCTCCAACTGTTATGGCATCGTAATATTCTTTGTCTACATCTTCTCTAACATTCCTCATTATATTTTCAGTATACAAGTTAAATAAGTAGGGTGACAATATGCACCCGTGATGGACCCCTTGTTTTATGTCAAACCAACTTGTTGTTTCATCATTTATTCTTACTGCTGCTTGTTGGTCTAGATACAGCAGTGATGTTAATTGTATCAAATGTGTTGGAAATCCCATCTTTTCCATTATTTCCCAAAGTTTCTGGTGTTGTACACAATCAAATGCCTTTGAGTAGTCTATAAAAGATAAATATAGATTCACATTAAACTCTCTGCATTTCTCTATTATTAATATTATATTGAATATATGATCTCTTGATCCTCTTCCTTGCCTGAAACCAGCTTGGACCATATTGACTTCTTCTTCTATTTTCTTTCGAAGTCTACCCATTATGATTTTTAACAGAATTTTACTGGCATGACTAATCAGGGCAACAGTTCTGTAGTTGGTGCATAATTTCAGGTTACCCTTTTTTGGCAGTGGTATGAATACAGTTCTTTTCCATTCTTTTGGCCAAATACCTGAATGCCATATCTTTTTACATAGTGCATGATAGATTGTTGCACACTCCTTTCCTCCTGCTTTAATAAATTCAGCTGTTATCTCATCACATCCTGGTGATTTACCATTTTTCAGATTCTTTATTGCCCATAAAACTTCTTCCATTGTCGGTTCGGGTTCTTTCTCCTCCAATAATAATTCACACTGTTGATTTCTGCTTCCACAGTCGGTTGTATCATACATTCTTTTGCAATATTCCTTCCATCTTTCTAGAATTTCCTCTGTCTCTGTCAGGGTATTCCCCATCTCATCACAAATTACATTTAGCTTAGGTGTGACATTTCTCGTCAATGTCTTCATTTCTTTAAACATTTCACTATCTCTTCCACACCTCTGATGTTCTTCTATTCTTTCACAACAATCTTGTATGTATTGTTTTTTGTCTTTTCTTATGTTTCTTCGTACTTCTTTTGTTAAAGTTTTATATTTATCTTTGTTGTTGTTTGTCACTCTCCACTGCGTCTTCATTTCTCTACATTGTTTTATCAGTTCTAGTGTACCTGCTGTGATCCATCTATTCTTTTGTGTTTTCTTTACTGGAACCATGTCTTTAGCTGTTGTTACTAAGATATCTTTGGCCTGCGTAGCCAATTCATCTGGTGTCATCTCTTCCTGTACAGCCATCAGGATTTCGAAACGGTTCTTCACTTCTATACCGTATTGTTCTGGTATATTTGTAAGGTCAAAGCGGAGTGGTCTTGATCCCATAACTATCTTTTTTATCTTTATCTTCATGTCTGCTATTAATAACTCATGGTCCGTGTCACAATCAGCACCTGGTAAAGTTTTTGCTGATGTTATACTTGACCTCCACTTTCTCTGCACTAAAATGTAATCTATTTGATTCCTGGTTTTCCCAAAAGGTGATGTCCATGTGTAAAGTCTTCTTGGATGTTGTTTAAAAAGTGTGTTAGCGATCATTAGCTCATTTTCCATGCAAAACGCCATTAGATTGTCACCTGCCTCATTTCTATGTCCTATGCTAAATTTCCCTACAACATGTCCTTCATCTTCTGCTCTTTCTGTACCAATTTTTGCATTAAAATCACCCATTATTAATACAATATCATTTTTCCGTACCTGGTCTATTGTCGTTTGCAGTGTGTTATAAAAGTTTTCTACTTCCTCTTCTTCTGCTGCTGATGTAGGTGCATATATCTGGATGATTGTTACATTTCTAGGAATGCCCTTAAGTTTGATTGTTAGGATTCTATCACTTACTGGATTGTAGCCTAGTAATGCTTTTGATGTTGATTTGTCCAAATAAAAAGCCACTCCATTCTTTCCTCCTACTTCTCCGCCAGAATATATAAATATATTATCATTAACGCTCTTAAAGTGTCCTGATCCTTTCCATCGATGTTCGCAGATTCCCAAAATGTGTATCCCCGTTCTTTTCATCTCGTCACTTATTACTTGATATTTTCCCTCATACATACTTCTTACATTCCATGTTCCTACTCTTATTTTTCTTTTTAGTTTGATGCAGGGGTTTTCCTTGGTAACACCGTCAGGATTTTGTCCGTCATCACAATTACTAGTACTGACTTCTGTCTCACACTCTTCCCCAGTGTTAAAATTAGATCTATCTGGCCTGGAGGCGTCACCACCAGATCTTTCTCCTAATTGACTTTCCATGATTGCTGCTTGGGTTTCTTGAGTTGAAAATAGAACTGGAAAATATCAACCTATAAAACAAGGGGTGCGACAAAGATGTGCACTATCTCCAGACCTTTTTTCTCTGTACAGCGAGAATATTCTAAGAACGATCATCACAGAACCAGGCATAAAAATTGGAGGATACAATATTAACAACCTTCGGTATGCTGACGACACAGTACTGATAGCCGAGAACCAACAAGACCTGCAAAATCTCTTGGATAAAGTCGCCAAAGAAAGTGAACAGAAAGGCCTTACTTTGAGCATCAAAAAGACAGAGACTATGGTTATATCTAGGAAGTAGAATCCACCAGCATGAAGTATAAAATTAAACGGAACTATTCTAAAGCAGGTGCAGAAATTCAAATACCTTGGAGCAGTAATAACTTCAGATGGGAAATGCAGAACAGAAATTAGGAACAGAATAGTCCAAGCAAAGACTGCATTTTAGAGAATGAGAAACATATTAGCCAACACATCCTTATCAATGAATGTTAGAAAACGAGTCCTAAAATGCTATATTGAACCTATCTTGTTATATAGAAGTGAATCATGGACAATAGGCAAGTCTGCACAAAAATCATTGGAAGCAGCAGAAATGTGGTTTATTAGAAGAATGTTGAGAATCCCTGGACAGCAAAAATAACTAATGAAGAATATATGAGAAGAGCTGGAGAGACAAAAAAAACCTTGTCAAAAAGATAAGAGAGAGACAATGTACTTTCATAGGACATGCAATGAGAAGAGGGGGCATAGAAAATATTATAACAACAGGAAAAATAGAAGGAAGAAGATCAAGAGGAAGACCAAAAGAAATGATACTGGACAGTCTGACGGGATGGTGTGAGAGGAGATCACCAACTGAGCTGATGGTCTGCATGAAGGATCGTGTACTCTGGAGAAGCATAATAGCCAACGCCAGTCGGCACGGTACTTGATGTTGATGAACCCTTGAACATATACACGAAGAACCACAGTTTCAGAGCTGGTAACCCCTGAACATATACACGAATAACCACAGTTTCAGAGCTGGCAACCCTTAACCAAATGTAGGATTAACGGTCAAAGAATATAGTTCAAACCCTTTCACGGGCCAATGAACTGACAAGTTTCTTTTTTAAACTAACAAAGCTAATCAATAAACTAATCGACATTCATTGGCTTTTTCGTGGGATGGAGGGAACTGGAAAACACAGTAAGAGTACAAGCAAATGAGTGACGAAGAAGGGCGGAGGAAGACCATGAGATAAGACAACGGCAGCCTGGCAAAACGCACTGCTGTAACATTTCGACTTGAATCATCAAAGATTAATATGTGAATAAATATAATCGCACAAGTTTGAAACACATGATAGTGATGAATCTTCCGATCAAATGATGGTTTCACATCGACAGCCAGCAACAAAATTCAATTCATGGATGTTTTCAAGTATTGATGTTTCTCTAAATCAATCAAATTTCCACGCGAAAAATCACATCTGTACGCGGCAATTCAAATCTAAAGACGACAAATCAAATCTAACAACGACAAATCATATTTAAAGACGACGAGCCAAACCTATACGCGAAAAAAAAAAGTTTATACGTAAGAGATCAAATCCACACACAGCATATCAAATCTACATGCGGCCAATCAAATCTATAAACAACAAATCAAATCTATAAACAACAAATCAAATCTATAAACAACAAATCAAATCTATAAACAACAAATCAAATCTATAAACAACAAATCAAATCTATAAACAACAAATCAAATCTATAAACAACAAATCAAATCTATAAACAACAAATCAAATCTATACATGACAAATCCAATATATACACACAAAAATCAAATCTATATGCAACAAATTAAATATACACATCACAAATCAAATCTATATGCAACAAATTAAATATACACATCACAAATCAAATCTATATGCAACAAATTAAATATACACATCACAAATCAAATCTACACACTTCAAATGAAATTTAAAGATGACAAATCAAATCTAACACGACAAATCAAACCTATACATTAACAAATCAAAACTACACATAACAAATCAAATATATACACAACAGATCGAATCTACACACTACAGATAAAATCTACGCACGATCAATCAAATCTATACACATACAATCAAATCTACACAGAACAAATCATATCTCTACGCAACAAATATAATATGCATGCAACAAATTAAATGTACACACGACAAATCAAATATACACCCTACAAATCAAGTCCATACACAATCAAATTTACACACAACCAATGAAATCTACACACAACCAGTGAAATCTACACACAACCAATGAAATCTACACATAACCAATCAAACCTACATATAACAAATCTAATGTACACCAGTTATCGCGTAAACCAGCGCTAACCGGTAAATTACCAATTAAAAAAGTAGAAAAACCGAATCTTTTGTAGGTCGTCAGTTACCGTGACCGGTGTATATTGTCAAGAACCTAGTAATGAGCAATCAGCGAAATCGGTTTGAAGATAATCCTGCCAGTAAGCTGATGATGTTCAGTTTGTGCGGTGGAGAATCAGCCAGATTGTGTGCTGGAGAATCAGCCAGATTGTGTGCTGGAGAATCAGCCAGATTGTGTGCTGGAGAATCAGCCAGATTATGTGCTGGAGAATCAGCCAGTTTTGACCCTCGTTCAACATGTGAGCATTTTGTAAAGATTAAATCCAGTCATAGATAAGATAAAGGGGGAAAGATCACACTAACATTTCGTTTCCAGTGATGGTTGTAAAGTATGTTCAACTTTAAATAAAGTATAAAAAAGCCAATGCTGTAGTGAGAAACTCGGTTTTTCGGAAAGTCAAACTTACAAACAACAAAGCAGATCCATATAAGACAGAAAACCTCTACGTAACCAAACAGTTCAGTAAAAAAGAAAACATTTTATGAGAAGTACAAATTTGCACATACTTATGAATAGTTCAGTTTGTTTCTTAGAGAAAATGTCTAGTTTCGGGTCAGTACACCGTCTAAATTCTTGACGGAACAGGCCAGTAAGCAAAACCTTTCCGTAGAAGAGAATAATTAGATATTTGTACTCAAGTTGCTGTTTGTACAACACCAAACAAAAGACATTATAACAGCATACAACAGTGAAAGACAGACTTCACAAAACCAGACAACAAACTTAAACACAAGAAACGCTGAAAAGATTAAAATATTTATCGTGACATGAGTTTTGCTAAAAGAAACAGTCACTACCAGAGGTTGGGGGGTGGGGGAAAGGGCACATTCCTTCTTGTCCTAGGTCCCTAAAAACTTCGGATGTTGTACTTCTTGTCTCTGACCTATGAATCTAAAATTTAAGTCAACATGGCTTGTGTCGGTTAGCCTGTATATGTTTTATCAGCTTATCTTAGATATCTGCAGTGCAATGTAAGGCTGAGTGAGACACGGGTTTTTTTCGAGAAGTTTCAGCATATAACCCAGGCCAAGAGGATGATTACAAAATCTAAACGTGTTAAGTAATATGACAGCACCAGGGAAGTCTCTAGCAAGCCATAAATGATAGAAATGTAAAATACCTTGCATAGATACTGCTATAACTAAGCCGTGTGTGATAGCAATGTTGTGAAACATCATAAACGCATACTGCTGTAACTAAGCTATTTAGGTGTATGTACAAACAGGAACTATTATAGGACTGTGCAGTGTTGCCTGAAGCTACACGTGCTCCAGGAAGTCATACACAAAACATTACAACAGGAAAAAGCCACAGAAGAAGAACTATTTTAATAAACCATTTATTGATGTTATAATAAACTATGTATTGATGTTATAATAAATTATGCATTGATGTTATAATAAACTATTTATTGATGCTATAATAAACTATTTATTGATGTAATAATAGACTATTGATGTTATAATAAACCATTTATTGATGTTGTAATAAACCATTTATTGATGTTGTAATAAACCATTTATTGATGTTGTAATAAACCATTTATTGATGCTTAACATTGAAAGATATACGTATATCAATGCACTACAGGATAAAAAACATTTGTGAAAGTATGTTGTAGAAAGTCACAAAACACTCTGAGGAAGTTAAACATTGCTCTTACAATTTGACGCATGCACTTCACGAATGAGATGAACGCCCTGCAAAACAAAACAAAACAAAACAAAACAAAATGCGCGCATGAAAGTATTTTAAGAAATGATTTGACGAAGTTTTAGAAACCTCCAGCACAACATATACTTTACTTGTTATACTCTACAACAGCCCATAGGGTGGAATAATCCCGGAGAAAGTCCTCAGATGTTTATGTTAGCTCCACTCCCCTGTCGTAAAGCAACAGAATGAGACACAACTGTTGTTTTTTTCTGCTTTGGGGCCGGACATACAACACGCGGCGGTATCGTTTTATCTTTATCTCGATCAAAGTAGCACAGTATTCGAAATCTATATATTGTATCGAAAAGTGGAGGTGTTGTTCGTATGACGGTCTTTATAATCGATATCGATGTATTCGAAGCTCTATTTATAGTATCTAAGGTCGACGTTATCTTAGGAAAGATTGTGTGTGACGCCACAAAGAATCTAGATCTGTGACTACAAGAAGCACAAGACATCGACCAACAACGGTGTTTCACTGCTACGGAGACCTGGCCGATGAAACGATCCACAACAGAAAGAATGAAAACTTACACGTCAAAATTTTGGGACCTATTTGGTCTCTGTAAATTAGTCCCAAAATGCTATATTGAACCTATCTTGTTATATGGAAGTGGAGCATGGACATTATGCAAGTCTGCACAAAAATCATTGCAAGCAGCAGAAATGTGGTTTATATGAAGAATGTTGCGAATCCCCTGGACAGCAAAACTAACTAATGAAGAATGTAGGAGAAGAGCTGGAGAGATAAAAAACATTGTCAAAAAGATAAGAGAGAGACAATGTACTTTCATAGGACATGCAATGAGAAGAGGGGGCATAGAAAATATTATAACAACAGGAAAAATAGAAGGAAGAAGATCAAGAGGAAGACCAAGAGAAATGATACTGGACAGTCTGATGGGATGGTGTGAGAGGAGATCACCAACTGAACTGATGGCCTGCATGACGGATCGGATACTCTGGAGAAGCATAATAGTCAACGCCAGTCGGCACGGCACATGATGATGATGATGATGATGAAATTAGGCCATCAGTTAGTTGGTTGTCGTAGTTGTGTTAGACAGACTGTCCTTTTTAGGACAGTGCTGTATTTAGATGGACTGTCCTTTTTAGGACAGTGCTGTATTTAGATGGACTGTCCTTTTTAGGACAAATGTATTTAGATGGACTGTCCTTTTTAGGACAGTGCTGTATTTAGATGGATTGTCCTTTTTAGGACAGTGCTGTATTTAGATGGACTGTCCTTTTTAGGACAAATGTTGTATTTAGATGGATTGTCCTTTTCAGGAAAGATGTTGTAGTTGTCATGTAGAGTGTGTGTTTGATGTGTTCCCGTTTTGGACAAGGTTGTAATTTCAGGTTGAAAAGTATGTTATAGTTTTGAAGTTGGCATGTTTTGTCAATGTTGAATGTTTGAGTTAGTCCCATGGCGATGTTAGTCGCCCGGACATTTATGTATGATCATTGTAATTGTTTGCGTTAGTTTACACTCCACATCTATGCAACACACATCGAACAAACGGGATTCATCATTAAACATTTGCTGATTGTATGGTGACTGCTGAATCCTGTGGTTATTGGATTCTTGTTAAGTGTCAGCTGTGATGTTGAGTTAGTTGATTATATGTAATTGGTCATGTCGTGTATTGATGTATAGCTGTATGTTATTGTTATCTGAGTTGTCTTGTTACACGGAGTATAACAATGTAACTTCTGTTGTGTCACTGGGCTTAATGTTCCTGTGAACACGTAATAGGTAGAGTACAGAACAGAGTGTGAGCAAAACATCTGTTTAGTGTTCAGTAAGACGTATACCAAATCTGATCACTCACTACCACCCCCAGTGTACATGTACCAGGGAACTGACCTAGTAAGTCTACCCTCCCCCCCCCAATTGTTCATGTATCATGGAAGTGACCTAGTCACTCTACCCTTCCCCCCCCCCCAATTGTTCATGTATCATGGAAGTGACCTAGTCACTCTACCCTCCCCCCCCCAATTGTTCATGTATCATGGAAGTGACCTAGTCACTCTACCCTCCCCCCCCCAATTGTTCATGTATCATGGAAGTGACCTAGTCACTCTACCCCCCCCCCAATTGTTCATGTATCATGGAAGTGACCTAGTCATTCTACCCCCCCCCCAATTGTTCATGTATCATGGAAGTGACCTAGTCACTCTACCCTCCCCCCCCCAATTGTTCATGTATCATGGAAGTGACCTAGTCACTCTACCCTCCCCCCCCCAATTGTTCATGTATCATGGAAGTGACCTAGTCACACTACCCCCCCCCCAATTGTTCATGTATCATGGAAGTGACCTAGTCACACTACCCCCCCCCCAATTGTTCAGGTATCATGGAAGTGACCTAGTCACTCTACCCCCCCCCCCCAGTATTCATGTATCATGGAAGTGACCTAGTCACTCTACCACCCCCCCCCCCCAGCGTTAATGTAACATAGAAGTGGCCTAGTTAGTCTACCCCCCCCCCAAGTTTCCATGTATCATGGAAGTGACTTAGTCAGTCTACCCCCCCCCCTAGTGTTAATGTATCATGGAGGTGACCTAGTGAGTCAACCCCCACTCCAGTGCTCATGTATCACGGAAGTGACCTACTCAGTCTATCCCCAACCCCCAGCGTTCATGTATCATAGAACTGACCTAGTCAGTCTACCCTCCCCCCCCCCCAGTGTTCATGTATCATAGAAGTGACCTAGTCAGTCTACCCCCCCCCCCCCCAGTGTTCATGTATCATAGAAGTGACCTAGTCAGTCTACCCCCCCCCCCCCATTGTTAATGTATCATGGAAGTGACTTAGTCAGTCTACCCCCCCCCCCAGTGTTCATGTATTATAGAAGTGACCTATTCAGCCTACCCCCCCCCCCCTTCAATGCTCATTATCATGGAAGTGACCTAATCAGTATTCCCCCCCCCCCAGTGTTCATGTATCATGGAAGTGACCTAGTCAGTTCCCCCCCCCCCAGTGTATATCTGCGCTCTGTTTAAGTACGGATGCTCACCCACTGGGTCTAGCCGCTGTCGACATGGCTACCATGTTTTAGTCATTCTTACCTGTAATTGTACTTATTTAGTTGTCTCCCAGCAGACATTTGTTTCCCTCCTATGTGTACTTAGTTTGTGTATTCTTTTCGTTGGTCTCTTGACCTTGCCTGTCGTAGTGTTGCAGACTAATACCGTGGCAGTTGCTTCTTCTCTGGTTCTCACCTGATTCTCACTTGGTTCTCACCTGGTGGCGACGACGGAATGTTCCTTGTTTCCCCCCCCCCTCCGCTTCTTCGCTACGATCGGCTATATCGGGAATCTTTTGTCTGTAGACAGCGTTTCTTTTTTTTTTTCCTCCTTCTTCCACACACATTTCTGCTTCTCACTCGGAGCAAGACACTTCAGATAAGTTCTATATGTTTGTATTTCGTTCTGTACGTATCCTCGAATAAGGCTCACGCCGAAGTATCGGATGTTGTATGTTTTTCATTTATACATTCTCATACTTTATATTCGTTTTTTTCTCACCTTGCTCACTTCCTCCCTCACTTTGTAAAACTGCACCATACACCTCTATCTACCTTGTTTATATTAACCAGTTTTACTGCAGTCGCCTCCCTTTTATCTGTTCCTTGTCTTGGATGCGGATAAGAGCGGATAAAGAGCATGTTCTCTGACGCCAACAAGACACTGTTTACAGTATAGTGCACTTAGATTTTCCGTGGCCCTCTCAACAAGTTCCGTGGCTCCCTCAACAAGTTCCGTGGCTTCTTCAACAAGTTCTGTGGCTCCACTTTTTCAAGTTTTTCAGCTTATGGCCCCCTTAAATTATCCCGTGGCTCCCCAGAGACCATGTGGTCCCAGGTTGAGAAACACTGATTTAGACTTTCTCTTCTTTCTATATGTAGGGCATTGCTTTCTGAACGCCCGTCATACACACACACAGACACACACACACACACACCACACACATATATATGAACGCCCCATATATATATATATATATATATATATATATATAATCATAATGGGTAGACTTCGAAAGAAAATAGAAGGAGAAATCAATATGGTCCAAGCTGGTTTCAGGCAAGAAAAAGGATCAAGAGATCATATATTCAATATAGGATTAATAATAAATAAATGCAGAGAGTTTAATGTGAATCTGTATTTATCTTTTATAGACTACTCAAAGGCATTAGATTGTGTACAACAGCACAAACTTTGGGAAATAATGGAAAAATGCGATTTCCAACACATTTGATGCAATTAACATCACTGCTGTATCTAGACCAACAAGCAGCAGTAAGAATAAATGGTGAAACAACAACTTGGTTTGACATAAAACAAGGGGTCTGCCAGGAGTGCATATTGTTGCCTTACTTATTTAACTTGTACACTGAAAACATAATGAGGAATGTTAGAGAAGATGTAGACAAAGAATATTACGATGCCATAAAAATTGGAGGTTATGAAATACCAGAGATTAGATATGCTGATAACACAGTGCTGTCCACAACACACAAAGGAATGGAAAAACTAATTATGTCAGTCCATAAGAACAGCGAAGAGCAGAACCTCCATCTTAATGCAAAGAAAACTAAATTGATGACATCTGACAAAACAAACAAGGCAGTTGAAATATGTATCAATGAGGAAAAACTGGAAGAAGTGGAGAGTTTTGAATATCTTGGATCACTCATTCATTCATTCCTTTGCATGTCCCTTGCGGAACTTTGCCTCCCAAACAGCACTCCTGTAGGCCTCTCGGTTGTGAGCAAGATGGCCTGCTGCTGCTGCATCCATTTCCAGATCATCAACGATGTCTTGCAGCCATCTTCGTTTCGGTCTTCCTCTTTTTCTTTTTCTTGGATCACTACTAACTAATAATGGAGATACAATGCGGGAAATTAAAAGGAGGACATCTATCGCTCTTCAGAAAGTAAAACAACTAAAGAATCTGTGGAGAGGAACAGACAGAACTACAAAAATAAGATTTTTAAGGGCATGTATCTTTCCCATCGCAACATATGCCTGTGAGACGTGGACACTTAACAAAACAGCTGAGAAACACATAAATGCCTTTGAATGTAAATGCTACAGAAGAGTTCTTCAAATATCGTGGACACAAAAAAGAACAAATATATCTATACTACAAGAGCTTAATATTGAAGAAGGTTGGCTAGTAAAGAGGATTAAAGAGAGAAAAGTGAAATATTTTGGACACATTAAACGTCATGATAATTTAGAGAAGACCGTATTGGAAGGGTACATAATGGGAAAAAGAAAGAGAGGAAGGCCAAAACGAAGATGGCTGTAAGACATCGTTCGTTGACGATCTGGAAATGGATGCAGCAGCGGCAGGCCATCTTGCTCACAACCGAGAGGCCTACAGGAGAGCTGTTAGGGAGGCAAAGTTCCGCAAGGGACATGCAAATGAATGAATGAATTTATATATATATACACACACACACACTGAGTTTGTGTGTAGTTTGTTAGTTTTTACCTACTAGTATCCGAAAACTGTGTGTGTGTGTTACAGTGTCTGGCGCAGATGTTACGGATTCACACAATGTTATTTGTGAATATTTATCATTTCTGTTTGTTAGATTTGAACAGAGGCATAAATATAATCCCGCCTGCAGTAAAACTGATTTTAGACATGAAAACAGACGCTTCAGGCAGGATCATCCGCTTGTACTGTATGGTTTGACATGTTGTACCCACGGCTGTCTTGACGTGTCAAGTCATCAAATGATACAAGAATGTCAGTGACACAGACTGGGCTTGAAGTGTCAAGTCATCAAATGATACAAGAATGTCAGTGACACAGGCTGGGCTTGAAATGTCAAGTCATCAAATGATACAAGAATGTCAGTGACACAGACTGGGCTTGACGTGTCAAGTCATCAAATGATACAAGAATGTCAGTGACACAGACTGGGCTTGAAATGTCAAGTCATCAAATGATACAAGAATGTCAGTGACACAGACTGGGCTTGACGTGTCAAGTCATCAAATGATACAAGAATGTCAGTGACACAGACTGGGCTTGAAATGTCAAGTCATCAAATGATACAAGAATGTCAGTGACACAGTCTGGGCTCAAGCAAGAAATAGGAATAGTGGATTTCTACTGTGATATGTGCGTGCTCTTACATGTTGTGGTTACCTGTAAGGATTGGTATCACTGACCCACAATCATTAGCGTATGAGTATATAACCATACACGGAGCCACTGCAGTAAAGCTGTGATACCAAAATGTAAAAACTTGGGAAAAAAGTAGGAGCAGCTTTATTACTTAACTAGTACAAAGTTGCGACGTTTCGCCGTGAGCGTGAATCATACAAAAACAAACAGGACACAGAAATGGTGAGAGGGAGATAAAGTATAAATTCTCATGAATGCTGTGTTTTAAAAAGATCAGACAAAATGAATAGAGCACTTAGCTGTAACTTGTAAGAAGCTGTGGCTTGTCCGACGCTGTGTGTCAGAAATGCGCATGGTGGAGCGTAGAGAGTATTTAAATAGAGACTTGGGATGTGTGACAGGTCGCTAGTATGCCACAGGACGAACTAAAAAAAAATTATTGAATTCGCCAATATTGAATTTAGGTATTACTGACTGATCAAAAGGCAAATATGTCACATGAGGACACTCTAGGTGATACGCCAACACGACCACTCTCACGACCGCTACAACAAAAACACCAGTGTCACAATGAAAACTTATTGTCACAATGAAAACTTATTGTCACAATGAAAACTTAGTGTCACAATGAAAACTTATTGTCACAATGAAAACTTTGACTGAACTTCCACTCATACGACAGAACTAACAGTAGGAAACTCCATAAGATAATCAGAATCCAAGTATGATATTACAGATCATAATATTTACTGAATGAGAAAATGGAGTGTGAAATAACGAGGATGAGAAAAGGAAGATACTGTTAACATGGCAGGGTAATCAACCATTACTTCATTCGACTTCCCGGGCATGTAGACCATGCCATGGGCAAGAAAATGTCTGACAATACTCTACTATAATGAAAACCAACTACTTACAGTTTCAGAATTTCCCAAAAAAACAAAAAAGAGACATCAGAAATATACATAACTTGCAAAGATGAACACACTTCTGTCCTAACAAGGACAAGCATGCTACTACTTACATTTCACTACAAAAAATTGTCCCTACGGACACTATTTCTACAGCGACTAAGACCAGCAAAGGGGGATTTGGTCATGGTGAAATCAAATCAAATGCTGGTCAAAGACCTCCTGTAAGGAAAGAAGGGATATGATCATCAGCGAAGTAAGGAATTCAGAGGATGACAAGCGGGTCCAGAAGGCAGTCCAACAGGTACAGCAAGGTCCGTGGACAACATGGGAGGATGTCCTGCAGAGATCACTAACATGGAATGACATTTGGAAAATGGCACCCTTGAGGCTCAGCTTCATCATCAGAGCTAATTATGACCTTCTGCCTACAGGCTCCAACCTATACAAATGGGGTTTATCGGAAGACACAAAGTGCCCTCTCTACAACGAAAATCAAACATTGGAACATGTGCTGTCAGCATGCAGAGTATCATTAGGTCAAGGACGCTACACCTGGCGGCACAAAAGAATGCTGCAGGAACTAGTAGCCACTGTAGACAGGGCAAAAGATAAAGCAAATAACAGTAAAAGAGTTGAGGTCCCACCTAAATACTTCAAAGGCGCTGGTACGACATCGAATATTGAAATCAGGGACATTCCCTTACCATCACTACTAGATAGTGGAAATGAACTGGGATGTGATAGCGGACCTACCAGGAAGAAAAGAATACCCGACTGCCATCAAGAACACAGGAATGTGACCAGACATTGTAGTGTACTCCATAGAAAAACAGGAATTAATAATGATTGAGCTTACGGTTCCGCACGAAACAATAGAGGAGAAACATCTATTCAAATGTGAGAAGTACAATGATCTGGTCAAGCAACTGATGCAGGGGGCAGGAATCAAAGCAAAAGTGATAGCTGTAGAAGTGGGAGCGAGAGGATTCGTAGCAACATCAGCATATGACCTATGTAAGCAACTGGGCATAAAGGGACAAGCAAGAGCAAGGGCACTGAGAAGCCATTCAGAAACAGCAGAAAAGGCTGGCTGTGGACTATGCGAAACAAGCATTGGGAACATAAATAATTTCGCTTGTCGCGGCCAGTACCAGTCCTCCGTAGCTAAATCGCTAAAGACTCACTTCAAAAGTGCAGTGCCAACTCAATCCCGGGACCAAAAAAAAGCAACAGCTCACAAGACTTCTGGGAGTCATGACCCAGAGGGGTCCACCCACTCTTAGAGTGTCAGGAGTTTAATAGGCCCGAAACACTTGTCTGGGGGGGGGGGGTGTACTTCCTCTGATGATCTGAAGGAGTTGTGTTGTCCGCTCTCTATAGTAGAGAGTTTCCTGCGTACAAAAAATATATTACTTCATAGCAACGAGGGACTGAATCATAATTACCCTTACTTGTTAAAGTTTATTACTCCCCTTAGACTAAGGAAAATTAGATCTTTATTGATCTCTCAGTATACTTTCTCTTGGTTCAGTTTTACAAAACAAGATAGAAATAGTGAAGAAATTGGGCAGAAACAAGAACAGCAGAAATAAGATGAGTACATATAAATGAAGGACATACAACAATCCAATATTTCGGCAAAAGTCTTTTTTCAATGATCACATACAAAAACAACACAACAGATGTATGTTGTTTTATCTGTTGTTTTTGTATGTGATATTTGACGTGAATTTTCTTAACAGCTGTCTCCGCTTGAAGGTCATCCCTAAAGGTTGCACCTCTAAGTTTAATCCTACCACGGGTACTCTACCTCAGGCTTAGTCACCATCTTCAGGTCACTGAAACCAAATCAGCGCATGCGCTGTGTGGTCGAGCAACACACTGAACTCCTCTTGGCCCTTGACAAACAGATTTCTCAACTCCCTGTCCAGCTTGGCAAGATCACATCTGACAACTACCTCATTTAGTCTCTCCACGAACAGGCAGCTTTACTTGTAACTGTCTACTCTAAAAAAAAAAAAAAAACTTTCTGCTATCCGTTCCATTCTAAGCTTTCCTCTATCCGCGATCATCTCTGCTCCCACTAAGCTTCTCTGCATTCCTTTTGATCTTCCACTGCTTGCTGATGAACTACCTGTCCTGGGTAACGGGTTAGTTCCCCTCCGTCCATCTGTCAACCAGTTCAGAATTTCCCAAAAAAACAAAAAGAGACATCAGAAATATACATAACTTGCAAAGATGAACACACTTCTGTCCTAACAAGGACAAGCATGCTACTACTTACATTTCACTACAAAAATTGTCCCTACGGACACTATTTCTACAGCGACTAAGACCAGCAAAGGGGGATTTGGTCATGGTGAAATCAAATCAAATGCTGGTCAAAGACCTCCTGTAAGGAAAGAAGGGATATGATCATCAGCGAAGTAAGGAATTCAGAGGATGACAAGCGGGTCCAGAAGGCAGTCCAACAGGTACAGCAAGGTCCGTGGACAACATGGGAGGATGTCCTGCAGAGATCACTAACATGGAATGACATTTGGAAAATGGCACCCTTGAGGCTCAGCTTCATCATCAGAGCTAATTATGACCTTCTGCCTACAGGCTCCAACCTATACAAATGGGGTTTATCGGAAGACACAAAGTGCCCTCTCTACAACGAAAATCAAACATTGGAACATGTGCTGTCAGCATGCAGAGTATCATTAGGTCAAGGACGCTACACCTGGCGGCACAAAAGAATGCTGCAGGAACTAGTAGCCACTGTAGACAGGGCAAAAGATAAAGCAAATAACAGTAAAAGAGTTGAGGTCCCACCTAAATACTTCAAAGGCGCTGGTACGACATCGAATATTGAAATCAGGGACATTCCCTTACCATCACTACTAGATAGTGGAAATGAACTGGGATGTGATAGCGGACCTACCAGGAAGAAAAGAATACCCGACTGCCATCAAGAACACAGGAATGTGACCAGACATTGTAGTGTACTCCATAGAAAAACAGGAATTAATAATGATTGAGCTTACGGTTCCGCACGAAACAATAGAGGAGAAACATCTATTCAAATGTGAGAAGTACAATGATCTGGTCAAGCAACTGATGCAGGGGGCAGGAATCAAAGCAAAAGTGATAGCTGTAGAAGTGGGAACGAGAGGATTCGTAGCAACATCAGCATATGACCTATGTAAGCAACTGGGCATAAAGGGACAAGCAAGAGCAAGGGCACTGAGAAGCCATTCAGAAACAGCAGAAAAGGCTGGCTGTGGACTATGCGAAACAAGCATTGGGAACATAAATAATTTCGCTTGTCGCGGCCAGTACCAGTCCTCCGTAGCTAAATCGCTAAAGACTCACTTCAAAAGTGCAGTGCCAACTCAATCCCGGGACCAAAAAAAAGCAACAGCTCACAAGACTTCTGGGAGTCATGACCCAGAGGGGTCCACCCACTCTTAGAGTGTCAGGAGTTTAATAGGCCCGAAACACTTGTCTGGGGGGGGGGGGTGTACTTCCTCTGATGATCTGAAGGAGTTGTGTTGTCCGCTCTCTATAGTAGAGAGTTTCCTGCGTACAAAAAATATATATTACTTCATAGCAACGAGGGACTGAATCATAATTACCCTTACTTGTTAAAGTTTATTACTCCCCTTAGACTAAGGAAAATTAGATCTTTATTGATCTCTCAGTATACTTTCTCTTGGTTCAGTTTTACAAAACAAGATAGAAATAGTGAAGAAATTGGGCAGAAACAAGAACAGCAGAAATAAGATGAGTACATATAAATGAAGGACATACAACAATCCAATATTTCGGCAAAAGTCTTTTTTCAATGATCACATACAAAAACAACACAACAGATGTATGTTGTTTTATCTGTTGTTTTTGTATGTGATATTTGACGTGAATTTTCTTAACAGCTGTCTCCGCTTGAAGGTCATCCCTAAAGGTTGCACCTCTAAGTTTAATCCTACCACGGGTACTCTACCTCAGGCTTAGTCACCATCTTCAGGTCACTGAAACCAAATCAGCGCATGCGCTGTGTGGTCGAGCAACACACTGAACTCCTCTTGGCCCTTGACAAACAGATTTCTCAACTCCCTGTCCAGCTTGGCAAGATCACATCTGACAACTACCTCATTTAGTCTCTCCACGAACAGGCAGCTTTACTTGTAACTGTCTACTCTAAAAAAAAAAAAAAAACTTTCTGCTATCCGTTCCATTCTAAGCTTTCCTCTATCCGCGATCATCTCTGCTCCCACTAAGCTTCTCTGCATTCCTTTTGATCTTCCACTGCTTGCTGATGAACTACCTGTCCTGGGTAACGGGTTAGTTCCCCTCCGTCCATCTGTCAACCAGTTCTAACATCTTAAAGACGTCCATCTGTCAACCAGTTGTAACTCCTTAAAGATGTCCATCTGACTCACGGAGAGCAGCGCACATTTTCAGAGCTTCAGCACAGAGAAGGAATCGCTATCAAAAGTCCTGACAAAGCTCGTGCCATCTTTTGTTGGAGAAAAGATGTATACATTCAAACAGCCATGACTCAGCTGAGAAAATAGTTATACATTCAGGAGGCCATAACTCAGCTGATAAAAGATTTATACATTCAGGAGGCCATAACTCAGCTGATAAAAGATTTAAACATTCAGGAGTCCATAACTCAGCTGATCAAAGATTTATACATTCAGGAGGTCATGACTCAGTTGAGAAAAGATTTATACATTCAGTAGGTCATGACTCCGCTGATAAAAGATTTATACATTCAGATGGCCATGATATAGCTGAGAAAAAAATTTGTAAATTTAGGAGGTCATGACTCAGCTGAGAAAAGATTTCTATATTCAGGAGGCTATGAATATCAGACTTAAAGGCACTCCTAGAAACACTCATCCAGATATATGCACCTACATCAGCAGCAGAAGAAGAGGAAGTAGAAGACTTTTATACCACACCGCAAACGACGATAGACCAGGTACGGAAAATGATATTGTATTAATAATGGGTGATTTTAATGCAAAGATTGGTACAAAAAGAGCAGAAGACGAAGGATATGTTGTGTAGAAATTTAGCATAGGACATAGAAATGAGGCAGGTGACAATCTAATGGTGTTTTGCATGGAAAATGAGCTAATGATCGCTAACACACTTTTTAAACAACATCCAAGAAGACTTTACACATGGACATCACCTGATGGGAAAACCAAGAATCAAACAGATTACATTTTAGTGCAAAGAAGGTGGAGGTCAAGCATAACATCAGCAAAAACTTTACCAGGTGCTGATTGTGACATGGACCATGAGTTATTAATAGCAGACATGAAGATAAAGAAAAAAAAGACAGTTACGGGATCAAGACCACTCAGCTTTGATCTTACAAAAATACCAGAACAATACGGTATAGAAGTGAAGTACCGTTTCAAAAGTGCAGTGCCAACTCAATCCCGGGACCAAAAAAAAGCAACAGCTCACAAGACTTCTGGGAGTCATGACCCAGAGGGGTCCACCCACTCTTAGAGTGTCAGGAGTTTAACAGTCACACTTGTCTGAGGGGGGGGGGGTACTTCCTCTGATGATCTGAAGGAGTTGTGTTGTCCGCTCTCTATAGTAGAGAGTTTCCTGCGTACAAAAAATATATATTACTTCATAGCAACGAGGGACTGAATCATAATTACCCTTACTTTTTAAAGTTTATTACTCCCCTTAGACTAAGGAAAATTAGATCTTTATTGATCTCTCAGTATACTTTCTCTTGGTTCAGTTTTACAAAACAAGACAGAAATAGTGAAGAAATTGGGCAGAAACAAGAACAGCAGAAATAAGATGAGTACATATAAATGAAGGACATACAACAATCCAATATTTCGGCAAAAGTCTTTTTTCAAGGATCACATACAAAAACAACACAACAGATGTATGTTGTTTTGTCTGTTGTTTTTGTATGTGATATTTGACGTGAATTTTCTTAACAGCTGTCTCCGCTTGAAGGTCATCCCTAAAGGTTGCACCTCTAAGTTTAATCCTGCCACGGGTACTCTACCCCAGGCTTAGTCACCATATTCAGGTCACTGAAAACAAATCAGCGCATGCGCTGTGTGGTCGAGCAACACACTGAACTCCTCTTGGCCCTTGACAAACAGATTTCTCAACTCCCTGTCCAGCTTGGCAAGATCACATCTGACAACTACCTCATTTAGTCTCTCCACGAACAGGCAGCTCTACTTGTAACTGTCTACTCTAAAAAAAAAAACTTTCTGCTATCCGTTCCATTCTAAGCTTTCCTCGATCCGCGATCATCTCTGCTCCCACTAAGCTTCTCTGCATTCCTTTTGATCTTCCACGCTTGCTGATGAACTGCCTGTCCTGGGTAACAGGTTAGTTCCCCTCCGTCCATCTGGACACCATCTGGCGGAGAGCCTCGATCCCTGGACCTTTACACTAATCACACACTTCATGAAATCAACAAGCTTTGTCTTACCCGTGTACGACTCTCCAACCTGACTCACGGAGAGCAGCGCACATTTTCAGAGCTTCAGCACAGAGAAGGAATCGCTATCAAAAGTCCTGACAAAGCTCGTGCCATCTTTTGTTGGAGAAAAGATGTATACATTCAAACAGCCATGACTCAGCTGAGAAAATAGTTATACATTCAGGAGGCCATAACTCAGCTGATAAAAGATTTATACATTCAGGAGGCCATAACTCAGCTGATAAAAGATTTAAACATTCAGGAGTCCATAACTCAGCTGATCAAAGATTTATACATTCAGGAGGTCATGACTCAGTTGAGAAAAGATTTATACATTCAGTAGGTCATGACTCCGCTGATAAAAGATTTATACATTCAGATGGCCATGATATAGCTGAGAAAAAAATTTGTAAATTTAGGAGGTCATGACTCAGCTGAGAAAAGATTTCTATATTCAGGAGGCTATGAATATCAGACTTAAAGGCACTCCTAGAAACACTCATCCAGATATATGCACCTACATCAGCAGCAGAAGAAGAGGAAGTAGAAGACTTTTATACCACACCGCAAACGACGATAGACCAGGTACGGAAAATGATATTGTATTAATAATGGGTGATTTTAATGCAAAGATTGGTACAAAAAGAGCAGAAGACGAAGGATATGTTGTGTAGAAATTTAGCATAGGACATAGAAATGAGGCAGGTGACAATCTAATGGTGTTTTGCATGGAAAATGAGCTAATGATCGCTAACACACTTTTTAAACAACATCCAAGAAGACTTTACACATGGACATCACCTGATGGGAAAACCAAGAATCAAACAGATTACATTTTAGTGCAAAGAAGGTGGAGGTCAAGCATAACATCAGCAAAAACTTTACCAGGTGCTGATTGTGACATGGACCATGAGTTATTAATAGCAGACATGAAGATAAAGAAAAAAAAGACAGTTACGGGATCAAGACCACTCAGCTTTGATCTTACAAAAATACCAGAACAATACGGTATAGAAGTGAAGTACCGTTTCGAAATCCTGATGGCTGTACAGGAGGAGATGAAAGCAAAAATCAATAGTGTGAATTATTATTGGAGGAGAGAGAACCCGAACCGACAATAGAAAAAGTTTTATGTGCAATAAAGAATCTGAAAAATGATAAATCACCAGGATGTGATGAGATACCAGCTGAACTTATTAAAGCAAGAGGAAAGGAATGTGCAATAATCTGTCATGCACTACTGTGTAAAGATTTATGGCATTCAGGTATTTGGCCAAAAGAATGGAAAAGAACTGTATTCATACCACTGCCAAAAAAGGGTAACTTGAAATTATGCACAAACTACAGAACTGTTGCCCTGATTAGTCATGCCAGTAAAATTCTATTAAAAATCATAATGGGTAGACTTCGAAAGAAAATAGAAGAAGAAGTCAATATGGTCCAAGCTGGTTTCAGGCAAGGAAGAGGATCAAGAGATCATATATTCAAAATAATATTAATAATAGAGAAATGCAGAGAGTTTAATAATGTAAATCTATATTTATCTTTTATAGACTACTCAAAGGCATTTGATTGTGTACAACACCAGAAACTTTGGGAAATAATGGGGGGGAAAATGGGATTTCCAACACATTTGATACAATTAACATCACTGATGTATCTAGACCAACAAGCAGCAGTAAGAATAAATGGTGAAACAACAAGTTGGTTTGACATAAAACAAGGGGTCCGTCAGGGGTGCATATTGTCACCCTACTTATTTAACTTGTATACTGAAAATATAATGAGGAATGTTAGAGAAGATGTAGACAAAGAATATTACCGTGGCATAAAAATTAGAGGTTATGAAATACCAGATATGCTGATGACACAGTATTACTGTCCACAACACATAAAGGAATGGAAAAACTAATTATGTCAGTCCACATGGGACGTGCAAATGAATGAATGAATGAATCAGCTGAGAAAAGATGTATATATTCAGGAAGCTATATTTCAGCTGAGAAAAGATGTATATATTCAGGAAGCTATATTTCAGCTGAGAAAAGACTTATATAACAAAGGCGTATTTCTTTTAAACACCAAGGTGCCCGAAGCCTGCCCTGCACAATCGATGCCGTGGCTATGGTTCACATCACGTCACTGGTAGGCCCGGTTTGCAGTACCACAAAGTCCATGGTCTTTCGTTTTCGTTGTTTTCGTTGTCTTAAAAAAAAAAGCTAAGGAAAGATTTATATATTCAGAAGACCATGAATGAGCTGAGAAAAGACTTATATATTCAATAGACCATGACTCAGCCGAGGAAAGATTTATATATTTGGGAAACTATGGCTAAGGAAGTATTTATATATTCAGGAAACTATGACTCAGCTGAAGAAAGATTTATGAGGGATGATTGATAAGTTCTCGGCCTGAGATACAACGGATTATTTGTGGACAACTTTTTTGGGTTATTTCTCAACATATTCCCCTTACAAGTTTATGCACTTAGTCCAGCGGTCCTGGAGCACACGGGTCCCTTCTTTGAAAAGTCATCATCTTGTGCCAGTAGAAAGTGGTCTATAGCATGAATGACGTCATCATCTGAAGCAAATTTGCGACCACTGAGCTACTTTTTAAGTCTGGTAAACAGGTAATAGTCCGAAGGGGGCCAAATCTGGGGAATAAGGAGGATGTTCAAGAAGCTGGAAGCCGCATTCATGAATGGCAGCCATTGCCACCGCCGACTTGTGAACTGGAGCATTGTCTTGATGAAAGATGACTCTTCTCACCAATTTCCCTCGATGCTTTTCTTTCAGTTTGACCCGCAGTTGGTTCACAAGATTAGCGTAATAGGCCACGGTGACCGTTCTGCCCTTTTGAAGATAGTCTACCAATAGCACACCTTTTAAATCCCAAAACATGGAAGCCATCACTTTGCCTGCAAACAGAACCACACTTGCTTTCTTTGGAGGTGGGGGGCACTGCTTTGACTGTTCTTTGGTTTCTGGTTGAAAATGATGAACCAGGGTCTCATCCATAGCCACAAATTGCTGAAGAAACTTTTCAGGAGATTATCATCAGCTCCAAGAAGTTTCCGGATCCATCGAGCAAAGACCTTTGTCATTTGAAGATCATTGCGAATAATGGCATGAACACGTTCCTGGGAGATGCCCAACTCAGTTATAATGTACCGCTCAGTTGGTCGTCGATCCTCCATTATCATGTCATGGATTCCGCCGGTGGTTTCATCGGTGGTCACCATTCTTGGTCTTCCTGGATGGGGATCATTTTCCAGACTCTCTCTTCCATGTTTGAATTGAGCTGCCCATGTCTTCACTGTGCTGTAAGAAGGGGCACTCTCCCCTAGAGTCTCTACCATATCCTCATGGATCTCCTTTGATGATAAGCCCTTGATGCAGAGGTAGCGAAAGACTGCTCAGTGAGAAATTGTATCCATTTTCTCAATTTCTGCCTCCCCTTACCACTTCCTTAGCCTGTAAAAAAAATTGGTTGCAGTTAATTTCTTGAAACTTGGTGTTTAATCTTACATTAACCTGATCTACAAATGCACATAATATCAACTGTGTGTTTCAAGTAGTTGTACCTTATGCCGAGAACTTATCAATCACCCCTCATGTATATTCAGGAAACTGTGACTCAGCTAAGGAAAGATTTATATATTCAGGAAACTGTGACTCAGCTAAGGAAAGATTTATATATTCAGGAAACTGTGACTCAGCTAAGGAAAGATTTATATATTCAGGAAACTGTGACTCAGCTAAGGAAAGATTTATATATTTTGGGGCCATTCTCGGCCTTTTCGGGCTAAGATCAAAGGGTAGTTTTTTTTTTAACTAAATGAGATGCCCGAGTCCTGCACATAGAGTGCCGGGGCGTGGCCCACATCTAATTACAGGTAGACCCGGGGGCCTGGCCCACATCTAATTACAGGTAGACCCGAGAGCCTGACCCACATTTAGTTACAGGTAAACCCGGGGGCCTGACCCATCTAGTTACAGGTAAACCCGGGGGCCTGGCCCACATCTAGTTACAGGTAGACCCGGGGGCCTGACCCACATCTAGTTACAGGTAGACCCGGGGGCCTGACCCACATCTAGTTACAGGTAGACCGACTATCCCAGTACTGACGGGTTCATGGTTTGTTGTCTTTTGTAGTTTAAAAAAAATTCAGGGGCCATAAGTCAGCTGTGTAACCCAACTTTCGATCCATAAGTCAGCTGTGTAACCCAACCTTCTATCCATAACTCACCTGTGTAACCCAACTTTCTATCCATAAGTCAGCTGTGTAACCCAACTTTCGATCCATAAGTCAGTCAGCTGTGTAACCCAACTTTCGATCCATAAGTCAGTCAGCTGTTTAACCCAACTTTCGATCCATAGATTAGTCAGCTGTGTAACCCAACTTTCGATCCATAATTCAGTCAGCTGTGTAACCCAACTTTCGATCCATAAGTCAGCTGTGTAATCCAACTTTCGATCCATAAGTCAGCTGTGTAACCCAACTTTCGATCCATAAGTCAGCTGTGTAACCCAACTTTCTATGTATCTCCCCCTCAAGATTCCACTCAGGTTGGAGACATGATCAGTCAAATCAGGCAACCCAGGGAGACCCATAATTTCAGCTTCCTCCTGTCCTGTGGAGCAAATCTCTGACTTTTTTAGACAATATCTTTCAACCTCTTGTTACTAGTTTGTCTACTTATCTGAAGGACAATATCTTTCAACCTCTTGTTACTAGCCTGTCTACTTATCTGAAGGACACTATCTTTCAACCTCTTGTTACTAGCCTGTCTACTTATCTGAAGGACACTATCTTTCAACCTCTTGTTACTAGCCTGTCTACTTATCTGAAGGACACTATCTTTCAACCTCTTGTTACTAGCCTGTCTACATATCTGAAGTACACTATCTTTCAACCTCTTGTTACTAGTTTGCCTACTTTTCTGAAGGGTACTAAACACGCTCTCAGTATTTTTGAGACTCTTACCTGGTCACACTTACGACATCTTCACCCTGGACGTAGTTTCCTTGTACACATCCCTCATGACCAGGGACTTCAGGCTGTCGAGTTCTTTTTTAAGAAAAGACGCCATCCTTCTGTTCCTGCTTCCACCACTTCGCACCCTACACAGCTTGTCTTCGAACTCAACTCGTTTCAGTTCAGTGGCCTGTACTTCGACCAGATCAGTCGCCACGGGTACCAAAATGGGCCCTAGCTACGCATGTCTATTCATGGGTCATTTCGAACACAAGGTCACGGAATCTTACTGTGGACCTTTTCCAGCCATCTACAGGCGCTACACTGATGATGGTCTCAGCGTCACATCAAGGACCTTGACGGCTTTATCAGTTTCGTTAAGGAGTTTAATCCTGTGATTTCTTTCAATTCACATGTCTCTACAACTTCTGTCAGCTTTCTCGACATTGCCATCACTATCAGTCCTTCAGGACTTACCACTGCAGTCTACTATAAACCTTCAGGACTTACCACTTCAGTCTACTATAAACCTTCAGGACTTACCGCTTCAGTCTACTATAAACCTTCAGGACTTACAACTTCAGTCTACTATAAACCATCAGGATTTACCACTGCAGTCTACTATAAACCTTCAGGACTTACCACTTCAGTCTACTATAAACCTTCAGGACTTACCACTTCAGTCTACTATAAACCTTCAGGACTTACCACTTCAGTCTACTATAAACATTCAGGACTTACCACTTCAGTCTACTATAAACCTTCAGGACTTACCACTTCAGTCTACTATAAACCTTCAGGACTTACCACTTCAGTCTACTATAAACCTTCAGGACTTACCACTTCAGTCTACTATAAACCTTCAGGAAGATTAAAGAGAGAAAACTTAAATACTTTGACACATTAAACATCATGATAATTTAGAGAAGACCGTATTGGAAGGATACATAATGGGAAAAAGATGGCTACAAGACATCGTTGATGATCTGGAAATGGATGCATCAACAGCAGGGCATCTTGCTCATAACCGAGAGGCCTACAGGAGAGCTGTTAGGGAGGCAAAGTTCCGCAAGGGACATGCAAATGAATGAATGAATGAGCTATCCGGAACTTGTTCTCACTTTGTCGTTGAACCGCATCAGCCATATCTCGCGACAGTATGCTCTAACTTCTAAACCATCTTGCAGCCCGGACAGAGTAAAACTGGTATCCACATAGCTAAGGACATCGTGTTTCTTCATCTGTAGCTGCAGTCCCATTCAACCAATGAACGAACTAGAAAAGCTCTAGAACATCGCCTTATTTTCCTGCTTCCACCACTTCGCACCTTACACGGCTTGTCTTCGAATTCAACTCGTTTCAGTTCAGTGGCCTGTACTTCGACCAGATCAGTGGTGTAGCCATGGGTACCAAAATGGGCCCTAGCTACGCATGTCTATTCATGGGTCATTTCGAACACAAGGTCGCGGAATCTTACTGTGGACCTTTTCCGCCCGTCTATAGGCGCTACACTGACGATGGCCTCAGCGTCACATCAAGGACCTTGACGGCTTTATCTGTTTCGTTAAGGAGTTTAATCCTGTGATTTCTTTCACTTCACATGTCTCTACAGCTTCTGTCAACTTTCTCCACATTGCCATCACTATCAGGACTTACCACTTCAGTCTGCTATAAACCTTCAGGACTTACCACTTCAGTCTACTATAAACCTTCAGGACTTATCACTTCAGTCTACTATAAACCTTCAGGACTTACCACTTCAGTCTACTATAAACCTTCAGGACTTATCACTTCAGTCTACTATAAACCTTCAGGACTTACCACTTCAGTCTACTATAAACCTTCAACTCTCATATCTATCTCTTGTACTCCTCCTCTCACCCCAGATCACGCAAGGACTCAAATTCCTGTCTCTCAGCGTTTTAGGTCGCGACGTTTGTGTGCTGGAGATCTTGATTTCCAGGTCAAGCCCCGTGGGATGCTGGATTTATTTCACCAGCACAGCTATTCCAGTCGCAACATATGCCTGTGAGACATGGGCACTTAACAAAACAGCTGAGAAACGCATACATGCTTTTGAATGTAAATGCTACAGAAGAGTTCTCCAAATATCATGGACACAAAAAAGAACAGATATATCCATACTACAAGAGCTTTGAAGAAGGCTGGCTAGTAAAGAGGATTAAAGAGAGAAAACTTAAATACACATTAAACATCATGATAATTTAGAGAAGACCGTATTGGCAGGATACATAATGGGAAAAAGAAAGAGAGGAAGACCAAGGCGAAGATGGCTACAAGACATCTTTGATGATCCGGAAATGGATGCATCAACAGCAGGGCATCTTGCTCATAACCGAGAGGCCTACAGGAGAGCTGTTAGGGAGGCAAAGTTCCGCAAGGGACATGCAAATGAATGAATGAATGAGCTATCCGGAACATGTTCTCACTTTGTCGTTGAACCGCATCAGCCATATCTCGCGACAGTATGCTCTAACTTCTAAACCATCTTGCAGCCAGGACAGAGTAAAACTGCTACCCACATAGCTAAGGACATCGTGTTTCATCATCTGTAGCTGCAGTCCCCTCTATTCAACCGATGAACGAACTAGAAAAGCTCTAGAACATCGCCTTATTTTCCAGACATGCTGTCTCCACCCACCTGGTATGAACAGTAAATTCAGCTTTCTTTAAACTGTATCTCCAGCTTGTTGCTGCCTCTTTCTGTAGATATTCCCAACTTTGTCTTAATTCCACTCACTTCACTGCATTCCCCCCATGCTTGCCGACCCACTCACTTCACTGCATTCCCCCCCCCTCCCCATGCTTGCCGACCTACTAACTTCACTGCATTCCCCCATGCTTGCCGACCCACTCACTTCACTCATCCCCCCATGCTTGCCGACCCACTCACTTCACTGCATTCCCCCCCTCCCCATGCTTGCCGACCTACTAACTTCACTGCATCCCCCCATGCTTGCTGACCTACTAACTTCACTGCATCCCCTCATGCTTGCCGACCTACTAACTTCACTGCATCCCTCCATGCTTGCCGACCTACTAACTTCACTGCATCCCTCCATACTTGCCGACCTACTAACTTCACTGCATCCCTCCATACTTGCCGACCCACTAACTTCACTGCATCCCCCTATGCTTTACTAACTTCACTGCATCCCCCCATACTTGCCGACCCACTAACTTCACTGCATCCCTTCATACTTCCCAATCCACTAACTTCACTGCATCCCCCCATGCTTGCCGACCTACTAACTTCACTGCATCCCTCCATACTTGCCAATCCACTAACTTCACTGCATCCCTCCATACTTGCCAGTCCACTAACTTCACTGCATCCCTCCATACTTGCCAATCCACTATAAACCTTCAGGACTTACCACTTCAGTCTACTATAAACCTTCAGGACTTATCACTTCAGTCTACTATAAACCTTCAGGACTTACCACTTCAGTCTACTATAAACCTTCAACTCTCATATCTATCTCTTGTACTCCTCCTCTCACCCCAGATCACGCAAGGACTCAAATTCCTGTCTCTCAGCGTTTTAGGTCGCGACGTTTGTGTGCTGGAGATCTTGATTTCCAGGTCAAGCCCCGTGGGATGCTGGATTTATTTCACCAGCACAGCTATTCCAGTCGCAACATATGCCTGTGAGACATGGGCACTTAACAAAACAGCTGAGAAACGCATACATGCTTTTGAATGTAAATGCTACAGAAGAGTTCTCCAAATATCATGGACACAAAAAAGAACAGATATATCCATACTACAAGAGCTTTGAAGAAGGCTGGCTAGTAAAGAGGATTAAAGAGAGAAAACTTAAATACACATTAAACATCATGATAATTTAGAGAAGACCGTATTGGCAGGATACATAATGGGAAAAAGAAAGAGAGGAAGACCAAGGCGAAGATGGCTACAAGACATCTTTGATGATCCGGAAATGGATGCATCAACAGCAGGGCATCTTGCTCATAACCGAGAGGCCTACAGGAGCTGTTAGGGAGGCAAAGTTCCGCAAGGGACATGCAAATGAATGAATGAATGAGCTATCCGGAACATGTTCTCACTTTGTCGTTGAACCGCATCAGCCATATCTCGCGACAGTATGCTCTAACTTCTAAACCATCTTGCAGCCAGGACAGAGTAAAACTGCTACCCACATAGCTAAGGACATCGTGTTTCATCATCTGTAGCTGCAGTCCCCTCTATTCAACCGATGAACGAACTAGAAAAGCTCTAGAACATCGCCTTATTTTCCAGACATGCTGTCTCCACCCACCTGGTATGAACAGTAAATTCAGCTTTCTTTAAACTGTATCTCCAGCTTGTTGCTGCCTCTTTCTGTAGATATTCCCAACTTTGTCTTAATTCCACTCACTTCACTGCATTCCCCCCCATGCTTGCCGACCCACTCACTTCACTGCATTCCCCCCCCCTCCCCATGCTTGCCGACCTACTAACTTCACTGCATTCCCCCATGCTTGCCGACCACTAACTTCACTGCATCCCCCCATGCTTGCCGACCCACTCACTTCACTGCATTCCCCCCCTCCCCATGCTTGCCGACCTACTAACTTCACTGCATCCCCCCATGCTTGCTGACCTACTAACTTCACTGCATCCCCTCATGCTTGCTGACCTACTAACTTCACTGCATCCCTCCATGCTTGCCGACCTACTAACTTCACTGCATCCCTCCATGCTTGCCGACCCACTAACTTCACTGCATCCCTCCATGCTTGCCGACCCACTAACTTCACTGCATCCCCCTATGCTTTACTAACTTCACTGCATCCCTCTATACTTGCCGACCCACTAACTTCACTGCATCCCTTCATACTTCCCAATCCACTAACTTCACTGCATCCCCCCATGCTTGCCGACCTACTAACTTCACTGCATCCCCCTCCCCATGATTGCCGACCCACTAACTTCACTGCATCCCTCCATAATTGCCAGTCCACTAACTTCACTGCATCCCTCCATACTTGCCAATCCACTATAAACCTTCAGGACTTACCACTTCAGTCTACTATAAACCTTCAGGACTTATCACTTCAGTCTACTATAAACCTTCAGGACTTACCACTTCAGTCTACTATAAACCTTCAACTCTCATATCTATCTCTTGTACTCCTCCTCTCACCCCAGATCACGCAAGGACTCAAATTCCTGTCTCTCAGCGTTTTAGGTCGCGACGTTTGTGTGCTGGAGATCTTGATTTCCAGGTCAAGCCCCGTGGGATGCTGGATTTATTTCACCAGCACAGCTATTCCAGTCGCAACATATGCCTGTGAGACATGGGCACTTAACAAAACAGCTGAGAAACGCATACATGCTTTTGAATGTAAATGCTACAGAAGAGTTCTCCAAATATCATGGACACAAAAAAGAACAGATATATCCATACTACAAGAGCTTTGAAGAAGGCTGGCTAGTAAAGAGGATTAAAGAGAGAAAACTTAAATACACATTAAACATCATGATAATTTAGAGAAGACCGTATTGGCAGGATACATAATGGGAAAAAGAAAGAGAGGAAGACCAAGGCGAAGATGGCTACAAGACATCTTTGATGATCCGGAAATGGATGCATCAACAGCAGGGCATCTTGCTCATAACCGAGAGGCCTACAGGAGCTGTTAGGGAGGCAAAGTTCCGCAAGGGACATGCAAATGAATGAATGAATGAGCTATCCGGAACATGTTCTCACTTTGTCGTTGAACCGCATCAGCCATATCTCGCGACAGTATGCTCTAACTTCTAAACCATCTTGCAGCCAGGACAGAGTAAAACTGCTACCCACATAGCTAAGGACATCGTGTTTCATCATCTGTAGCTGCAGTCCCCTCTATTCAACCGATGAACGAACTAGAAAAGCTCTAGAACATCGCCTTATTTTCCAGACATGCTGTCTCCACCCACCTGGTATGAACAGTAAATTCAGCTTTCTTTAAACTGTATCTCCAGCTTGTTGCTGCCTCTTTCTGTAGATATTCCCAACTTTGTCTTAATTCCACTCACTTCACTGCATTCCCCCCATGCTTGCCGACCCACTCACTTCACTGCATTCCCCCCCCCCTCCCCATGCTTGCCGACCTACTAACTTCACTGCATTCCCCCATGCTTGCCGACCCACTCACTTCACTGCATCCCCCCATGCTTGCCGACCCACTCACTTCACTGCATTCCCCCCCTCCCCATGCTTGCCGACCTACTAACTTCACTGCATCCCCCCATGCTTGCTGACCTACTAACTTCACTGCATCCCCTCATGCTTGCCGACCTACTAACTTCACTGCATCCCTCCATGCTTGCCGACCTACTAACTTCACTGCATCCCTCCATGCTTGCCGACCCACTAACTTCACTGCATCCCTCCATGCTTGCCGACCCACTAACTTCACTGCATCCCCCCATGCTTGCCGACCCACTAACTTCGCTGCATCCCCCCATGCTTGCCCACCCACTAACTTCGCTGCATTCCCCCCCATGCTTGCCCACCCACTAACTTCGCTGCATCCACCCCCCCCATGCTTGCCGACCCACTAACTTCGCTGCACCCCCCTCCATGCTTGCCGACCCACTAGCTTCGCTGCATTCCCCCCCCCCTTGCTTGCCCACCCACTAACTTCGCTGCATTCCCCCCCCCCCCATGCTTGCCGACCCACTAACTTCACTGCACCCCCCCCCCATGCTTGCCGACCGACTAACTTCGCTGCACCCACCTCCATGCTTGCCGACCCACTAACTTCGCTGCATTCCCCCCCCCCCCATGCTTGCCGACCCACTAACTTCGCTGCATCCCACCTCCCCTTTCCCCCCCCCCCCCCCCCCATTCTTGTCGGAGGCTACTTATTTTCAAGCCCTTCCTATTCCTCCTCTGTAGCCCCTATACTAGGCTGTGTTAGCTCTCTTGTCTAGCCAAGCAGTCTTGCCCTCTCAGTGTATTCTGTTCTTGTGAACTTTTCTCCATCCATCTATCCCCATTATGTCCTCTCCCACTTTACCATCTGGATGGCTTAGTTTGGGCCATGGGTATCTGATGGTGGCAAGCTATGGCTAATTGTGGCGTAGCGCCATGTTGTTTAGCATATGGTGCCATGTGTGATAACCCATTTACAGCATTTCTCAGCCAATCGCTAGCTTTCACTTTGCGCTCTATTTCGTCTATCTGGGGGCATTTCGTGCTGGACTTTCTTACAAGGAGAAGACCAAAAGGCTAAGTCTATATAGTTTTCATCCATTTTTCGTATTTGTATCTGTTGTGTTGTTTTTGCATGTGGTCGTTGAAAAAGGTGTTTGGCGAAATATTGGATTGTTGTATGTCCTTCATTTATATGTACTCACCTTGCTTTCTGTCAACTTTCCTCACTCTTTCTATCTTTTTGTAAAACTGAACCATACACCTCCATCTATTTTCATCATATCTGTATTTTAGAATGTACACATAGTTAGAAATACTTATCAATCAGTCCAGGGTTCTCAGTTGGTAGAATTTTCGTATGAGATTTGATAGGCAAATATCTTCCTTGGGGGAGGAGGGATATATGTAACAGTATAGGATTAGGTAACAGGCTTGGATATAAAAATAAGGTAGTAGTCTCCTCTGCAGAGAGTTACGTTTGGATATTTGTAGGCGTGTGCAGCGGGGAAATCCGCTGAAAAGTGGCACGCATTTGTATTTGTAATGAACGAACTGGTAGGAGACGCTGACAATAAAAAAAAAAGCGGTTAGGGCGGTAAAAGTGAGAAGCTTTCAACACGTAGATTCACAGAAGTTTTCCTTTATAGTTAGTTGTGCTCTCGTAATAGTAGTAAGTAAATTTGTAGTCTGTCCTTGTAGAACTCCTTAGCGGTTGTTAAGATTGTCCTTTTCAGGACATTTCCTTGGATTTTAGTTTTGAGTGTAGAAATATCTGTAAGAAGCAATGTCCTTCACCATCCCGTCGCGTAGGAGGTCGTTCCATGGCGACGTCAAGTTGCCTGGACATCATTTCATATAATTGTAAAACTCCATCAGTCTTTTCACATACTCTCATTCTGGCAATACCCACAAACAAATGTGCTTTCATTAATAAATGTGATTCTCTTGTAGTGGCCAGAGTTAGTTGGTTGTTGATTTATATTTGTGACACAACTGTGAGGTGGCATGTTCAGTTGATTTTCTATACAATTCACTGCATTCCCCCCCATGCTTGCCGACCCACTAACTTGACTGCATCCCCCCATGCTTGCCGACCCACTAACTTCGCTGCATTCCCCCTTCCATGCTTGCCCACCCACTAACTTCGCTGCATCCCCCCCCCATGCTTGCCCACCCACTAACTTCGCTGCATCCACCCCCCCCCATGCTTGCCGACCCACTAACTTCGCTGCACCCCCCTCCATGCTTGCCGACCCACTAACTTCGCTGCATTCCCCCCCCCCTTGCTTGCCCACCCACTAACTTCGCTGCATTCCCCCCCCCCCCATGCTTGCCGACCCACTAACTTCACTGCACCCCCCCCCCATGCTTGCCGACCGACTAACTTCGCTGCACCCACCTCCATGCTTGCCGACCCACTAACTTCGCTGCATTCCCCCCCCCCCCATGCTTGCCGACCCACTAACTTCGCTGCATCCCACCTCCCCTTTCCCCCCCCCCCCCCCCCCATTCTTGTCGGAGGCTACTTATTTTCAAGCCCTTCCTATTCCTCCTCTGTAGCCCCTATACTAGGCTGTGTTAGCTCTCTTGTCTAGCCAAGCAGTCTTGCCCTCTCAGTGTATTCTGTTCTTGTGAACTTTTCTCCATCCATCTATCCCCATTATGTCCTCTCCCACTTTACCATCTGGATGGCTTAGTTTGGGCCATGGGTATCTGATGGTGGCAAGCTATGGCTAATTGTGGCGTAGCGCCATGTTGTTTAGCATATGGTGCCATGTGTGATAACCCATTTACAGCATTTCTCAGCCAATCGCTAGCTTTCACTTTGCGCTCTATTTCGTCTATCTGGGGGCATTTCGTGCTGGACTTTCTTACAAGGAGAAGACCAAAAGGCTAAGTCTATATAGTTTTCATCCATTTTTCGTATTTGTATCTGTTGTGTTGTTTTTGCATGTGGTCGTTGAAAAAGGTGTTTGGCGAAATATTGGATTGTTGTATGTCCTTCATTTATATGTACTCACCTTGCTTTCTGTCAACTTTCCTCACTCTTTCTATCTTTTTGTAAAACTGAACCATACACCTCCATCTATTTTCATCATATCTGTATTTTAGAATGTACACATAGTTAGAAATACTTATCAATCAGTCCAGGGTTCTCAGTTGGTAGAATTTTCGTATGAGATTTGATAGGCAAATATCTTCCTTGGGGGAGGAGGGATATATGTAACAGTATAGGATTAGGTAACAGGCTTGGATATAAAAATAAGGTAGTAGTCTCCTCTGCAGAGAGTTACGTTTGGATATTTGTAGGCGTGTGCAGCGGGGAAATCCGCTGAAAAGTGGCACGCATTTGTATTTGTAATGAACGAACTGGTAGGAGACGCTGACAATAAAAAAAAAAAGCGGTTAGGGCGGTAAAAGTGAGAAGCTTTCAACACGTAGATTCACAGAAGTTTTCCTTTATAGTTAGTTGTGCTCTCGTAATAGTAGTAAGTAAATCTGTAGTCTGTCCTTGTTGAACTCCTTAGCGGTTGTTAAGATTGTCCTTTTCAGGACATTTCCTTGGATTTTAGTTTTGAGTGTAGAAATATCTGTAAGAAGCAATGTCCTTCACCATCCCGTCGCGTAGGAGGTCGTTCCATGGCGACGTCAAGTTGCCTGGACATCATTTCATATAATTGTAAAACTCCATCAGTCTTTTCACATACTCTCATTCTGGCAATACCCACAAACAAATGTGCTTTCATTAATAAATGTGATTCTCTTGTAGTGGCCAGAGTTAGTTGGTTGTTGATTTATATTTGTGACACAACTGTGAGGTGGCATGTTCAATTGATTTTTCTATACAATTCACTGCCGTGTATGAACTCTACCTTAATTGTTCTTGGATTATGTAATATTACACAGAGAATATCAATGTAACAGAATTGAGGCTGCTAGATCAATCACAGAAACCAAAGTCCTCAAGTCAACAAATTACAGTAGGTGCCTAGTCTGTTCATTGCGCATATATGCATTGCACGCAAGAAAACATACGTCCGTAGTTGTGGGTCATGGAAGTTTTACACAAAAATTCGTCTTTAGTGGCGCCATGTCACGACCAGTTCATACACGTTTTTTCTGGCCCGGAGTTGTGTTTCATACTACAGTTCATCACAGCAGTCTTCAAGTTGTTGGACAGGCAGAACATTTTTGTTGTTAGCATTAGGGTTCAGTTTGTGGTCCTCGCTGTCCCTCTTGTCCTATCATCGTGTCAATGTTGGGTCCGTTGGATGTCATACCCCAAGGGAAAAGGAGTCTAGTTAGGTCAGAATTTAGTTTGGTTGGTTGCCCTTATGTCCAGGGACACTGCTGAGAGATTCCAGATGTCAGCTTCAATCATTAGTCAATTTCAGACATTTGAGATGTCAGATATTACCCCAGCTTGTTAATCTTGAAGCTCGTTGTTACTTGTAAACCTGTGAGAAGTTTGATCCTAAACCATCACATTAGAGAGACTTGGCATTTTAAAGAACTGCAACATGAACAGTGCATAGTTTGAGAGATCCGGCATTTACAACATGAACAGTGCATAGTTTGAGAGATCCGACATTTACAACATGAACAGTGCATAGTTTGAGAGATCCGACATTCACAACATGAACAGTGCATAGTCTGAGAGATCCGACATTTACAACATGAACAGTGCATAGTTTGAGAGATCCGACATTTACAACATGAACAGTGCATAGTTTGAGAGATCCGACATTTACAACATGAACAGTGCATAGTCTGAGAGATCCGACATTTACAACATGAACAGTGCATAGTTTGAGAGATCTGACATTTACAACATGAACAGTGCATAGTCTGAGAGATCCGACATTTACAACATGAACAGTGCATAGTTTGAGAGATCTGACATTTACAACATGAACAGTGCATAGTTTGAGAGATCCGACATTTACAACATGAACAGTGCATAGTCTGAGAGATCCGACATTTACAACATGAACAGTGCATAGTTTGAGAGATCCGACATTTACAACATGAACAGTGCATAGTTTGAGAGATCCGACATTTACAACATGAACAGTGCATAGTCTGAGAGATCCGACATTTACAACATGAACAGTGCATAGTTTGAGAGATCTGACATTTACAACATGAACAGTGCATAGTCTGAGAGATCCGACATTTACAACATGAACAGTGCATAGTTTGAGAGATCTGACATTTACAACATGAACAGTGCATAGTTTGAGAGATCCGACATTTACAACATGAACAGTGCATAGTCTGAGAGATCCGACATTTACAACATGAACAGTGCATAGTTTGAGAGATCCGACATTTTAAAGAATTACAACATAAACTGTGTATAGTTGAGCGACCCTGCATTTTTAAGAATTACAGCATAAACTGTCTATGAGAGACCTTGCACAATTCAAGAGTTCCAATGTAAACGGGTGTATTATCGAGAGACTGTGTTTTCGGGATTAATAGTGAACAATACTTTATTTTGAAAACCACTGTGCTGAACAGTTCAACGTGTGACGCTGTAGGTATTTTCACAAGTGGACATGAAGTTCGTTGTTGTTTTGTTTTAGTGTACCTTAGTATTATGGAAATAAAATGGTAGTGTAGTTGTTTTTAACTGAAGAAATTGAAGTGTAGTGAGTAAGACGTTATATTTTTTAAAAGTAAGGTTATTGAATTACTGTAACTGATTATTGCCAATATTATTGTGCTTGATTCTGAGAGTATTTTGCTAATGTCTTAGTAATTGCAGAGCAGTAAAACTGATAGTTGTGAACCGTGGAAGATGATATCCATGTTGTAGAGCTTGAACCATGGAAGATGATATCCATGTTGTAGAGTTCTTAAACCATGGAAGATGATATCCATGTTGTAGAGCTTGAACCATGGAAGATGATATCCATGTTGTAGAGTTCTTAAACCATGGAAGATGATATCCATGTTGTAGAGCTCTTAAACCGTGGAAGATGATATCCATGTTGTAGAGCTCTTAAACCAAGGAAGATGATATCCATGTTGTAGAGCTCTTAAACTATGGAAGATGATATCCATGTTGTAGAGCTCTTAAACCAAGGAAGATGATATCCATGTTGTAGAGCTCTTAAACCAAGGAAGATGATATCCATGTTATAGAGCTCTTAAACCATGGAAGATGATATCCATGTTGTAGAGCTCTTAAACCATGGAAGATGATATCCATATTGTAGAGCTCTTAAACCATGGAAGATGATATCCATGTTGTAGAGATCTTAAACCATGGAAGATGATATCCATGTTGTAGAGCTCTTAAACCATGGAAGATGATATCCATGTTGTACAGCTCTTAAACCAAGGAAGATGATATCCATGTTGTAGAGCTCTTGAACCATGGAAGATGATATCCATGTTGTTTAGATCTTAAACCATGGAAAATGATATCCATGTTGTAGAGATCTTAAACCATGGAAGATGATATCCATGTTGTAGAGATCTTAAACCATGGAAGATGATATCCATGTTGTAGAGATCTTAAACCATGGAAGATGATATCCATGTTGTAGAGCTCTTAAACCATGGAAGATGATATCCATGTTGTAGAGATCTTAAAACATGGAAGATGATATCCATGTTGTAGAGCTCTTAAACCGTGGAAAATGATATCCATGTTGTACAGCTCTTGAACCATGGAAGATGATATCCATGTTGTAGAGCTCTTAAACCGTGGAAGATGATATCCATGTTGTAGAGCTCTTAAACCATGGAAGATGATATCCATGTTGTAGAGCTCTTAAACCGTGTAAGATGATATCCATGTTGTAGAGCTCTTAAACCGTGTAAGATGATATCCATGTTGTAGAGCTCTTAAAACGCGGAAGATGATATCCATGTTGTAGAGCTCTTAAACTATGGAAGATGATATCCATGTTGTAGAGCTCTTAAACTATTTCACAAGTGGACTTGAAGTTCGTTGTTGTTTTGTTTTAGTGTACCTTAGTATTATGGAAATAAAACGGTAGTGTAGTTGTTTTTAACTGAAGAAATTGAAGTGTAGTGAGTAAGACGTTATATTTTTTAAAAGTAAGGTTATTGAATTACTGTAATTGATTATTGCCACTATTATTGTGCTTGACTGTGAGAGTATTTTGCTAATGTCTTAGTAATTGCAGAGCAGTAAAACTGACAGTTGTGAACCATGGAAGATGATATCCATGTTGTAGAGCTTGAACCATGGAAGATGATATCCATGTTGTAGAGCTTGAACCATGGAAGATGATATCCATGTTGTAGAGCTCTTAAACCATGGAAGATGATATCCATGTTGTAGAGCTCTTAAACCATGGAAGATGATATCCATGTTGTAGAGCTCTTAAACCATGGAAGATGATATCCATGTTGTAGAGCTCTTAAACCATGGAAGATGATATCCATGTTGTAGAGCTCTTAAACCATGGAAGATGATATCCATGTTGTAGAGCTCTTAAACCATGGAAGATGATATCCATGTTGTAGAGCTCTTAAACCATGGAAGATGATATCCATGTTGTAGAGCTCTTAAACCATGGAAGATGATATCCATGTTGTAGAGCTCTTAAACCATGGAAGATGATATCCATGTTGTAGAGCTCTTAAACCATGGAAGATGATATCCATGTTGTAGAGCTGCTCTGAAGCCCAAGCTGAGAATATTGACCTACACAAGAAAGTCGTCATTTTTGTAGAATTGAGTTTCCTCTGCCCTGCAGCTTCCTAAGTAATAAGGTGGATATATTAGCTCAAGTTAGTATGGATATTAGCTCAAGTTAGTATGGATATATTATCCTGTTGATCATCATGATGTTATTGATTATTTTGGGAGATATGAATAATGAGGTAGATTCCCTGTTGAAGATGATTTTCAAATGAAGCTCATGGTGCAGTTAAAGAGCGCAAGAATGTTGACTTCAATGGCCTTTACTTCGACCAGATTAGTGGTGTAGCCATGGGTACCAAGATGGGCCCCAGCTACGCGTGTCTGTTCATGGGCCACTTCGAACACAAGGTTCTGAGAGCCTTGAGAGGCCCTTTTCCCGCCTTCTATAGACGCTACATAGATGACGGCATTGGGGTCACATCAATGCCAGAGGAAGACCTTAACCACTTTATCAGTTTTAATAAGGAGTACAATCCTGTCATTTCTTTCACCTCCCATGTCTCTGCTACTTCCGCTAACCTTCTTGACATTGCCGTCACTATCGGCCCTTCCGGGCTTACTACTTCTATCCACTATAAACATACAGACTCTCACAGCTACCTCCTGTACTCTTCCTCCCATCCCAGATCGTGTAAGGACTCTATTCCTTTTTCCCAGCTTCTTAGGATACGACGTTTGTGTAAGGATTTGGATTTCCAGGACCAAGGCCATAAAATGCTAGATTTCTTCCGTCAACGCGGCTATCCAGAACATGTTCTCTCGTCATTTTGGAACCGCATTAGCCATATATCGCGGCAACAAGCCCTCACCCCTAAACCGCACTGTAGCTCGGACAGAGTTAAACTAGTACTCATGTACCGCCCTCATAGCTTGGCACTTAAGAACATACTGTTTCGTTATCTCCATCTCCTCCAGACCGAGCCTGATACACGTGAACTTTTTGGGGAACCCCCACTGGTAGCCTACAAACGAGACAAGAACCTCGGGGACCTTTTAATTCGTAGTCATCTTAAGACAGATGACACTTTTTATGGTACCAGACGTTGCGGACGCTGTAGATGCAACACTTGTCCGTTTGTTGTCGATGCTAACCAGATCTCCTTCCCTAAGTCCAGGTTATCAGTTAGTTCAGGAGGGTTTCACCTGTACTATTTGATGTAGTATCAGCATTGGCATCAATGACTGTGACAGTAGTATCAGCATTGGTATCAGTGGCTGTGATAGTAGTATCAGCATTGGCATCAGTGACTGTGACAGTAGCATCAGCATTGGCATCAATGACTGTGACAGTAGTATCAGCATTGGTATCAGTGGCTGTGACAGTAGTATCAGCATTGGTATCAGTGGCTGTGACAGTACTAGTGGCTGTGACAGTAGCAGTATCAGTGGCTGACAGCTGTATCAGCACTAGTATCAGTGGCTGTGACAGTACTAGTGGCTGTGACAGTAGCAGTATCAACACTAGTATCGGTGGCTGTGACAGTAAGGTTATTGAATTACTGTAATTGATTATTGCCACTATTATTGTGCTTGACTGTGAGAGTATTTTGCTAATGTCTTAGTAATTGCAGAGCAGTAAAACTGACAGTTGTGAACCATGGAAGATGATATCCATGTTGTAGAGCTTGAACCATGGAAGATGATATCCATGTTGTAGAGCTTGAACCATGGAAGATGATATCCATGTTGTAGAGCTCTTAAACCATGGAAGATGATATCCATGTTGTAGAGCTCTTAAACCATGGAAGATGATATCCATGTTGTAGAGCTCTTAAACCATGGAAGATGATATCCATGTTGTAGAGCTCTTAAACCATGGAAGATGATATCCATGTTGTAGAGCTCTTAAACCATGGAAGATGATATCCATGTTGTAGAGCTCTTAAACCATGGAAGATGATATCCATGTTGTAGAGCTCTTAAACCATGGAAGATGATATCCATGTTGTAGAGCTCTTAAACCATGGAAGATGATATCCATGTTGTAGAGCTCTTAAACCATGGAAGATGATATCCATGTTGTAGAGCTCTTAAACCATGGAAGATGATATCCATGTTGTAGAGCTGCTCTGAAGCCCAAGCTGAGAATATTGACCTACACAAGAAAGTCGTCATTTTTGTAGAATTGAGTTTCCTCTGCCCTGCAGCTTCCTAAGTAAGGTGGATATATTAGCTCAAGTTAGTATGGATATATTAGCTCAAGTTAGTATGGATATATTATCCTGTTGATCATCATGATGTTATTGATTATTTTGGGAGATATGAATAATGAGGTAGATTCCCTGTTGAAGATGATTTTCAAATGAAGCTCATGGTGCAGTTAAAGAGCGCAAGAATGTTGACTTCAATGGCCTTTACTTCGACCAGATTAGTGGTGTAGCCATGGGTACCAAGATGGGCCCCAGCTACGCGTGTCTGTTCATGGGCTACTTCGAACACAAGGTTCTGAGAGCCTTGAGAGGCCCTTTTCCCGCCTTCTATAGACGCTACATAGATGACGGCATTGGGGTCACATCAATGCCAGAGGAAGACCTTAACCACTTTATCAGTTTTAATAAGGAGTACAATCCTGTCATTTCTTTCACCTCCCATGTCTCTGCTACTTCCGCTAACTTTCTTGACATTGCCGTCACTATCGGCCCTTCCGGGCTTACTACTTCTATCCATTATAAACCTACAGACTCTTACAGCTACCTCCTGTACTCTTCCTCCCATCCCAGATCGTGTAAGGACTCTATTCCTTTTTCCCAGCTTCTTAGGTTGCGACGTTTGTGTAAGGAGGATTTGGATTTCCAGGACCAAGGCCATAAAATGCTAGATTTCTTCCGTCAACACGGCTATCCAGAACATGTTCTCTCGTCATTTTGGAACCGCATTAGCCATATATCGCAGCAACAAGCCCTCACCCCTAAACCGCACTGTAGCTCGGACAGAGTTAAACTAGTACTCATGTACCGCCCTCATAGCTTGGCACTTAAGAACATACTGTTTCGTTATCTCCATCTCCTCCAGACCGAGCCTGATACACGTGAACTTTTTGGGGAACCCCCACTGGTAGCCTACAGACGGGACAAGAACCTCAGGGACCTTTTAATTCGTAGTCATCTTAAGACAGATGACACTTTTTATGGTACCAGACGTTGCGGACGCTGTAGATGCAACACTTGTCCGTTTGTTGTCGATGCTAACCAGATCTCCTTCCCTAAGTCCACGTTATCAGTCAGTTCAGGAGGGTTTCACCTGTACTATTTGATGTAGTATCAGCATTGGCATCAATGACTGTGACAGTAGTATCAGCATTGGTATCAGTGGCTGTGACAGTAGTATCAGCATTGGCATCAGTGACTGTGACAGTAGCATCAGCATTGGCATCAATGACTGTGACAGTAGTATCAGCATTGGTATCAGTGGCTGTGACAGTAGTATCAGCATTGGTATCAGTGGCTGTGACAGTATTAGTGGCTGTGACAGTAGCAGTATCAGTGGCTGACAGCTGTATCAGCACTAGTATCAGTGGCTGTGACAGTACTAGTGGCTGTGACAGTAGCAGTATCAACACTAGTATCGGTGGCTGTGACAGTACTAGTGGCTGTGACAGTAGCAGTATCAGTGGCTGACAGCTGTATCAGCACTAGTATCAGTGGCTGTGACAGCAGTATCAGTAGCTGACAGCTGTATCAGCACTAGTATCAGTGGCTGTGACAGTAGTAGTATCAGTGGCTGACAGCTGTATCATCACTAGTATCAGTGGCTGTGACAGTAGTAGTATCAGTGGCTGACAGCTGTATCAGCACTAGTATCAGTGGCTGACAGCTGTATCAGCACTAGTATCAGTGGCTGTAAAAGTAGTAGTATCAGTGGCTGACAGCTGTATCAGCACTAGTATCAGTGGCTGTAAAAGTAGTAGTATCAGTGGCTGACAGCTGTATCAGCACTAGTATTGGTGGATGTGACAGTAGCAGTATCAGTGGCTGACAGCTGTATCAGCACTAGTATCAGTGGCTGTGACAGTAGTAGTATAGTGGCTGTGACAGTAGTAGTGACTGTGACAGCAGTATAGTGGCTGTGACCATAGTAGTATAGTGGCTGTGACAGTAGTAGTGACTGTGACAGTAGCATCAGCATTTCTTGTATGAATAAAAGCACATGTAAACTCATAATAAGTAATTTTTGATTAGCATTTTAAAATATGAATAATATTAACTCTGTCACATCAACAGCATTGATGATTGTATTTCAGCCACCACCACCATCATCATCATCACAACAACAAAAACTTGTTTGAGTTCAGAGCTCCTTGGTCCTGGATGAATAAAACTACATCACAGTGTCCACCCACTCACAGCTGTATCTCCATTCACAGTGTACATCCACTCACAGCTGTATCTCCATTCACAGTGTCCACCCACTCACAGCTATATCTCCATTCAGTGTCCACCCACTCACAGCTGTATCTCCATTCACAGTGTACATCCACTCACAGCTATATCTCCATTCACAGTGTCCACCCACTCACAGCTGTATCTCCATTCACAGTGTACATCCACTCACAGCTGTATCTCCATTCACAGTGTCCACCCACTCACAGCTGTATCTCCATTCACAGTGTACATCCACTCACAGCTGTATTTCCATTCACAGTGTCCACCCACTCACAGCTGTATCTCCATTCAGTGTCCACCCACTCACAGCTGTATCTCCATTCACAGTGTCCACCCACTCACAGCTGTATCTCCATTCACAGTGTACATCCACTCACAGCTGTATCTCCATTCATAATGTGTACATCCACTCACAGCTGTACCTCCATTCATAATGTGTACATCCACTCACAGCTGTACCTCCATTCATAATGTGTACATTCACTAACAATGTGTACATCCTGTTCCATGATGATATTACAGCCATATGCTAACTCGCAATATGTACATGGTGTTACATAATATCACAGCTGTACATCATTCACAATGTGGATAAGCTGTTCCATGATGATATCACAGCTGTACATCCACTCACAATGTGTACATTTGCTAACAGCTGTAAACCCATTCACAATGTGTACATCTATTCACATGGCCTATCCATTCACAGTATGTACAAATTGTTTCACAGTTGTACATCAAATCATAATGATTAAAGGCTGTTCGATGATGATTTCAAAATTTTTATGTTACGAGCGTCATACTGAAAGTCATGGGCAAAAAGTTTTTAAAAATCAGAATTTATGGATAGAGAAAACATAAATGTATCACCTTAATTTGCATCCTTTTCTTCACTTTTCAACATAATCTCCATTTATCTGCACACATTTTTCCCATCACCCTCATTCATTCATTCATTCATTCCTTTGCATGTCCCTTGCGGAACTTTGCCTCCCAAACAGCACTCCTGTAGGCCTCTCGGTTGTGAGCAAGATGGCCTGCTGCTGCTGCATCCATTTCCAGATCATCAACGATGTCTTGCAGCCATCTTCGTTTCGGTCTTCCTCTCTTTCTTTTTCCCATTATGTATCCTTCCAATACGGTCTTCTCTAAATTATCATGACGTTTAATGTGGCCAAAATATTTAAGTTTTCTCTCTTTAATCCTCTTTACTAGCCAGCCTTCTTCAATATTAAGCTCTTGCAGCATAGATATATTTGTTCTTTTTTGTGTCCACGATATTTGGAGAACTCTTCTATAGCATTTACATTCAAAGGCATTTATGTGCTTCTCAGCTGTTTTGTTAAGTGTCCAGGTCTCACAGGCATATGTTGCGATGGGAAAGATGCATGCCCTTAAAAATCTTATTTTTGTGGTTCTGTCTGCTCCTCTCCACAGATTCTTTATTTGTTTTACTTTCTGAAGAGCAATAGATGTCCTCCTTTTAATTTCCCTCATTGTATCTCCATTCATAATGTGTACATCCACTCACAGCTGTACCTCCATTCATAATGTGTACATGCACTCACAGCTGTATCTCCATTCATGTGTACATCCACTCACAGCTGTACCTCCATTCATAATGTGTACATCCACTCACAGCTGTACCTCCATTCATAATGTGTACATCCACTCACAGCTGTACCTCCATTCATAATGTGGACATGCACTCACAGCTGTACCTCCATTCATGATGTGTACATGCACTCACAGCTGTACCTCCATTCATGATGTGTACATGCACTCACAGCTGTACCTCCATTCATGATGTGTACATCCACTCACAGCTGTACCTCCATTCATAATATGGACATGCACTCACAGCTGTACCTCCATTCATAATGTGTACATTCACTAACAATGTGTACATCCTGTTCCATGATGATATTACAGCCATATGCTAACTCGCAATATGTACATGGTGTTACATAATATCACAGCTGTACATCATTCACAATGTGGATAAGCTGTTCCATGATGATATCACAGCTGTACATCCACTCACAATGTGTACATTTGCTAACAGCTGTAAACCCATTCACAATGTGTACATCTATTCACATGGCCTATCCATTCACAGTATGTACAAGTTGTTTCACAGTTGTACATCAAATCATAATGATTAAAGGCTGTTCGATGATGATTTCAAAACTTTTATGTTACGAGCGTCATACTGAAAGTCGTGGGCAAAAAGTTTTTAAAAATCAGAATTTATGGATAGAGAAAACATAAATGTATCACCTTAATTTGCATCCTTTTCTTCACTTTTCAACATAATCTCCATTTATCTGCACACATTTTTCCCATCACCCTCATTCATTCATTCATTCATTCCTTTGCATGTCCCTTGCGGAACTTTGCCTCCCAAACAGCACTCCTGTAGGCCTCTCGGTTGTGAGCAAGATGGCCTGCTGCTGCTGCATCCATTTCCAGATCATCAACGATGTCTTGCAGCCATCTTCGTTTCGGTCTTCCTCTCTTTCTTTTTCCCATTATGTATCCTTCCAATACGGTCTTCTCTAAATTATCATGACGTTTAATGTGGCCAAAATATTTAAGTTTTCTCTCTTTAATCCTCTTTACTAGCCAGCCTTCTTCAATATTAAGCTCTTGCAGCATAGATATATTTGTTCTTTTTTGTGTCCACGATATTTGGAGAACTCTTCTATAGCATTTACATTCAAAGGCATTTATGTGCTTCTCAGCTGTTTTGTTAAGTGTCCAGGTCTCACAGGCATATGTTGCGATGGGAAAGATGCATGCCCTTAAAAATCTTATTTTTGTGGTTCTGTCTGCTCCTCTCCACAGATTCTTTATTTGTTTTACTTTCTGAAGAGCAATAGATGTCCTCCTTTTAATTTCCCTCATTGTATCTCCATTATTAGTTAGTAGTGATCCAAGATATTCAAAACTCTCCACTTCTTCCAGTTTTTCCTCATTGATACATATTTCAGTTGCCTTGTTTGTTTTGTCAGTTGTCATCACTTTAGTTTTCTTTGCATTAAGATCATCACTCTACAAGTTTGAAAATATCCTCAAGGCAGAATTCTGTTCCAGCTGACCGAAGGCACAGACGCACTGCTTTCTGGACGTTCTCTCTGTGTCGTAGTGATGGCTTTGCAGTTGTTCTTTCACAAAACCGAAAAGATGGTAATCACTGGGTGCCAGGTCGGGGCTATAGGCAGGGTGTGGAAGAATTTCCCAACCTATTTTCTGAATTTTCTCAGTTGTCCAGCGAGCAGAGTTTTTCTCACAGCTTTGTGATCTTCATTCAACAAACGTGGGACCCAGTGGGCACAAACTTTTATATACCCCAGGGTTTAAATCATTTCCTGTGCTGCACTGTGTCCTATTCCAAGATTTACAAGCGATTTCAGATACAGTGACACATCTATCTTGTTTAATGATGTTGTCAACCCTTTTCACGTTGTGTTCAGTGGAGGCAGTTCAAGGGCCACTGCTGCGAGGCATATCTTGGATGCTCATGTTTCCAACTTTGAAATGTTTCACCCACCTCCTAACATTACTAGCACCCATGCACACATCTCCATAAGCAAGTTGTAGTCTTTGGTGAATTTCAGCAGCGGGGATTTCCTCTTTAACAACGAACTCAATAACAACACGTTGGCGAAACGAAACTTCAGCACCCATCATTTTGTTTATGCTCTATGTGGTCATGTGACACATGACGGTAATGTCATGTGACCTCTACATGAAGTGCAAAAGGTGTAGTTAAGGTGATACATTTATATTTTCTCAATCTATGACTTTTCATTTTTAAAAATTTTTCTCACGACTTTCGGTATGACCCTTGTAGTTCATCTTTTGTTTATACTGTCAGAACACCTCACAAGATCCTGACTTCTTCTTACAACTTAGTGTAGTAGTAGTTATGTCCAGGATCAGCAGACACACAAGATCCTGACTTGTTCTTACAACATTGTGTAGTAGTAGTAATGTCCAGGATCATCAGACACACCAGATCCTGACTTCTTACAACTTAGTGTAGTAGTAGTTATGTTCAGGATCAGCAGACACACCAGATCCTGACTTCTTACAACTTAGTGTAGTAGTAGTAATGTCCAGGATCAGCAGACATACAAGATCCTGACTTCTTCTTACAACTTAGTGTAGTAGTAGTAATGTCCAGGATCAGCAGACACACAAGATCCTGACTTCTTCTTACAACTTAGTGTAGTAGTAGTAATGTCCAGGATCAGCAGACACACAAGATCCTGACTTCTTCTTACAACTTAGTGTAGTAGTAGTAGTAGTAATGTCCAGGATCAGCAGATACACAAGATCCTGACTTGTAGTAGTAGTAATGTCCATGATCAGCAGACACACAAGATCCTGACTTCTTCTTACAACTTAGTGTAGTAGTAGTGATCAGCAGACACACAAGATCCTGATTTCTTCTTACAACTTAGTGTAGTAGTAGTAGTAGTAATGTCCAGGATCAGCAGACACACTGTCAACCACTTCTGTCTACAGGAGCTGAATGTTGACACTGGACAAAGCATCCACTGCCCAGCCGGGGTAATCCTTCTGGGGAAACATGGTGAGGAAGAACTGCTGGACAAACTGGGGGAATTTATCCTGCAAGATGCTGGCCTGGATGGACTTCATCAGCTGCAGCTGGAGATTAGAGCCAGGCAAACAAGAAACTGGTTACAAAATGTCATGGTCTGTCTTTTGTCTAAAACTGAAAGGTCAGGGCTGTAAAGTTTTGGTGAAGTTCTACAGGCTGGTTTTATAAGAGATAGTAGGAACGGAACAGAGAGATAAAGTTATAGACAAACTTGGAAGAAAAATAAATTAACAAATTTCAACAACTGCCTTTTTCTAGCACAAAAAAAAATTATTTTTTTAAATTAAAAGATCACTGATCTGGTCACTTTCATGTGGTTACGGCATTTAAAAAAAAATTTTTTTTTTGTCAATTGTGTGTTTGTTACCTTGTCTTTTTCATTGTATTTAAAGAATGCTTTTGTCAAAATATTGGTTTTTGTTGCCTTTATTTTTTTTTAAATTGCAGTTTTCTGACCATTTTCTTTCTTGTGAGATGCTTGTAACAATGGAATATTTTTTACTGCACAAAGACAACAAATAATAGTATGCCACAACATTACCTGTTCTTTCAAAGTTAACAATAAATGTATCAATATCACAATATGATCTCTTATACCAAAGTTAATAAATTATAACAACATCACAACATGATTTCTTATACCATCACATCAACATCACAACATGATTTCTTATACCATCATATCAACATCACAACATGATTTCTTATACCATCATATCAATGTCACAACATGATTTCTTACACCATCATACCAACATCACAACATGATTTCTTATAGCAAACCTCTTTTTTGAATTATTCTTCACACATCACAAACTGGGACTATGTCAAAATCTGGCATAATATTATAGCCTGTACAAGTACTCTCTGCTGATTACTTCAGATAACATGGTGTAGAATGAAAATGTATAAACTAGGAAAAAAAGTGGGAACAGCTTTATTATTTAATGATAACACACTTGTCTAATAAAGCAGTTCCTACTTTTTTCCTAGTTTATACATTTTGGTATCACAGCTTTACTGCAGTGCTTCATGTATAGTTGTATGCCTATACATTAATTATTGGTGTAGAATGAGTATATTTAAGGCATGTTTAAACTACAAAGACACAAACACATCTGAGAAAGTTTCCAACAAACCTGGTACGCCACGTTATGTACTGTTATAATGTTGCAGGCCGCAGGTTCGGTGTTTGCCAAAGTGTGAAGATATGCTCTCGTGTAAGTTTTACATGTGGAACAAGAGCAGTCACAGTCAATTGGTTGGAAATCTTTTGCAAAGAGTTTACTTTTCAAGTTGAGCTGCCCTGTTTTAACTAACGCACAACCAAATCTCTGAAAATGTGGAAAAAAAAAAAAAAAAATAGCTTCCATGGAAAGACATACAAAAGAGATATATATATTTTACTTGTTCATGTCAAACAGCCATTATGAGGTGTCAACATACAATCATGAGATGTCATCAAAGATAAATTTTTAAGAGTGTATGTATAAAGATTAAATATAAATCATTAAATAAGAACAGCTGTGATGTCACACCTTTGTCAGTGCTGTAAAGACACAGCAGGTTTGTTTTTTTTTAAACATAAGTACAAAGTGTGTGAAACTACATCTTAGTTCATACAGGGGTAAGGACCCATACAAGAAACAAGATGAAAGTACCAGAAACTGTCAGTACTTACAGCTGTACGTGTTGGAAAAACGCAGTCAAACATGTCACATCCCAGTGCAACACATACCACCAGGTCTACAGCAAATCTGAGGACAGAGCATTATGTTTGATCATTCTTTACATGTTTGATCATTCTTTACATGTTTGATCATTCTTTACATGTTTGATCATTCTTTACATGTTGATACAGTGGACAGACCACAGACCTGATTATGTTTGATCATTCTTTACATGTTGATACAGTGGACAGACCACAGACTAGATTATGTTTGATCATTCTTTACATGTTGATACGGTGGACAGACCACAGACCTGATTATGTTTGATCATTCTTTACATGTTGATACGGTGGACAGACCACAGACTTGATTATGTTTGATCATTCTTTACATGTTGATACGGTGGACAGACCACAGACTTGATTATGTTTGATCATTCTTTACATGTTGATACGGTGGACAGACCACAGACCTGATTATGTTTTATCATTCTTTACATGTTGATACGGTGGACAGACCACAGACTTGATTATGTTTGATCATTCTTTACATGTTGATACAGTGGATAGACCACAGACTTGATTATGTTTGATCATTCTTTACATGTTGATACGGTGGACAGACCACAGACCTGATTATGTTTGATCATTCTTTACATGTTGATACGGTGGACAGACCACAGACTTGATTATGTTTGATCATTCTTTACATGCTGATATGGTGGACAGACCACAGACCTGATTATGTGACAACAATCATCAATGTGACAAGTGTAGAAAGATCACAGACATCATTTTTCAAAAGTGTAGACAGATCAAAGACCTGATTATGTGATAAAGGTCACTGCTGTGAAAAGTGTAGATACATCAAAAACTGGACTATGTGATAAAGGTCAGTGTTGTGAAAACCTAGACTTGACTATGTGATAAAAGTCAGTGTTGTGAAAACCTAGACTTGACTATGTGATACAGGTCAGTGTTGTGAAAACCTAGACTTAACTATGTGATAAAGGTCAGTGTTGTGAAAACCTAGACTTAACTATGTGATAAAGGTCAGTGTTGTGAAAACCTAGACTTGACTATGTGATAAAGGTTAGTGTTGTGAAAACCTAGACTTAACTATGTGATAAAGGTCAGTGTTGTGAAAACCTAGACTTAACTATGTGATAAAGGTCAGTGTTGTGAAAACCTAAACTTGACTATGTGATAAAGGTCAGTGTTGTGAAAACCTAGACTTAACTATATGATAAAGGTTAGTGTTGTGAAAACCTAGACTAGACTATGTGATAAAGGTCGCTGCTGTGAAAACCTAGACTTGACTATGTGATAAAGGTCAGTGTTGTGAAAACCTAGACTTAACTATGTGATAAAGGTCAGTGTTGTGGAAACCTAGACTTAACTATGTGATAAAGGTCGCTGCTGTGAAAACCTAGACTTGACTATGTGATAAAGGTCAGTGTTGTGAAAACCTAGACTTAACTATGTGATAAAGGTCAGTGTTGTGAAAACCTAGACTTGACTATGTGATAAAGGTCAGTGTTGTGAAAACCTAAACTTGACTATGTGATAAAGGTTAGTGTTGTGAAAACCTAGACTTGACTATGTGATAAAGGTTAGTGTTGTGAAAACTATAGACACATCAAAGACTTGACCATGTGATAAAGGTCAATGTTGTGAAAACCTAGACTTGACTATGTGATAAAGGTTAGTGTTGTGAAAACTATAGACACATCAAAGACTTGACCATGTGATAAAGGTCAGTGTTGTGAAAACCTAGACTTGACTATGTGATAAAGGTTAGTGTTGTGAAAACTATAGACATATCAAAGACTTGACCATGTGATAAAGGTCAGTGTTGTGAAAACTATCTGTGACTGAGTCTGAGCATTTGAGTGAAAAATTAGACTATACTGGGAAATAGAGTGAACATTTATACTATATGTGGCATATGAGTGAACATTTATAATATATGTGGCATATGAGTGAACATTTATACTGTATGTGGCATATGAGTGAACATTTACACTATATGTGGCATATGAATGAACATTTACACTACATGTGGCATATGAATGAACATTTATATTATATGTGGCATATGAATGAATATTTATATTATATTTGGTATATGAGTGAACATTTGTATGCAGCATATGAATGACTATATACTATATGTGGCACATATGTAAACAGTAAGATTCTCTTGAAATGGAAGGTAAAAAGCTTAAATTTACAATTTCTTTTTTTTAACTCAGCTGAAAACATGTTTATTCTCACTCAGTTCAGTTGGTAGAGCATTACAGTCTTAATCTCAGGGTTATGGGTTTATGTCCCACATTAGGTGTAATCTGGGTGTGTTTAATGTACTTGTCTCAAAGGGTGGTAGTCAGTGATGTGGTTCAGTCAGGTGTGCTCCAGATAACTGTTAAGTACCTGGCTCTTCTTTGGAGCTTTGGAACAGTCAGGTGTGCTCCAGGTAACTGTTAAGTACCTGGCTCTTCTTTGGAGCTTTGGAACAGTCAGGTGTGCTCCAGGTAACTGTTAAGTACCTGGCTCTTCTTTGGAGCTTTGGAACAGTCAGGTGTGCTCCAGGTAACTGTTAAGTACCTGGTTCTTCTTTGGAGCTTAGGAACAGTCAGGTGCACCTCATATCAGATCACAAGGTCAAGGGAAACATGTAATAGAACAACATTCCCTACACTCTTCAGAAGAGTGGAATGTAACATATGTAACATAACAACATTCCCTACACTCCTCAATAGAGTGAAATGTAACAAAAGTAACAGAACAACATTCTCTACACTCCTCATTAGAGTGGAATGTAATAGAACAACATTCCCTACACTCCTCAGTAGAGTGGAATGTAAAAGAACAACATTCCCTACACTCCTCAGTAGAGTGGAATGTAATAGAACAACTTTCCCTACACTTCTCAGTAGAGTGGAATGTAATAGAACAACTTTCCCTACACTTCTCAGTAGAGTGGAATGTAATAGAACAACATTCCCTACACTCTCTACTGAGTGGGACTGATCTTTCCTCACTAAACATCCATAACATTATTAAGTTAGTTTAAATTACACTCTTTCCCCCCTCCACCCCCTGCTAAGAGTAAGGTTGTTTAACTTACTCAAATGTCATAATATAGTAAGGTTTATTTAACGTATTAAACTGTCCCCATATGGTTGGGAGGTTTGCGTAACTTACCCAATCCCTGTAAGATAGCGAGGTTTGCCTAACTTACCCAACCCCTGTAAGATAGCGAGGTTTACCTAACTTACCCAACCCCTGTAAGATAGCGAGGTTTGCCTAACTTACCCAACCCCTGTAAGATAGCAAGGTTTACCTAACTTACCCAGCCCCCATAAGGTAGGGAGGTTTGCCTAACTTACCCACCCCCTGTAAGATAGCGAGGTTTGCCTAACTTACCCAACCCCTGTAAGATAGCAAGGTTTACCTAACTTACCCAGCCCCAATAAGATAGGGATGTTTGCCTAATTTAACCAGCCCCTGTAAGATAAAGAGGTTTGCCTAATTTAACCAGACCCCCATAAGATAGGGAGGTTTGCCTAATTTAACCAGACCCCGTAAGATAGGGAGGTTTGCCTACCTTACCCACCCCCATAAGATAATGAGGTTTGCCTAACTTACCCAACCCCCATAAGATAGTGAGGTTTGCCTAACATACACAACCCCTGTAAGATAGCGAGGTTTGCCTAACTTACCCAACCCCCATAAGATAGTGAGGTTTGCCTAACATACACAACCCCTGTAAAATAGCGAGGTTTGCCTAACATACACAACCCCCATAAGACAGCAAAGTTTGCCTAACTTACCCAACCCCCATAAGATAGCGAGGTTTGCCCTTAGGTAGGATGTCGGTGGATATCTTAACCATCCTCCAAAAGTCAGATTTCTCCTCTCCTCCACTCAGACCTCCAATAGCATAACCACCAACATCTCTTTTCAGCAGTTCTGGGTTAAAAATAAACAAAACAAAATGATATGTTCTATGATCAAACAAACATAACAAAATGGCGTGTTCTATGATCAAACAAACATAACAAAATGGTATGTTCTATGATCAAACAAACAAAAAATAGTATGTTCTATGATCAAACAAACAAAACAAAATGGTATGTTCTATGATCAAACAAACATAACAAAATGGTGTGTTCTATGATCAAACAAACATAGCAATATGGTATGTTCTATGATCAAACAAACAAAAAATAGTATGTTCTATGATCAAACAAACAAAACAAAATGGTATGGCAAATCTTCTTCTTCTTCTTCGTTCATTTCTACCACCAAAAACCGCACTGTGAACCTACTGAATTCACGCCTGTGGTCCTCGTTAGGTCCCGTGGTCCCCTGTGTGGTCCAAAATAGACCACACGAGATCCACGAGAGGACCACAAGGGGTTCAGAGTATCACAGTGCTTTAGCCTGTATTCTTGGTGGGTCTCGGAAGTGGGATTGCGTGACACCGTGGTTTCCATTGCACCAGTTTAGTCTAGGGTTGGACTTTCTCACCGGAAGACCTCGACGTGTTTAGGATATCAGTGCATCCCCGCTGGGTGAGAGGCGGTAGCCCACCCAGGCCAGAGTTGGACTTTCTCACCAGAAAACCTCGACGTGTTTTGAGATACCCGTGTATCACCGCCGGGTGAGAGGTGGTTGCCCATCCAGTCCAGGGTTGGACTTTCTCACCGGAAAACCTCAGCGTGATTAGGACACGCAAACATCCCCGCCGGGTGAGAGGTGGTTGCCTATCTAGACCTCCCTGGTCCAGTGTCTCCGACTTCAGCATTTTGCGGTCGTGGCCGCTACCCTTCCTAGTTGTGACCAGGATGGAGCTTTTGTCCAGGAGGACGAATCCTCGCCACTAGTGACTTCTACCCCTGGGTTGAGCCGGTTTAGGCATTATCCCAGTATAGGCGTGTTTGGGACGGGACCGATCTCTAGGGCAGAGGTACTGTGACATGCATAGCCTTCAAGATTCACCCCTGGTATGAGCCGGTTTAGGCAAAATTCACCAGTATGGGTGTTTATCAGGCGTTACCAACCTCTAGAGCGGAGGTGGCATGACATGTCTAGCCATCAAGTTCCACCCCTGGTGTGTGCCGGTTTAGGCATATTTCACCAGTGTAGGTGTATTTCGGACGTGGGCGGCCTCTAGAGCAGAGGTGCCGTGGTATAGCTCTCGTAGCGATACTACTGGACATACCGGTTAAATTTCACTTTCCACCACCTTTTCCCATCGGCGCCGCACAGCAACCTTTATTTCTTTTCCGCATTTACTTCCTTAACCGGGAGAAGCTTCACTCCACGCGCGGCATTTGAAGAGTCTCGCCAGCAGTGTCTTAACCTCTGGGACAAGCTGGTTCATGCATTTCACCCAATATGACTGCACTCAGGACGTGGCCGACCTCCAGACCAGAGGTGCCGTGATTTGACTGTTTGGGTATGGCAAATGAACACCAACACACCAGAAGATCAAACAAAGCTGGATTGATGACAACACATTAGAAGATCAAACAAAGTTGGATTGATGACAACACATTAGAAGATCAAACAAAGCTGGATTGATGACAATACATCAGATGATCAAACAAAGCTGGATTGATGACAACACATCAGAAGGAAAGCATCTAGCCATGGAGTGTCTCAGAGCTCTTCTATCTGGATATATTGCCTTCTTCTGTCGAACTACCCATAAGGTAGTAAGTCAAACAAGAGCTAATCAACCAGTGAAGGTGGAGCCAAACTGGACAACACACTAGCTTAGTACAAGTACTTAACAGTCAACCAGTGAAGGTGGAGCCAAACTGGACAACATACTAGCTTAGTACAGGTACTTAACAGTCAACCAGTGAAGGTGGAGCCAAACTGGACAACATACTAGCTTAGTACAGGTACTTAACAGTCAACCAGTGAAGGTGGAGCCAAACTGGACAACACACTAGCTTAGTACAATTACTTAACAGTCAACCAGTGAAGGTGGAGCCAAACTGGACAACATACTAGCTTAGTACAAGTACTTAACAGTCAACCAGTGAAGGTGGAGCCAAACTGGACAACACACTAGCTTAGTACAAGTACTTAACAGTCAACCAGTGAAGGTGGAGCCAAACTGGACAACATACTAGCTTAGTACAAGTACTTAACAGTCAACCAGTGAAGGTGGAGCCAAACTGGACAACATACTAGCTTAGTACAGGTACAACCACTACTCTTATAATTCATTACAGTAACAAGCATGACAAATGGCATGACTAAGGTCTGTGGCAATCATTACAGCAACAAACATGACAAATGGCATGAGTAAGATCTGTGGCAATCATTACAGCAACAAACATGACAAATGGCATGAGTAAGATCTGTGGCAATCATTACAGCAACAAACATGACAAATGGCATGACTAAGATCTGTGGCAATCATTACAGCAACAAACATGACAAATGGCATGACTAAGATCTGTGGGAATTTTTACAGCATCTCAAAATAAAAACCATGTAATATTTCATTAAAACTTCCTGTATCTAGGTACAGTATTTCAGTCAAAACTTGACTATATCTAGGTACATCATTTCAGTCAAAACTTAACTATATCTAGGTACAGAATTTCAGTCAAAACTTGACTATATCTTAGTAGTACAGTATTTCAGTCAAAACTTGACTATATCTAGGTACAGAATTTCAGTTAAAACTTGACTATATCTAAGTACAGTATTTCAGTCAAAACTTGACTATATCTAGGTACAGTATTTCAATCAAAACTTGACTATATCTAGGTATAGTATTTCAGTCAAAACTTGACTATATCTTAGTAGTACAGTATTTCAGTCAAAACTTGACTATATCTTAGTAGTACAGTACTTCAGTCAAAACTTGACTATATCTAGGTACAGCATTTCAGTCAAAACTTGACTATATCTAGGTACAGAATTTCAGTCAAAACTTGACTATATCTTAGTAGTACAGTATTTAGGTCAAAACTTGACTATATCTAGGTACAGTATTTCAGTCAAAACTTGACTATATCTAGGTACAGCATTTCAGTCAAAACTTGACTATATCTAGGTACAGCATTTCAGTCAAAACTTGACTATATCTAGGTACAGAATTTCAGTCAAAACTTGACTATATCTAGGTACGGTATTTCAGTCAAAATCTGCCTATGTCTAGTCACTGTATTGCACTAACCATGCGCACACTTTGTTCTCAACTCTGCATTCAGTCCACCTTGAACTATGGGAAATAGACACTGGTCAATGGGTCTCTTATGAGCTTGGATACATCGGTCTAACCACCGGATAGTTCTGTTGAATGTAACAAGACATGAACTGAAAGACTGATAAGTATATGCAAAGAGAATCTTGAAACAAACAAAAAAGTTGATGGTACATGACATACAATCAAGAGACAAACTAAAAGGTTGATGGTACATGACAGGTACAATCAAGAGACAAACTAAAAGGCTGATGGTACATGACAGATACAATCAAGAGACAAGATAAAAGGTTGATGGTACATGACAGATACAATCAAGAGACAAGCTAAAAGGCTGATGGTACATGACAGATACAATCAAGAGACAAGCTAAAAGGCTGATGGTACATGACAGATACAATCAAGAGACAAACTAAAAGGCTGATGGTACATGACAGGTACAATCAAGAGACAAGCTAAAAGGTTGATGGTACATGACAGGTACAATCAAGAGACAAACTAAAAGGCTGATGGTACATGACAGATACAATCAAGAGACAAGCTAAAAGGCTGATGGTACATGACAGATACAATCAAGAGACAAACTAAAAGGCTGATGGTACATGACAGATACAATCAAGAGACAAACTAAAAGGCTGATGGTACATGACAGGTACAATCAAGAGACAAACTAAAAGGCTGATGGTACATGACAGGTACAATCAAGAGACAAGATAAAAGGCTGATGGTACATGACAGGTACAATCAAGAGACAAACTAAAAGGTTGATGGTACATGACACATACAATCAAGAGACAAACTAAAAGGTTGATGGTACATGACAGATACAATCAAGAGACAAACTAAAAGGCTGATGGTACATGACAGATACAATCAAGAGACAAACTAAAAGGCTGATGGTACATGACAGGTACAATCAAGAGACAAACTAAAAGGCTGATGGTACATGACAGGTACAATCAAGAGACAAGATAAAAGGCTGATGGTACATGACAGGTACAATCAAGAGACAAACTAAAAGGTTGATGGTACATGACACATACAATCAAGAGACAAGCTAAAAGGTTGATGGTACATGACAGATACAATCAAGAGACAGACTTAAAGGCTGACAGCAAATAACAAACACACCAGATGGTTCATGGCATAAAACAGACAAAAAGATTGAGACATAATGGAGGATGAATGACATGCAAAAGACAGAATCATAAGACAAACTTGAGAGCAGACAGTATACTATATAACAGACAGAATCATAAGACAAACTTGAGGGCTGACACTATATAACAGACAGAATCATAAGACAAACTTGAGGGCGGACATTATACTATATAACAGACAGAATCATAAGACAAACTTAAGGGCAGACATTATACTATATAACAGACAGAATCATAAGACAAACTTGAGGGCAGACATTATACTATATAACAGACAGAATCATAAGACAAACTTAAGGGCAGACATTATACTATATAACAGACAGGATCATAAGACAAACTTGAAGGCAGACATTATACAATAGACAGAATCATAAGACAAATTTGAGGGCAGACATTATACAACAGACAAAATCATAAGACAGACTTGAGGGCAGATAGTATATAACAGATAGAATCATGTGACAAACTGGACAATTGATGGCATACAACATACAAAATCTGGACAAAGATAGAAGACTGAAGGCATACAACATACAGAATCAAGAGGCAAACTAGATGATTGAAGGTATACAGCATATAGAAACAAAGGACAAACTAGAGGACTGAAGGTATGCAACATACAGAATCAAGAGGCAAACTAGAGGACTGAAGGTATACAACACATACAGAATCAGGATACAAACTAGAGGATGAAGGCATACAACATACAGGATGAAGGCATACAACATACAGGATCAGGATACACACTAGAGGGTGAAGGTATACAACATACAGGATCAGGATACAAACTAGTGGTTGAAGGTATACAACATACAGGATCAGGACACAAACTAGAGGATGAAGGCACACAACATATGGAATCAGGACACAAACTAGAGGATGAAGGCATACAACATACAGGATCAGGATACAAACTAGAGGATGAAAGCATACAACATACAGGATCAGGATACACACTAGAGGGTGAAGGCATACAACATACAGGATCAGGACACAAACTAGAGGATGAAGGCATACAACATACAGGATCAGGACACAAACTAGAGGATGAAGGCATACAACATACAGGATCAGGATACAAACTAGAGGATGAAGGCATACAACATACAGGATCAGGATACACACTAGAGGATGAAGGCATACAACATACAGGATCAGGATACAAACTAGAGGATGAAGGCATACAACATATAGGATCAGGATACAAACTACAGGATGAAGGCATACAACATACAGGATCAGAACACAAACTAGAGGATGAAGGCATACAACATATGGAATCAGGACACAAACTAGAGGATGAAGGCATACAACATACAGGATCAGGATACAAACTAGAGGATGAAAGCATACAACATACAGGATCAGGATACACACTAGAGGGTGAAGGCATACAACATACAGGATCAGGACACAAACTAGAGGATGAAGGCATACAACATACAGGATCAGGACACAAACTAGAGGATGAAGGCATACAACATACAGGATCAGGATACAAACTAGAGGATGAAGGCATACAACATACAGGATCAGGATACACACTAGAGGATGAAGGCATACAACATACAGGATCAGGATACAAACTAGAGGATGAAGGCATACAACATATAGGATCAGGATACAAACTACAGGATGAAGGCATACAACATACAGGATCAGAACACAAACTAGAGGATGAAGGCATACAACATACAGGATCAGGACACAAACTAGAGGATGAAGGCATACAACATACAGGATCAGGATACAAACTAGAGGACTGAAGGTATACAACATACAGGATCAGGACACAAACTAGGGGACTGAAGGCATACAACACAGAGGATGAAGGCATACAACATACAGGATCAGGATACAAACTAGAGGATGAAGGCATACAACACACAGGATCATAAGAGTTAACAACAGACGAAGGGCCATTTGTCAAATAAAATATTTAATACTTCAAGCTTCTTGTAACAATTCCATATCAAGAAAATGTATAAATCTACACCTAGACAAACTTGTTACTAGACTATACTAGGTACTAGACTAACTTGTTACTTGACAAACTTGTTACTAGACTAACTTGTTACTAGACTAACTTGTTACCAGACACACTTGTTTTCAACATAAACAATCTTCAATCAATCTGCACACAACTTTATCATCTAGCAAGCACTGCTGAGACAAATGATACAAGTTTTTTTATGTGATATTTAGTAACTTCACAGTTCACAATCTGAGAAAATACTCTGAGATGGTGAGACATTCTCGAGCTTACCTGTACACTCTTAACTTTGACTCAATTACTTGCACACTGATTCCTTTAATCTTGACCCAGTTACCTGTACACTGATTCCTCAATTCCTCCAACCATGCCACACATACACACACACCCCCCCCCACCCCCATGGTTCTTCTAACCTTGGTCCACTTACCTGAACTTTGCTTCCTCTAAATTTGACCCATTTCTCAGCACATCATTAGCTCTAACGTTGATCCACTCACCTATACGCTGCTTCCTCTAACCTTGATCCACTCACCTATACATTGCTTCCTCTAACTTTGATCCACTCACCTATACATTGCTTCCTCTAACCTTGATCCACTCACCTATACATTGCTTCCTCTAACCTTGATCCACTCACCTATACATTGCTTCCTCTAACCTTGATCCACTCACCTATACATTGCTTCCTCTAACACCTTGATCCACTCACCTATACATTGCTTCCTCTAACACCTTGATCCACTCACCTATACATTGCTTCCTCTAACACCTTGATCCACTCACCTATACATTGCTTCCTCTAACACCTTGATCCACTCACCTATACATTGCTTCCTCTAACACCTTGATCCACTCACCTATACATTGCTTCCTCTAACACCTTGATCCACTCACCTATACATTGCTTCCTCTAACCTTGATCCACTCACCTATACATTGCTTCCTCTAACCTTGATCCACTCACCTATACATTGCTTCCTCTAACCTTGATCCACTCACCTATACATTGCTTCCTCTAACCTTGGTCCGCTCACTGTGGAGTGGACAACATCATCCAACTGCATGATGATATCAGCTCCTAAAAAGACAAATTAGTTATGATTATGTGGTCTTATGTAACTGAAACTGACAACATTTAAGCACATCTTTAGTTCATCCTTAGGCAAGAAAACAGTTTATACTGGCCATGATCAGCTTGCTATCTGCACAAATCTCTGGTTTGTCACTGAAGCATACATTGTGGTCTGAAAACTGGCTGCTGCAACAGCTTTACAAGAAATCTCTAACCTACCGACTGAAATTTTTCACGAAAAAAAAAAAAAGAGTTCCTACCTATTGTGTTCTGTATCTCGACAGATTTCTCTGGTAAGAGTTCCTACCTATTGCGTTCTGTATCTCAACAGATTTCTCTGGTAAGAGTTCCTACCTACTGCGTTCTGTATCTCAACAGATTTCTCTGGTAAGAGTTACTACCTATTGCGTTCTGTATCTCAACAGATTTCTCTGGTAAGAGTTCCTACCTATTGTGTTCTGTATCTCAATAGATTTCTCTGGTAAGAGTTACTACCTATTGCGTTCTGTATCTCAATAGATTTCTCTGGTAAGAGTTCCTACCTATTGTGTTCTATATCTCAATAGATTTCTCTGGTAAGAGTTCCTACCTATTGTGTTCTGTATCTCAATAGATTTCTCTGGTAAGAGTTCCTACCTATTGCGTTCTGTATCTCAATAGATTTCTCTGGTAAGAGTTACTACCTATTGCGTTCTGTATCTCAATAGATTTCTCTGGTGACAGAAGCATCTCTGATCCATCATGTGGGGACTTGAACTTCACACCTTCTTCTGTGATTTCTGCCAGCTCTAACAAAGATACCATCTGGAAACCACCGCTGTCCTGTATTGTACAATCAGAAACATGTTTCAACAACACAAGACAGCCTCATTAAACTCACTAGAACAGCCAGTATAAACATGTTTTAACACAAAATAGCCTCATTAAACTCACTAGAACAGCCAGTATAAACATGTTTCAACAACACAAAATAGCCTCATTAAACTCATTAGAACAGCCAGTATAAACATGTTTCAATAACATACAACAGTCTCATTAAACTCACTAAAACAGCCAGTATAAACATGTTTCAACAACATACAACAGCCTCATTAAACTCAATAGAACACCCAGTATAAACATGTTTCAACAACATACAACAGCCTCATTAAACTCATTAGAACAGCCAATATTACAATATGTGCACATTTAATCTACACTCATTCATTCATTCATTTGCATGTCCCTTGCGGAACTTTGCCTCCCAAACAGCACTCCTGTAGGCCTCTCGGTTGTGAGCAAGATGGCCTGCTGCTGTTGCATCCATTTCCAGATCGTCAACGATGTCTTGCAGCCATCTTCGTCTTGGTCTTCCTCTTTTTCTTTTTCCCATTATGTATCCTTCCAATACGGTCTTCTCTAAATTATCATGACATTTAATGTGTCCAAAATATTTCAGTTTTCTCTCTTTAATCCTCTTCACTAGCCAGCCTTCTTCAATATTAAGCTCTTGTAGTATAGATATATTTGTTCTTTTTTGTGTCCACGATATTTGGAGAACTCTTCTGTAGCACTTACATTCAAAGGCATTTATGTGTTTCTCAGCTGTTTTGTTAAGTGTCCAGGTCTCACAGGCATATGTTGCTATGTGATACACTACAGAAAAAAAAAAGATTGCTCTATAAATAGATGCCTGACATGAAGATCAAAAATAATCTTACAAACACAAGAATAAAGAATACTTTGTGACAGACAACCTATCATTACTATACTGATGCTGATTTATTGTTCACAACAATAACAAGGAAATAGCTCAATAAAATCACTTTCCACCAACTCCAAATCTCTTGAGCTGACATTTTCACTGACATTCTGAGGCCAAGAAATGTCAGTTTTATGACATATCATTCAGGCAGACTGACAAAGAAATTTCACAAAATAAGAAGTAATAAGAAAATGTTACAAGATATTCCTGTAACAAAGTAGAATAGACATCAGGACGTGAAAGTAGAAGAGATATCAGGATGTGAAAGTAGAAGAGATATCAGGATGTGAAGCAGAAGAGATATATAAGGATCTGAAAGTAGAAGAGATATCAAGATGTGAAAGTAGAAGAGATATCAAGATGTGAAAGTAGAAGAGATATCAAGATGTGAAAATAGAAGAGATATCAAGATGTGAAAGTAGAAGAGATATCAAGATGTGAAAATAGAAGAGATATCAAGATGTGAAAGTAGAAGAGATATAAGGATGTGAAAGTAGAAGAGATACAGGGTGATCGTAGGTTCTAAGGACTGTTATTGCCGGAGGTGGGGTGTGCATCTCAAATAGCCTCTGGCAGTCAAGTCCATCTCCTGGCCTCTTGTGGCGAACTGTTTAAACTGACAGGAGAAGGGGCGAAGGCGAATATCTGGCGTCTGAAAACCAGACACTTAGGGTAGATGAGAGGCACATTTGGTAGCTCATCTACCGCTGCTGGTGAGATTCTTCAGCTGCCGTGCGTGGAGCGGTGCTCCTCCCGGCCAATGAAGAAAGGTGCAAATGGGGTTGCTGCACAGCACCACTGCAGAAAAGGTGGTAGAAAGGATAAAGCGAAGCAAACAGTCAAATCACAGCACCTCTGGTCTGGAGGTCGGCCACATCCTAAGTGCACTCATATCGGGTGAAATGCCTGAACCGGCTTAATCCAGAGGTTAAGACACTGCTGGCGAGACTCTTCGGATGCTGGCATGGAGTGAAGCTTCTTTCTGTCAAGGAAGAAACTGCGGAAAAGAAGTAAGGGTTGCTGTGCAGCGCCGATGTGAAAAGGTGAAGAAAAGATGAAGTGAAGTTTAATCGGTATGTCCAGTAGTATCGCTGTGAGAGCTACACATACCATGGCGCCTCTGCTCTAGAGGCTGGCCACATCCGAAATACACCTACACTGGTGAAATATGCCTAAACCGGCATACACCAGGGTTGAAACTTGATGGCTAGGCATGTCACACCAGCTCCGCTCTAGAGGTCGGTCATGTCCCAAACACGCCCATACTGGGATAATATGCCTAAACCGGCTCAACCCAGGGGCGGAAGTCACTAGTGGCGAGGATTCGTCCTCCTGGACAAAAGCTCCATCCTGGTCACAACTAGGAAGGGTAGCGGCCACAACCACAAAATGCTGAAGTCGGAGACACTGGACCAGGGCAGTCTAGACAGGCAACCACCTCTCACCCGGCGGGGATGTATGCGTATCCTAATCACGCTGAGGTTTTCCGGTGAGAAAGTCCAACTCTGGACTGGATGGGAAACTACTTCTCACCCGGTGGTGATACATGGGTATCTCAAAACACGTCGAGGTTTTCTGGTGAGAAAGTCCAACTCTGGCCTGGGTGGGCTACCACTTCTCACCTGGTGGTGATACATGGGTATCCCAAAACACGTCGAGGTTTTCTGGTGAGAAAGTCCAACTCTGGACTGGATGGGCAACCACCTTTCACCCAGCGGTGATACATGGGTATCTCAAAACACTTCGAAGTTTTCCGGTGAGAAAGTCCAACTCTGGCCTGGGTGGGCTACCACCTCTCACCCAGTGGGGATATACTGATATCCAAAACACGTCGAGGTCTTCCGGTGAGAAAATCCAACTCTAGACTAAACTGGTGCAACGAAAACCACGGTGTCACGCAATCCCGCTTCTGAGACCCACCACAGGCACAACCCCTGCGATACTCTGAACCTCTTGTGGTCCTCTCGGGGACCACTGCACTTAACGAGGACCACAGGCATAAATTCAGTAGGATCACAGGGCTGTCTTGGTGGTAGAAGTGAACAAAGAAGAAGATGAGGGTGATCATAAATTAAGGAAAAGGTCAGCTTGTTCTGGCCCTGGGCCGGCTGCACATAACACGTAATTATGCAAATTTACCTGGGGTCTCTGGTCTTTCTCAGTTGTTTATATGTTGTTTGTACTGCACAAAGCTACCCCAGTTTTCTGTACCCTCGGAGAATCTGCTTCGACCTAGTCAATGTATGAGAGCCCAAATTGTTGTTTGGTGTGATAAGATGAATTTAACCCCTCTGTCTGAAAAGTCCTGCCATTTCTAAATAAAGAGTCAATTCAATTCAATTCCCTTGCCTTAGATGAGTATTTAAGTTTAAGAGGTGACTACTTCAGCCTATTTAATTGCTACGGTTTTTCCGGTTGAGTATGTGTTTAGAGAAGTGGGAAATACTCCAGTTTTGTGCAGGAGATGTTTGCTGAAAAATATCCAGCTTCATCCATACCCAGTAGTAAAACAGTACACAATCTTACTGAAAAATTGTATGACCTGAAAATTGGTGTGTAGGTTGCGCTATCCAGACGATGCATTGTTGGACCTGTATTCTTTGAAGAAACTGCAGATTCTAGATGTTATTGTTCAGTACTCTACGACTTTATTGGACAGTTTCAAGTGGACGAGATAATGTACTCTTGGTTTCAACAGGAAGTTGCTACTGCGCATACGGCTTAAAACTCAATGAAACTCTTGAAAGAGGTTTTTTGCGAACATGTCATATAAAAAAAAAATGTATGGCCTCCTTGGTCACTAGATCTAAACCCACCGGATTTTTACTTGTGGGGAAAACTAAAATCTAATGTGTGCCGTGATCGACCACGTATGCTTAATGAACTGAAATCTGCAATAGTTTCTATGCTAAGAGACATCTGGCATGATGAGCTCCAAAAGGTGTTTGAAAATAAATAAAATGTTTGCAAGCATGCGTTGATGCACAAGGGCACCACTTGGAACTTATGTTAGGAGGTAAGTGTAAGAATTGTTTTATGAATCTGATCAAATTTCAAATTATAAATCTGTCTTTTATAATGCAGTATTTTCATAAACTCACGAGGTACAAACAGCTTTCCGTAGCTTCATTTGCTCTAACACATCGCAAGCAACCTCGGAGAATCTGTTACACCTTAGTCTAAGCATGACAGAGTGAAAGTGAAACAAAATCTGAGCGAGTTTACGTTCAACCTGTATCAAGATGTGAAAGTAGAAGAGATAACAGGATGAGAAAGTAACAAATTTAAAATGAAGACATAAGAATAACAGGTTTAACATAATATATAACAAGTTTAACATGATAAGATAAGAAAAACAAGCTTAACATAGGTATAACAGGTTTAACAATGAAAATATAAGAAAAACAAGCTTAACATAAAGATATAACAAGTTTAACAATGAAAAGATAAGAACAAGCAAAACCTGTACATGAAAAAGCATCAGTGGGCACTCACATTCCAGCATGTTTTCATTTTAACAAGCCTCAATGAGCACTCAAATATAGACTTATCAAAACTAGGCTCAAACTTATCTGATTCTGAGCACTCAAAACTTATAAAAATGAGGCTCAAACTTGTCAGAATCTAGTATGTCCTGACAGAGACAAGCCTCACCGTTAGTAGAACTCTGTCCCACAGGCATAAATTCAGTAGGATCACAGGGCTGTCTTGGTGGTAGAAGTGAACAAAGAAGAAGATGAGGGTGATCATAAATTAAGGAAAAGGTCAGCTTGTTCTGGCCCTGGGCCGGCTGCACATAACACGTAATTATGCAAATTTACCTGGGGTCTCTGGTCTTTCTCAGTTGTTTATATGTTGTTTGTACTGCACAAAGCTACCCCAGTTTTCTGTACCCTCGGAGAATCTGCTTCGACCTAGTCAATGTATGAGAGCCCAAATTGTTGTTTGGTGTGATAAGATGAATTTAACCCCTCTGTCTGAAAAGTCCTGCCATTTCTAAATAAAGAGTCAATTCAATTCCCTTGCCTTAGATGAGTATTTAAGTTTAAGAGGTGACTACTTCAGCCTATTTCAGTTTAATTGCTACGGTTTTTCCGGTTGAGTATGTGTTTAGAGAAGTGGGAAATACTCCAGTTTTGTGCAGGAGATGTTTGCTGAAAAATATCCAGCTTCATCCATACCCAGTAGTAAAACAGTACACAATCTTACTGAAAAATTGTATGACCTGAAAATTGGTGTGTAGGTTGCGCTATCCAGACGATGCATTGTTGGACCTGTATTCTTTGAAGAAACTGCAGATTCTAGATGTTATTGTTCAGTACTCTACGACTTTATTGGACAGTTTCAAGTGGACGAGATAATGTACTCTTGGTTTCAACAGGAAGTTGCTACTGCGCATACGGCTTAAAACTCAATGAAACTCTTGAAAGAGGTTTTTTGCGAACATGTCATATAAAAAAAAAATGTATGGCCTCCTTGGTCACTAGATCTAAACCCACCGGATTTTTACTTGTGGGGAAAACTAAAATCTAATGTGTGCCGTGATCGACCACGTATGCTTAATGAACTGAAATCTGCAATAGTTTCTATGCTAAGAGACATCTGGCATGATGAGCTCCAAAAGGTGTTTGAAAATAAATAAAATGTTTGCAAGCATGCGTTGATGCACAAGGGCACCACTTGGAACTTATGTTAGGAGGTAAGTGTAAGAATTGTTTTATGAATCTGATCAAATTTCAAATTATAAATCTGTCTTTTATAATGCAGTATTTTCATAAACTCACGAGGTACAAACAGCTTTCCGCAGCTTCATTTGCTCTAACACATCGCAAGCAACCTCGGAGAATCTGTTACACCTTAGTCTAAGCATGACAGAGTGAAAGTGAAACAAAATCTGAGCGAGTTTACGTTCAACCTGTATCAAGATGTGAAAGTAGAAGAGATAACAGGATGAGAAAGTAACAAATTTAAAATGAAGACATAAGAATAACAGGTTTAACATAATATATAACAAGTTTAACATGATAAGATAAGAAAAACAAGCTTAACATAGGTATAACAGGTTTAACAATGAAAATATAAGAAAAACAAGCTTAACATAAAGATATAACAAGTTTAACAATGAAAAGATAAGAACAAGCAAAACCTGTACATGAAAAAGCATCAGTGGGCACTCACATTCCAGCATGTTTTCATTTTAACAAGCCTCAATGAGCACTCAAATATAGACTTATCAAAACTAGGCTCAAACTTATCTGATTCTGAGCACTCAAAACTTATAAAAATGAGGCTCAAACTTGTCAGAATCTAGTATGTCCTGACAGAGACAAGCCTCACCGTTAGTAGAACTCTGTCCCAGTTCATGAACTTGTGAAGCCCTCCAGCCTTCTCTAAGAGTTCTGGGCCCTGCACAGGATGACAGAGACAGAAAGAAGAGACACTGGTCAAGTTGAGAAGATCATGAACACTCTTGTCACGCCAGATTTGTTAAGTATTATGCAGCTTTTATTGGTCTATATGACAAAAATCAACCTTAGATGACAAGTATCCTACTGGTCTATAACATTCGATGACAACTATCTTACTGATATATATCATTAGATGACAACTTGTATCTTAATGGTCTATAACATTAGATGACAACTTTCATCTTACTGGTCTATATCATCAGATGATAACTATCATCTTACTGGTATATATTATCAGATGACAACTATCATTTTACTGGTATATATTATCAGATGACAACTATCATTTTACTGGTCTATATCATCAGATGACAACTATCATCTTATTGGTCTATATCATCAGATGACAACTATCATCTTATTGGTCTATATCATCAGATGACAACTATCATCTTACTGGTCTATATCATCAGATGACAACTATCATCTTACTGGTCTATATCATCAGATGACAACTATCATCTTATTGGTCTATATCATCAGATGACAACTATCATCTTACTGGTCTATATCATCAGATGACAACTATCATCTTACTGGTCTGTGCCCCAAGTGGTACGTGTTCCCCAACATTATTCTGCAGTCGAGTTCTCTCAGTTGATCGGGCACAAGTCCCTTCAATGTGCCTTGCGTGCCCACCGGCATGAAGACCGGGGTGTTGACGACAGCGTGCGGTAGCGAGACAGCGCAAGCCCGTGCCTTTGATGTGGAACATTCTGCTAAAATTGTCATAGAGAGAGCATGCTTCCTTTGGACCGCCATTCTCATCATGTCTCCGAACTGACGTTGTTGTGCTGCTGATTTGAGTACTTTATTTGCTGATGAAGTTGTGCTTCTGACTTGAGTTTACCATAGATACTGTTTCTCTGTATGTGTTTGTGTGTGTGTGCGAGAAACATGTTGTCAGATTGTCTGCTAATCGTGTTTATATCGGTGTGTACAGCCTTTCTTGGTGAAGGTAAGATACCCATTTTGTTGCATTTTACAATAAAGTATGTTGTCATGTAACTGTGGCTTCATCGGACAGTTTAACTTTCAAGATCAGGCTCAAACTTGTCAGAATCTAGTATGTCCTGACAGAGACAAGCCTCACCGTTAGTAGAACTCTGTCCCAGTTCATGAACTTGTGAAGCCCTCCAGCCTTCTCTAAGAGTTCTGGGCCCTGCACAGGATGACAGAGACAGAAAGAAGAGACACTGGTCAAGTTGAGAAGATCATGAACACTCTTGTCACGCCAGATTTGTTAAGTATTATGCAGCTTTTATTGGTCTATATGACAAAAATCAACCTTAGATGACAAGTATCCTACTGGTCTATAACATTCGATGACAACTATCTTACTGATATATATCATTAGATGACAACTTGTATCTTAATGGTCTATAACATTAGATGACAACTTTCATCTTACTGGTCTATATCATCAGATGATAACTATCATCTTACTGGTATATATTATCAGATGACAACTATCATTTTACTGGTATATATTATCAGATGACAACTATCATTTTACTGGTCTATATCATCAGATAACTATCATCTTATTGGTCTATATCATCAGATGACAACTATCATCTTATTGGTCTATATCATCAGATGACAACTATCATCTTACTGGTCTATATCATCAGATGACAACTATCATCTTACTGGTCTATATCATCAGATGACAACTATCATCTTATTGGTCTATATCATCAGATGACAACTATCATCTTACTGGTCTATATCATCAGATGACAACTATCATCTTACTGGTCTGTGCCCCAAGTGGTACGTGTTCCCCAACATTATTCTGCAGTCGAGTTCTCTCAGTTGATCGGGCACAAGTCCCTTCAATGTGCCTTGCGTGCCCACCGGCATGAAGACCGGGGTGTTGACGACAGCGTGCGGTAGCGAGACAGCGCAAGCCCGTGCCTTTGATGTGGAACATTCTGCTAAAATTGTCATAGAGAGAGCATGCTTCCTTTGGACCGCCATTCTCATCATGTCTCCGAACTGACGTTGTTGTGCTGCTGATTTGAGTACTTTATTTGCTGATGAAGTTGTGCTTCTGACTTGAGTTTACCATAGATACTGTTTCTCTGTATGTGTTTGTGTGTGTGTGCGAGAAACATGTTGTCAGATTGTCTGCTAATCGTGTTTATATCGGTGTGTACAGCCTTTCTTGGTGAAGGTAAGATACCCATTTTGTTGCATTTTACAATAAAGTATGTTGTCATGTAACTGTGGCTTCATCGGACAGTTTAACTTTCAAGATCAGGTAACAGGGATTGCTCGCAGCGATCTAAATGGTAGTTAGATGAGCTTCAAGTTAGGTGTGAGTTGTCTTCCATTTGCATTCTCATTGTCTATTTTATCATCATTTGCCGTTATGAGCATTTGTCATCTTTATCCTTAGGTCTGCTTTAGCATCTTTACCATTATTTTTCTCATGTTTTAATTGTTTCATTCTGCTTGTCATTTCTAGTCCTAGCCGTCCGATGAATGAATATTTTCATATGAAATAACTAATAATAATAATAATAAATCCTTGTACTCTTTGCTAGGTCTGACGTAGCTCATGTACACATTTTTGTACTGTGTCAATTCTGATGTGGCATACGCACATGTTCTGTACTCTATCAGGTTTGATATGGCACATGTACACATTCTTGTACTCTCTGTCAGGTATAATGTGGGTCATGTACACATTCGTGTACTCTTTGTCAGGTATAATGTGGGTCATGTATGCATTCTTGTACTCTCTCAGATCTGACATGGTGCATTTACACATTCTTGTACTCTCTGTCAGGTATAATGTGAGTCATGTACGCATTCTTGTAACCTCTCTGATCTGACATGGTGCATGTACACATTCTTGTACTCTGTCAGGTATAATGCAGGTCATGTACGCATTCTTGTAATCTCTCAGATCTGACATGGTGCATGTACACATTCTTGTACTTTCTGCCAGGTCTGATACAGCATTCTTATAATCTTTGTCAAGTATGAACTGGATCATGTATGCATTCTTGTACTCTGTCAGGTCTGACGTGGCTCATGGTGTACAGAACAGACAAGTACAAGAAGCTCAAGGCAGAGGTCGAGAAACAGAGCAAAAAATGTAAGAAAATTATAAGTTGTTTGTAACTTGCTAGATAGATGTATAAGTTGTTTGTAACTTGCTAGATAGATATATAAGTTGTTTGTAACTTGCTAGATAGATGTACAAGTTGTTTGTAACTTGCTAGATAGATGTATAAGTTGTTTGTAACTTGCTAGATAGATATATAAGTTGTTTGTAACTTGCTAGATAGATGTACAAGTTGTTTGTAACTTGCTAGATAGATATATAAGTTGTTTGTAACTTGCTAGATAGATGTATAAGTTGTTTGTAACTTGCTAGATAGATGTACAAGTTGTTTGTAACTTGCTAGATAGATGTACAAGTTGTTTGTAACTTGCTAGATAGATGTATAAGTTGTTTGTAACTTGCTAGATAGATGTATAAGTTGTTTGTAACTTGCTAGATAGATATATAAGTTGTTTGTAACTTGCTAGATAGATGTACAAGTTGTTTGTAACTTGCTAGATAGATGTACAAATTTTAACTTGCTAGATAGATTTGCAAGTTGTTTGTAACTTGGTAGGTAGGTGTATTATTTGAATGCAACTTAAAAGGTAGGTGTAGATTAGTTTGATCAGTTTATCTAAATGTTTGATCAGTTTGTCTAAATGTCTGATCAGTTTGTCTAAATGTTTGATCAGTTTGTCTAAATGTTTGATCAGTTTGGTCAGTTACAGGAGATTTGTTTTTCTGTCTTCCTCAGTGGAGAAACAGAGAGAGAATGAGAGCACAGACAGAGTTCAGAAGAAAAAGCTGGGTAAGACAAACTTGGAGTGGAAACTTCAGCCAAGATTACAAGTTACTCTTGGTTTTGACTTGTAAATGTTGTCATCTGTTCTCACTTTTTGTTGCCTTGCTACAAGCAGCAGAGAATGCCCCCCACCATTTCTTCACGTTAACTTTAGAAGGTTTTTGTATCGAGTTTTAGGATCTAACTGTGTGTACTGAATGTGACTGTGGGGAAAGCTGTACAGGCTAATACTGTTGTTATGGTAGTCACCGTGTAGAGAAGGTTCTGTTATTGTGACTAATATTCACTAGCTAAAACTGTTTGCTGCCCCAGTGACAACCTCAGCCTGCCAAGACCCTGTCAGCCTGTCTTTTGGTGCTCTAGTGACAACCTCAGCCTGCCAAGACCCTGTCAGCCTGTCTTTTGGTGCTGTAGTGACAACCTCAGCCTGCCAAGACCCTGTCAGCCTGTCTTTTGGTGCTGTAGTGACAGGCTCAGCCTGCCAAGACCCTGTCAGCCTGTCTGTTGGTGCTGTAGTGACAACCTCAGCCTGCCAAGACCCTGTCAGCCTGTCTTTTGGTGCTGTAGTGACAGGCTCAGCCTGCCAAGACCCTGTCCCACCTGTCTGTTGGTGCTGTAGTGACAGGCTCAGCCTGCCAAGACCCTGTCCCACCTGTCTGTTGGTGCTGTAGTGACAGGCTCAGCCTGCCAAGACCCTGTCCCACCTGTCTGTTGGTGCCCCAGTGACAGACTCAACCTGGCTAGCAGGACAGGGATCTCTGTAGTCCCCATGGTGGTGGAGTCTGCTGAAGAAGTATTGCACACTTGCTGCTGTTTTCTTAACCCAGGGTCTGCAGAACTAGCTGCTGTAACTACTCCACTCCTCACTTGACTCGACCTCACTTGACTCGACCTCGACTCGACCTCACTTGACTTGATCTCACTTGACCTGATGCTTTAACATCTTCACTACATCAGCTGCAAAGAGCTGCCTGCTTGCAGTTCCAGGATGTTCACAGAATGTTCTATTATTGTCATGTTCATCATTCACAGAATGCTGTGCTACTGTACAGTCAGCACAGAGAGAGAGAGAGAGCATGTTAAAATACTAACATGTTATAAGGCCATTGTAACTGCATTCAGACAGGTGTGTCAGAGGATCTCGGCACATACTTCGTAACACCAGCAGCAATCCTTATTGACTAGAAGGCTGAACTCACTGCTGTCAGTAACCTGCTTCATCAACAGTTCAGCCACTCCTACCCTAGAGAGAAAATGTTGTAGCTGTACTATTGAGCATGCAGAGAAACCCAAAAAGTGGCCTTTTTTTTTTTTTTCTCTCCACAGAAAGACAAGAAGAAAAACTGAAAAATAACAGCCGAGACTTGTCATTGGTTAGTCCCAGCATACATTAGTTATTGTAGTATATGTGCATACCAGCAGTGTTGTTGGTGATGTTTGTATATATGATAAATTTGTGATCATTTATGTATAACAGAATGAGTGATGTGTATTTGTATAATGATTCCCTTGCTCATGTCTTCTCCATTTAACATAAAAGAGGTACAGCAGGATCCAGTTTATTTCTGATTTCATGTCCAGTTTGTTTAATTTTCATCTCAGATTTCATGTGACTGTCACTCACGTTTGTTTAGCTTTCATCACAGATTTTAATCTTTCTAAAGCTGACTTATATGTTCCTGCCATTTTTCTAAAGCTGGCCTATACGTTCCTCTCATCTTTTTAAAGCTGGCCTATATGTTCCTCTCGTCTTTTTAAAGCTGGCCAATATGTTCTTCTCATCTTTCTAAATCTGGCCTATATGTTACTCTCATCTTTCTAAAGCTGGCTTATATGTTCCTCTCATCGTTCTAAATCAATCAATCAATCAAGTGCCGTGCCATGTAGTTAAAAACATACTGTTTCGCCATCTCCGTCTCCTCCAGACCGAGCTTGAGACACATGAACTTTTTGGGGACCCCCCATTGGTGGCCTACAGATGGGACAAGAACCTCAGGGACCTTTTAATTCGTAGTCATCTTAAGACAGATGACACTTTTTATGGTACCAGACGTTGTGGACGCCGTATATGTAACACTTGTCCGTTTGTTGTCGAGGCCAGCCAGATCTCCTTCCCTAAATCCACGTTATCAGTTCAGGAGGGTTTCATCTGTACTTCACGGAATGTCATTTATGCTATCATGTGCAAACACTGCGGTTTGAAGTACATAGGGGAGACTGGCTTACGGTTAGGAGATCAATTTTGCCAGCATCTCAGTGATATTTCTAAGAGGGCCTGGACACCTGTAGCTAAACATTTTTGCCTTGGCAACCACAGGGGCAAACAGGACATTTTTGTTAGTGCATTCCGCTCTTGTTCTGCTGATGTATGATCTCGGAGGGTCCTAGAACAGTGCCTTATTTTCGAGACTGGCTGTCTCAACCCAGCTGGAATTAACAATGTCTTCAGCTTTCTGTAACTTCTTTATTTTTCCACTGTTTTTTTTTTTTTAAACTCTACTTTCTTTCTCTATGCTACCCCTCCCTACCACCACCCTATTTTTTCTTCTCTGCCAACATATTGGCTTGTCCTATTCACCAGTTTCACATTTTCTCCCTGCAGGTGTTTATGTTCTTCATTCATTATCTCTCCACGTCCCATTTTCCCTCCCCTCTTCCCCCCTCCCCCCTGACACCTTCTCTAGCGGCTATCATGTTTCTATTGCCTTCCCCCCACCCCTTTCTCCCACTTGTTCTCCTCTTCTCTCTCCACCTCTTCTTTACGATTGGCTCTATCCGGCATCTTTTGTTGTGGGCAGCGTGGTTTTTCCTTCTCCCTTCTACCACACACATTTCTGTTTTCGACCTGGAGGAAGACACATTCAGATAAGTTCTTCGTGTGTTTGTGTTTTTGTTTCGTTGTGTATGTATCCTCGAATAAGGCTCACACCAAAATATCGGATGTTGTATGTTTTTCATTTATACATTCTTATACTTTCTGTTCGTTTTTTTCTCACCTTACTCACTCCCTTCCTCACTTTGTAGAACTGCACCATACACCTCTATCTACCTTATGTTTTATTTCAAGGACAGAATAAAGAAAGAAAGGACTAGAAGAGAATGTGTTTTATTTCAAGGACAGAATAAAGAAAGAAAGGACTAGAAGAGAATGTGTTTTATTTCAAGGACAGAATAAAGAAAGAAAGGACTAGAAGAGAATGTGTTTTATTTCAAGGACAGAGAAAAAAGAAAGAAAGGACTAGAAGAGAATGTGTTTTATTTCAAGGACAGAATAAAAAAAAGAAAGGACTAGAAGAGAATGTGTTTTATTTCAAGGACAGAATAAAAAAAGAAAGGACTAGAAGAGAATGTGTTTTATTTCAAGGACAGAATAAAAAAAGAAGTGACTAGAAGAGAATGTGTTTTATTTCAAGGACAGAATAAAAAAAGAAAGGACTAGAAGAGAATGTGTTTTATTTCAAGGACAGAATAAAGAAAGAAAGGACTAGAAGAGAATGTGTTTTATTTCAAGGACAGAATAAAGAAAGAAAGGACTAGAAGAGAATGTGTTTTATTTCAAGGACAGAAAAAACAAAGAAAGGACTAGAAGAGAAACTGAAGCCAGTGTGTACAAGCTTAAGAATAAGTGAAAATATTTCGGCCACATGGAGGCACATATTGTAGTTGAGGGTAAAAGCAGTAAAAAGAAGACTACATATAGGTGAAGAAATGAGCTGAGTTCGGCAAAGTGGACTGTGGAAGTTTGAGACAGATCAGTTACAGCCAATCTTTCTTGGCAGGGTGGTTTAGTATGATGATCAGTGTATGAGTTTCCAAGCTGTCTGTCTCTCGTGTATTTTGTAGTTCATTCTGTCAGTCAGCAACATTGAACATTCATCATTACTGCATGTGTCAACAGGTGAAGATGAAGTCCATGTTTGCTATAGGATTTGCTTTTACAGCACTGCTCAGCATGTTCAACTCGATGTAAGTGTGTCCACATTTGTTGGTGACTGTCTTCATCATCTTCTTTATTATCATTACACTCAGGATAAATCAGCAGTACTTTCATCTCATCTTTGGTAAACATAAGCTAAAAACACTTCTTATCCTCTTTATGTGACATTCAGATATGATGCTCATGATGATAATGATGATGATGATGTGAAAACAGATCACAGAGATGTTGAAATTTTAATAGAAGGATAGACAGTGAAAGTTTCAATCTCAGAATTCAGCATATCCAAGCAAGACAGAAACATCATGTACTGTGTCATTATGTCACAGAGTTAACCCAGATAGACACATTATGTACTGTGTAATTTTGTCACAAAGTTGACCCACACAGACACATAATGTATTGTGTGATTGTGTCACAAAGTTGACGCACGCAGACACATAATGTACTGTGTGATTGTGTCACAAAGTTGACCCACACAGACACATAATGTACTGTACGATTTTGTCACAAAGTTGACCCACACAGACACATAATGTACTGTACGATTGTGTCACAGAGTTGACCCACACAGACACATCATAATGTACTGTACGATTGTGTCACAGAGTTGACCCACACAGACACATCATAATGTACTGTACGATTGTGTCACAAAGTTGACCCACACAGACACATCATAATGTACTGTACGATTGTGTCACAAAGTTGACCCACACAGACACATAATGTACTATGTAATCGTGTCAGGCATATGAGTTTTACCATCTGAAAAGATATAACTACATTCAAAGCTTCAGAATCAGACTCCAGTGACACTGCATTCAGGATAGCCCCGTATATGCTCCACCACATCCAGGAGTATGTTTGCTGATAGTTCCCACCAGGTGGTGGTTCTTTACCGTTTGTTTTCTGCCCCACAGTTCAGACTTCTTAGCAGCACCCTGTACTTGTCCTAGCTCCAGCAATCTCTTCGCAGCTACGCAGCTCTTCTGTTCCCCACATTCTGTCCACTACAGCTTTAGCAGTGTCTTCCAGTTCATTCATGTCAAACATTGAAAAAAAAAACACATCGGTAACAATATTATTTTTAAATGTAGACGTGTATTAGAATGCAAAAAGTTGTGGAGTAATTGTAAGGGAGGCCATCATGTCTGAGAGCGGACATTTGAATCCAGTGAACTGGCTTTATCCACAGATTTGACGGCAGGGTGGTGGCCAGCTTGCCATTCACTCCGATATCTTTCATCCAAGGTATTTCACATCGAAACTTGCCAGGAGAAGACTACACACACTGCTCGTTCATTTTTCTCTACATTCTCTGTACTATGTCTATCAGACAGGTAACAGTTAACGTGCCTATATGTCTCTCATTTACTGCATATGCTTTATCAGTCAGTAACTTGTGTGTGTGTGTGTCTGTATTTCAGGCAGGTAAAGTTAATAATATTTGTACATCTTTCAGACAGGTAAAGGTAACATTTGCACATATCAGATAGGTAACAGTAACATTTGTCATGTTAACCAGACAGGCAACAAACATTTGTTTTACAGACTTGTTAGAGAGAAAAATGTGTGCAGCATTTGAAAACAGCTGTTTAAGCAGCGTCCTTCTAAAGGTAACACAGAAGAATATAACTGCTGTTGTGAGGTCATGGAGATAAAGCTTGGTTGTGCTGTTCTTACGGACTGACATAATTAGTTTTTCCACTCCTTTCTGTGTTGTGGACAGCAATACTGTGCCATCAGCATATCTAATCTCTGGTATTTCATAACCTCCAATTTTTATGCCACGGTAATATTCTTTGTCTACATCTTCTCTAACATTCCTCATTATATTTTCAGTATACAAGTTAAATAAGTAGGGCGACAATATGCACCCCTGATGGACCCCTTGTTTTATGTCAGACCAAGTTGTTGTTTCACCATTTATTCTTACTGCTGCCTGTTGGTCTAGATACAGCAGTGATGTTAATTGTATCAAATGTGTTGGAAATCCATTTTTTTTTCATTATTCCTCAAAATTTCTGGTATTTTACACAATCAAATGCCTTTGAATAGTCTATAAAAGGCAAATAAAAAACTTATCTTAATGCAAGGAAAACTAAATTGATGACAACTGACAAAAGAAATAAGGGAGCTTGAAATATATATCAATGAGGAAAAACTGGAAGAAGTGGAGAGTTTTGAATATCTTGGATCACTGCTAACTAATAATTGAGATACAATGAGGGAAATTAAAAGGAGGACATCTGTCGCTCTTCAAAACATAAAACAACTAAAGAATCTGTGGAGAGGAGCAGACAGAACCACAAAAATAAGATTTTTAAGGGCATGTATCTTTCCCATCACAACATATGCTGGTGAGACCTGGACACTTAACAAAACAGCTGAGAAACACATAAATGACTTTGAATATAAATGCTACAGAAGAGTTCTTCAAATATCATGGACACAAAAAAGAACAAATATATCCATACTACAAGAACTTAATATTGAAGAAGGCTGGCTAGTAAAGAAGATTAAAGAGAGAAAACTTAAATATTTTGGACACATTAAACGTCATGAGAATTTTGAGAAAATAGTCCTGGAAGGATACATAATAGGAAAAAGAAAGAGAGGAAGACCAAGGCGAAGATGGCTGCAAATGGATGCATCGGCGGCAGGTATCTTGGTTACAACTGAGAGGCCTAAGGGAAAGTTGTTAGAGAGGCAAAGTTCCACAAGGGACATGCAGATGACTGTCTGACTGTGCTGTTCAGGTACCTGGGAGATCAAATGTTAATTCTCGTATGTTCCTTGGTCTGATGGCACAGGAGAGAGTTATGTGATCAGCATCTTTCATTCTCTAGCACCAGGAGATCTAATGTTAATTCTCATATATTCCTTGACCTGATGGCACAGGAGAGAGTTATGTGGTCAGCATCTTTCATTCTCTAGCACCAGGAGATCTAATGTTAATTCTCATATGTTCCTTGGTCTGATGGCACAGGAGAGTTATATGGTCAGCATCTTTCATTCCCTAGCACCAGGGGCCAGGTACCCAGTTCTACAGCTGGGTGACTAGGGTGTCTTCAGAGGGGCTTGAACCATAATAATGAGAGATGAGAACACTAACCAGTATGTCACCCAGATACCACATGACATAGAATTCTTCTTCCTCTTCAGCTTTCCCAGCCATTAAGGCTTATTGCTGCAGATAACGTTCGCCTCCATTCCTCTCTGTTCCTAATCTTCTGTCTCCAGTTGGTGGCACCAGTTTCTATCCTCTTATGTGTTGCCTTTCCATCTCTGTCTTGGTCCATCCCTTGGTCTTGTTTCCCTCATCTCTTGTGCATGCATCATTTTTGTTTGTCTGTTCTCTTCCATTCTTTCTACATGCCCCAGCCATTGTAGTATAATTCGTTGGGATTTAAATAAGCTGTTCAGTTCAGTGTTCTTTCCAGCTCTCCATTCTTTGCTGATTGTATCCTTTATGGCCCAAAGATTCTTCTTAGGATCTTGTTCTCAAAGATCTGCAATTGTTGTTCATCTTTCTTTGTTGTACTTCACATTTCTGATCCATACATGACGGCTGGTCTTATTGTAGTTTTGTAGATTGTTATTTTGGTGTTTTGGAACAGGATTTAGGATTTTAACAGGTGTTGTAAGGCAAAGTATATTTTATTCCCTATCTGTACTCTGATTTTAATTTCCTCGCTTACTGTGTTGCTTCTATTGAAGGTTGTGCCTAGATACTTGTATATTTCTGCTTTCCTAGTGATCATCTCTCCAACACTTATATAATCTGGATCATTCTGCCCGTGATCTCTTGGTATCTTCATATACTCTGTCTTATCTTGATTAATGGTCAATCCCACTTTTAGTGCCACATCTCTCAGGTGTATGCAGGTATTGATGACTTCTTGCATAGTTTCCCCCACTAGGTCGATGTCATCAGAGTATCCTAGTATTTTAGTTTGTTCTTCTGTACTGCTTTCTTCTTTTGCTTTTCTGATTACCTTTTCTAGTACTAGGCTGAATAGTAATGGAGATAATATATCACCTTGTTTTAATCCAGTTCTTATAGAGAAGGGTTCTGACTTTCTTCCTTTATATATTACTATATTTTGTGTATCCGCATACATAGAATATGACATAAAATAGAGCAACTGTTCAGAATGAGAAGATGTGTTTGGTATACAAAATATATGTATATTAATGCAAACCTTGTGTGTGAGCATGTTTTTGATATACACAGTATATGTATGCTGATGCAAACCTTGTGTGTGAGCATGTGTTTGGTTTACAGTATTCAGTATGTTGAATGTAATAGTTTCTGATAACAGTATTAAGTATGTTGAATGTAATAGTTTCTGATAACAGTATTAAGTATGTTGAATGTAATAGTTTCTGATAACAGTATTAAGTATGTTGAATGTAATAGTTTCTGATAACAGTATTAAGTATGTTGAATGTAATAGTTTCTGATAACAGTATTAAGTATGTTGAATGTAATAGTTTCTGATAACAGTATTCAGTATGTTGTATGTAATAGTTCTGATAACAGTATAGTATGTTGAATGTAATAGTTTCTGATAACAGTATTAAGTATGTTGAATGTAATAGTTTCTGATAACAGTATTAAGTATGTTGAATGTAATAGTTTCTGATAACAGTATTCAGTATGTTGTATGTAATAGTTTCTGATAACAGTATTCAGTATGTTGTATGTAATAGTTTCTGATAACAGTATTCAGTATGTTGTATGTAATAGTTTCTGATAACAGTATTAAGTATGTTGAATGTAATAGTTTCTGATAACAGTATTAAGTATGTTGAATGTAATAGTTTCTGATAACAGTATTCAGTATGTTGAATGTAATAGTTTCTGATAACAGTATTCAGTATGTTGAATGTAATAGTTTCTGATAACAGTATTCAGTATGTTGCTTGTAATACAGTACAGTATTGAGTATGCCGGAATGCTGTCTTTGATTTCAGAACATCCAGAAACTATTAGGTCTAGCTCCATCTCGAGCCGCAAGCAAGCAAGGCACAGGTTTCTTCACTCCGCCCTCACAGCTGGCCAGATAAAGACACACACCCGCTGCCAACATCCAGCCTTTAGTTTGTGTTTGTTTTTCCTGTGTCATTTTTTTTGTATGGACAAACCATTTGTCTTTTTGTGTTATTGTTAGCTTCATGAGGGAAGGGAGTACCAGTGATATTTTGTGTTCTAGTGACAAGTATGTTGATTCAGTTTTATGGGTATTTTTTTTACCAGTTATGACCAATGATTTTGTCATGTCAGTTTTGAGTTATAGTGTTTAATGGTGCGTGTTTTGTATATCTTGGCGGAAGCATTTAGGATATTTACATGGTCAAGATCTGACAACAGTAGCTGGTTTGTTTGTTTTTTTTTTTAGTTAGATCAGGAATTTGATGAGGAAGTGTTGTGTCTTCACAGTATCTAGAAACTGGGTTATGAGGCCAATGATGTCTAAATACCCTGAGAGACCAGAAGAGAAAATGAGAAAGGAGAAAATACTCTGAGAGACAAGGAGAAGGGAAGACTAGATACACGGGGAGAAAGAAATGCCCTGAGGGAGAAGGGAAGACTAGATACACTGGGAGAAAAGCATAAAGGAAGACTAGATACACTGGGAGTAAGAAATACCCAGATTAATTGATTGATTGATTGATTGATCTTTATTTCAGAAGGGTTAAGAATTGGGCACGCAGGCATTCTGCCCTTTATCATACATCTTTCACTCTATTCCAGACATTCTACAAATATGCTGTTCATATAACAAACATAACTAACATTGAAGCTGAGAGACATAAAATAAAATATAACATTTACGTTTCGCTCTTAAACATTCACTCAGTACAGAAGTAACTACATACATTATAAATGACTATCTTATCTTATCTTATATCCTTCCCGTGCCGTTAAACGTCACATAGGGCTCGCAAAGTAGTTCGCCAATTTTTACTGTCTTCGGCGAGTCTTTCAACCTCATCAAAGGAATTTATGCCTGTTAACTTGGCCTCTCTTAATAATGTCCTCTTCAGAGTTTCACGTGGTCTGCCCCTTTTTCTTCGGCCTGTTGTGTTCCACTTGATAGCTTGTTTTGGGATTCAAATGACTATCTACTAAACAAAATTTTCGGGACTATTCAGAAAACAATTAATTGTATTCGGTGTCTGTAAGAGCAGCTTAAGATAACTTTTAAGTTTTATAATTCATGGAGGCATGTAGTCGACATCAAATAGATATTGGGAAAGCTTGTAGTTGTAGGAAGGAGTATAATTTATATTTTTTATATAGGATGGAAGGGTATTCCAAAGATGAGCAGCAGAATAACTAAAGCTTTTCTTGTAAAGATCAAGCCTAGGTTTTGGAAGACATATGTTGTTCAAGCGTTGGCTGCACTTTGGGCTAAATTTAAACAGGTTCCATAGATAAGGCGGGGCATGCCGTGAAAGAATTTGGTGTACTAACTTGGCTTTGTTGAAGAGGAACCTGTTCTTAAGAGCAACAAGGAGAAGGGAAGACTAGATACACTGGGAGAAAAGCATAAAGAAAGACTAGATACACTGGGAGAAATACCCAGAGAGACAAGGAAAAGGGAAGACTAGATACACTGGGAGAAATACCCAGAGAGACAAGGAAAATGGAAGACTAGATACACTGGAAGAAAGAAATACCCTGAGAGACAAGGTAAAGGGAAGACTAGATACAGTGGAAGAAAGAAATACCCTGAGAGACAAGGTAAAGGGAAGACTAGATATGCCGGAAGAAAGAAATACCCTGAGAGACAAGGTAAAGGGAAGACTAGATATGCTGGAAGGAATAAATACCTTGGGAGGCAAGGAAAAGGGAAGACTAGATACACTGGAAGGAAGAATACCCTGAGAGACAAGGTAAAGGGAAGACTAGATATGCTGGAAGGAATAAATACCTTGGGAGGCAAGGAAAAGGGAAGACTAGATACACTGGAAGAAAGAAATACCCTGAGAGACAAGGAAAAGGGAAGACTAGATACACTGGAAGAAAGAAATACCCTGAGAGACAAGGTAAAGGGAAGACTATATATGCTGGAAGAAAGAAATACCCTGAGAGACAAGGTAAAGGGAAGACTATATATGCTGGAAGGAATAAATACTTTGGGAGGCAAGGAAAAGGGAAGACTAGATACACTGGAAGGAAGAATACCCTGAGAGACAAGGTAAAGGGAAGACTAGATATGCTGGAAGGAATAAATACCTTGGGAGGCAAGGAAAAGGGAAGACTAGATACACTGGAAGGAATAAATACCTTGGGAGGCAAGGTAAATGGAAGACTAGATACACTGGAAGAAAGAAATACCCTGAGAGACAAGGTAAAGGGAAGACTAGATACACTGGAAGAAAGAAATACCCTGAGAGACAAGGTAAAGGGAAGACTATATATGCTGGAAGAAAGAAATACCCTGAGAGACAAGGTAAAGGGAAGACTAGATATGCTGGAAGGAATAAATACCTTGGGAGGCAAGGAAAAGGGAAGACTAGATACACTGGAAGGAAGAATACCCTGAGAGACAAGGTAAAGGGAAACTAGATATGCTGGAAGGAATAAATACCTTGGGAGGCAAGGAAAAGGGAAGACTAGATACACTGGAAGAAAGAAATACCCTGAGAGACAAGGAAAAGGGAAGACTAGATACACTGGAAGAAAGAATACCCTGAGAGACAAGGTAAAGGGAAGACTATATATGCTGGAAGAAAGAAATACCCTGAGAGACAAGGTAAAGGGAAGACTATATATGCTGGAAGGAATAAATACTTTGGGAGGCAAGGAAAAGGGAAGACTAGATACACTGGAAGGAAGAATACCCTGAGAGACAAGGTAAAGGGAAGACTAGATATGCTGGAAGGAATAAATACCTTGGGAGGCAAGGAAAAGGGAAGACTAGATACACTGGAAGGAATAAATACCTTGGGAGGCAAGGTAAATGGAAGACTAGATACACTGGAAGAAAGAAATACCCTGAGAGACAAGGTAAAGGGAAGACTAGATACACTGGAAGAAAGAAATACCCTGAGAGACAAGGTAAAGGGAAGACTATATATGCTGGAAGAAAGAAATACCCTGAGAGACAAGGTAAAGGGAAGACTAGATATGCTGGAAGGAATAAATACCTTGGGAGGCAAGGAAAAGGGAAGACTAGATACACTGGAAGGAAGAATACCCTGAGAGACAAGGTAAAGGGAAGACTAGATACACTGGAAGAAAGAAATACCCTGAGAGACAAGGTAAAGGGAAGACTAGATACACTGGAAGAAAGAAATACCCTGAGAGACAAGGTAAAGGGAAGACTAGATACGCTGGAAGAAAGAAATACCCTGAGAGACAAGGTAAAGGGAAGACTAGATATGCTGGAGGAAAGAAATACCTTGGGAGGCAAGGAAAAGGGAAGACTAGATACACTGGAATAAAAAATACCCTGAGAGACAGTGAAAGGGAAAGACTAGATACACTGGGAGCTAAGGAGAAGGGAAGACTAGATACATTGGGAGGAAAGGAGAAGGGAAGACTATATAATAGGCATGGATCAAAACTGTAGAAAAAAAACAAAAGAGAGAGAGAAACTGATAAACTAAAATATCCGAGTGAAAATTGATGAGAATGGACTAAGTTTATGGGTTTATCTGTAGCTTCCAGTGAGAAGTGGTTTGATAAGTGTAGTCTTGATTCACCATATACAGAGATTACTCTGTTCATTATCATACTCAGATCAGTATTTCAGTCAGATATTTCTCTTCACAGAGACTAGCGTCTCATTTCTTATTCAGAATTAAGATCCATTCCATCTTCATTTTTGACATTGGCTTGTCATCATCCTGTTTTTTCTCAACATTTTATAAACTTGTTTGACCACAAAATGTCTGAGCTTTTCTGTTTGTTTTGCAAGTTTGTGATGCATTGTTTTTACTTTCTGGCCATCAGCTTACATCTGGTTCACAAGGTGGGAGGGGGAGAGAAGATATCAAAAAGAAGTATTTATGAGAGCCTGGTAGCATGTCAAAGCAAAAGAGGAGGAGCTTAGAAATGTAGGCAGAGCACTCAGATGTGAGAATCTAACATTATGCTCTGATAGGATGAGCAGCTGTCTGGCAGCAAGAAGACTACCCACAAACAGCTTGACCACTAGCAACAAGAAGACTACCCTCAAACAGCTTGACCACTAGCAACAAGAAGACTACCCACAAACAGCTTAACCATTAGTAACAAGAAGACAACACACAAACAGCTTAACCTTTAGTAACAAGAAGACAACACACAAACAGCTTAACCATTAGTAAGAAGAAGACAACACACAAACAGCTTAATCATTAGTAACAAGAAGACAACACACAAACAGCTTAACCTTTAGTAACAAGAAGACAACACACAAACAGCTTAACCTTTAGTAACAAGAAGAAAACACACAAACAGCTTAACCTTTAGTAACAAGAAGACAACACACAAACAGCTTAACCTTTAGTAACAAGAAGACAACACACAAACAGCTTAACCATTAGTAACAAGAAGACAACACACAAACAGCTTAACCATTAGTAACAAGAAGACAACACACAAACAGCTTAACCATTAGCAACAAGAAGACAACACACAAACAGCTTAACCTTTAGTAACAAGAAGACAACACACAAACAGCTTAACCTTTAGTAACAAAAAGACAACACACAAACAGCTTAACCTTTAGTAACAAGAAGACAACACACAAACAGCTTAACCTTTAGTAACAAGAAGACAACACACAAACAGCTTAACCTTTAGTAACAAGAAGACAACACACAAACAGCTTAACCACTAGCAACAAGAAGACAACACACAAACAGCTTGACCACTAGCAACAAGAAGACAACATACAAACAGCTTGACCGATAGCAACAAGAAGACAACAGCTTGACCATTAGTAACAAGAAGACAACTTGATAACAAGCAACAAGAAGACAACACACAAGTAACAACCACTAGCAACAAGAAGACAACACACAAACAACTTGAAATAAATGTCAAGGATGGAGACAAATGATGAAGTAATCTGTTGTCAGAACGAGTAAGTTTTTCTATCAGTTATTCTGATATTTTGCTCTTGAAGATATCTCCATTGTGAAGATAATTTCAAGCTTTTTGTTTCATTTTGTTTTCGTCATAAGATTAGGTAGTTGAGATGATAGTGACAGTTCTCATCACAAGTCTGAGAGTTTGCGAACAGATGGCATCTTCCTGCTTTACCTGGTGCTCAGGTAGAGAGAAGTGTCGGTGAACTACAGCAAGGAACACCAGAGTGCACTGTAAAATATAGTATAGGAAGGACATTACAGTTGTTCACATAATAACAAATGCTGGTTTTACTAGACCAAGAAAAATTTGTAACAAAAAAAAACCAAAAAAACTGAAAATGTGTTGATGTGTAACACAAAGACACATCTTTCAATCTCATGTCATCAATATAGGCCATGCCAAGAAGTGTTAGTGGTCGTATCTCTCAATTTTTTGCTGTCCTTTGATCCAGTCCAGTAAAGTAAGAGAACAAATTTTGTAGGATTAGACCTGGAAAAAATCGTAGACAAAGAACTTTAGTGAGACGTGAGAGAAAGAAAAATCACAAGAGAATTACCTGGGATTCGAACACGGACTCCGGTAGGACGAGCAGCCGTCTAGCCACGAGAGAACAGCGTACTATCGACTTAGCTAACTAGCACCCCCAAAAAAAGGTGTTTTGTTGACATAGTCTTTAGTAACTGCACAGCAGACATGAGAGATCGTGACACCCGGAAAGAAATGAGGTCGTGACACAGAAATACCGTAGCTTAGATTCAGTCTCTCTAGCAGGTACCAACTTTTTTTAGACAAACATACATACGGTCTCCTGCCATGTCTGGTGCAAACTTGAACAACAATAACAAACGAACGAAAATCCCAGGGTTGTGATTTTTCTTTCATGTCTCACTAAAGTGCTCCTACGCTTTGTCTACGATGATTTTTTCGAGGTCTAATCCTACAAAATTTGTTCTCTTACTTTACCGTACCAAAGCCTTGTAGTTTCCTATTTATAAAAAATTGTTCCTTTGATCCAGTCCAGTTCCTTTCCTTCCGCTGTCTTTGTATTATTCATTTCTCATGTCTAAAGACTTGGTACCTCAACTTTCAGTGTGTGAAAGGAGTAGACATTCAGTTCTGTCATATTTTGACAGTACAGAAATGTAAAAACTGGATGCTGCAAAGTTCCCATTCTGAGCAGCCTGTGTTATTGTGTACTTTCTTCACAGTTTACAGACTACACAACAATCACTTCCCATCTACCATTACAGTAGCTGATACAAGAGTAGCTTCTCACACAAACTTACATTAGCTGATACAAGAGTAGCTTCTCACACAAACTTACATTAGCTGATACAAGAGTAGCTTCTCACACAAACTTACATAGCTGATACAAGAGTAGCTTCTCACACAAACTTACATAGCTGATACAAGAGTAGCTTCTCACACAAACTTACATTAGTTGATACAAGAGTAGCTTCTCACACAAACAGCTTAACCTTTAGTAACAAGAAGACAACACACAAACAGCTTAACCACTAGCAACAAGAAGACAACACACAAACAGCTTGACCACTAGCAACAAGAAGACAACATACAAACAGCTTGACCGATAGCAACAAGAAGACAACAGCTTGACCATTAGTAACAAGAAGACAACTTGATAACAAGCAACAAGAAGACAACACACAAGTAACAACCACTAGCAACAAGAAGACAACACACAAACAACTTGAAATAAATGTCAAGGATGGAGACAAATGATGAAGTAATCTGTTGTCAGAACGAGTAAGTTTTTCTATCAGTTATTCTGATATTTTGCTCTTGAAGATATCTCCATTGTGAAGATAATTTCAAGCTTTTTGTTTCATTTTGTTTTCGTCATAAGATTAGGTAGTTGAGATGATAGTGACAGTTCTCATCACAAGTCTGAGAGTTTGCGAACAGATGGCATCTTCCTGCTTTACCTGGTGCTCAGGTAGAGAGAAGTGTCGGTGAACTACAGCAAGGAACACCAGAGTGCACTGTAAAATATAGTATAGGAAGGACATTACAGTTGTTCACATAATAACAAATGCTGGTTTTACTAGACCAAGAAAAATTTGTAACAAAAAAAAACCAAAAAAACTGAAAATGTGTTGATGTGTAACACAAAGACACATCTTTCAATCTCATGTCATCAATATAGGCCATGCCAAGAAGTGTTAGTGGTCGTATCTCTCAATTTTTTGCTGTCCTTTGATCCAGTCCAGTAAAGTAAGAGAACAAATTTTGTAGGATTAGACCTGGAAAAAATCGTAGACAAAGAACTTTAGTGAGACGTGAGAGAAAGAAAAATCACAAGAGAATTACCTGGGATTCGAACACGGACTCCGGTAGGACGAGCAGCCGTCTAGCCACGAGAGAACAGCGTACTATCGACTTAGCTAACTAGCACCCCCAAAAAAAGGTGTTTTGTTGACATAGTCTTTAGTAACTGCACAGCAGACATGAGAGATCGTGACACCCGGAAAGAAATGAGGTCGTGACACAGAAATACCGTAGCTTAGATTCAGTCTCTCTAGCAGGTACCAACTTTTTTTAGACAAACATACATACGGTCTCCTGCCATGTCTGGTGCAAACTTGAACAACAATAACAAACGAACGAAAATCCCAGGGTTGTGATTTTTCTTTCATGTCTCACTAAAGTGCTCCTACGCTTTGTCTACGATGATTTTTTCGAGGTCTAATCCTACAAAATTTGTTCTCTTACTTTACCGTACCAAAGCCTTGTAGTTTCCTATTTATAAAAAATTGTTCCTTTGATCCAGTCCAGTTCCTTTCCTTCCGCTGTCTTTGTATTATTCATTTCTCATGTCTAAAGACTTGGTACCTCAACTTTCAGTGTGTGAAAGGAGTAGACATTCAGTTCTGTCATATTTTGACAGTACAGAAATGTAAAAACTGGATGCTGCAAAGTTCCCATTCTGAGCAGCCTGTGTTATTGTGTACTTTCTTCACAGTTTACAGACTACACAACAATCACTTCCCATCTACCATTACAGTAGCTGATACAAGAGTAGCTTCTCACACAAACTTACATTAGCTGATACAAGAGTAGCTTCTCACACAAACTTACATTAGCTGATACAAGAGTAGCTTCTCACACAAACTTACATTAGCTGATACAAGAGTAGCTTCTCACACAAACTTACAATAGCTGATACAAGAGTAGCTTCTCACACAAACTTACATTAGTTGATACAAGAGTAGCTTCTCACACAAACTTACAATAGCAGATACAAGAATAGCTTCTCACACAAACTTACAATAGCAGATACAAGAATAGCTTCTCACACAAACTTACAATAGGTGATAAAGAATAGCATCTCACACAAACTTACATTAGCTGATACAAGAATAGCTTCTGACACAAACTTACAATAGCTGATACAAGAATAGCTTCTCACACAAACTTACAATAGCTGATAAAGAATAGCTTCTCACACAAACTTACAATAGCTGATACAAGAACAGCTTCTCACACAAACTTACAAAAGGTCATAAAGAATAGCTTCTCACACAAACTTACAAAAGGTGATAAAGAATAGCTTCTCACACAAACTTACAATAGCTGATACAAGAGTAGCTTCTCACACAAACTTACAATAGCTGATACAAGAATAGCTTCTCACACAAACTTACAATAGCTGATACAAGAACAGCTTCTCACACAAACTTACAAAAGGTGATAAAGAATAGCTTCTCACACAAACTTACAAAAGGTGATAAAGAATAGCTTCTCACACAAACTTACATTAGCTGATACAAGAATAGCTTCTCACACAAACTTACAATAGCTGATACAAGAATAGCTTCTCACACAAACTTACAATAGTTGATACAAGAATAGCTTCTCACACAAACTTACAATAGCAGATACAAGAATAGCTTCTCACACAAACTTACAATAGCTGATAAAGAATAGCTTCTCACACAAACTTACAATAGCTGATAAAGAATAGCTTCTCACACACAATTACTATAGATGATACAAGGATAGTTTCTCACACATATTTACTGTAGATGATGCAAAAATAACTTCTCTCCCATTTTGCCATATTGTGAAACCTACCCAGAAATGTAAAGAGGATTAAAGAGAGAAAACTTAAATATTTTGGCCACATTAAACGTCATGATAATTTAGAGAAGACCGTATTGGAAGGATACATAATGGGAAAAAGAAAAAGAGGAAGACCGAAACGAAGATGGCTGCAAGACATCGTTGATGATCTGGAAATGGATGCAGCAGCAGCAGGCCATCTTGCTCACAACCGAGAGGCCTACAGGAGTGCTGTTTGGGAGGCAAAGTTCCGCAAGGGACATGCAAAGGAATGAATGAACCCAGAAATGACTGCACTGCATCTCCAACTTCTCTGTCCTGTGCTTGCACAGTATACCTGATCGTTGTGAACCACATTTATCTCTGTATATTGTCCACCCATCAACGAGGTGGTATTGGAAACTTTCCGCACTGGACCCCCCCCCCCCAAAAAAAAAGTACTGGTTTATCTACATTTGGGTGACCATCCCCTTCAAAATAGTCCCATTTGGAACATAGACCCTAGCATATCTTCCCCACCTCAAATACACATAGACCCTAGCATGTCTTCCCCGCCTCAAATACACATAGACCCTAACGTTTCTTCCACGCCTCAGATACACATATATCTTAGCATGTCTTCCACGCCTCAAATACACATAGATCCTAGCATGTCTTCCACGCCTCAAATACACATAGATCCTAGCATGTCTTCCACGCCTCAAATACACATAGATCCTAGCATGTCTTCCACGCCTCAAATACACATAGACCCTAGCTTGTCTTCCCCACCTCAAATACACATAGATCTTAGTGTGTCTTCCACGCCTCAAATACACATAGACCCTAGCATGTCTTCCCCGCCTCAAATACACATAGATCCTAGCTTGTCTTCCCCACCTCAAATACACATAGATCTTAGTGTGTCTTCCCCACCTCAAATACACATAGATCCTAGCTTGTCTTCCCCACCTCAAATACACACAGATCCTAGCTTGTCTTCCCCACCTCAAATACACATAGATCTTAGTGTGTCTTCCCCACCTCAAATACACATAGATCCTAGCGTGTCTTCCCCGCCTCAAATACACATAGACCCTAGCATGTCTTCCACGCCTCAAATACACATAGACCCTAGCATGTCTTCCACGCCTCAAATACACATAGACCCTAGCATATCTTCCCCACCTCAAATACACATAGATCCTAGCTTGTCTTCCCCACCTCAAATACACATAGATCCTAGCGTGTCTTCCCCGCCTCAAATACATATAGATCCTAGCGTGTCTTCCCCGCCTCAAATACACATAGATCCTAGCTTGTCTTCCCCACCTCAAATACACATAGATCTTAGTGTGTCTTCCCCACCTCAAATACACATAGATCCTAGCTTGTCTTCCCCACCTCAAATACACACAGATCCTAGCTTGTCTTCCCCACCTCAAATACACATAGATCTTAGTGTGTCTTCCCCACCTCAAATACACATAGATCCTAGCGTGTCTTCCCCGCCTCAAATACACATAGACCCTAGCATGTCTTCCACGCCTCAAATACACATAGACCCTAGCATGTCTTCCACGCCTCAAATACACATAGACCCTAGCATGTCTTCCACGCCTCAAATACACATAGATCCTAGCTTGTCTTCCCCACCTCAAATACACATAGATCCTAGCGTGTCTTCCCCGCCTCAAATACATATAGATCCTAGCGTGTCTTCCATGCCTCAAAAAGCACAGCGGAAGTCCTTTTCCTGTGATTCAATTTGGATTTCATCTACGGTGTCAGAGCAGCGGTTCGTGAACTTCAGTTTCATCTACGGTGTCAGAGCAGCGGTTCGTGAACTTCAGTTTTATTTTGGGGGAAGAAAGTGAAACCAAAGGGGCTAGGTCAGGCAAGTATGGAGGGTGGAGGACAACTGCCATGTTGTCTTCTGTCAAAAACTGTGTAGTCTTGAGGGAGATGTGAGCGGGGGGGGGGGGTGTTGTCGTTCTGCAACACCCAACTGTTCTGGTGTCCTCTCAAGGCCACAGTTCTGGTGTTTTCTCTCAAGGGCCACAGTTCTGGTGTCTTCTCTCAAGGGCCACAGCTCCGGTGCTTTCTCTCAAGTGCCACAGTTTTGGTGTCTTCTCTTAAGCGCCACAGTTCTGGTGTCTTCTCTCAAGCACCACAGTTCTGGTGTTTTCTCTCAAGGCTACAGTTCTGGTGTTTTCTCTCAAGGCTACAGTTCTGGTGTTTTCTCTCAAGGCTACAGTTCTGGTGTCTTCTCTCAAAACGTTGCTGTAAATGTCAGAATTGATCGCACTACCCGGGGGAACAAATTCTCGCTGAACGATGCCCTTGACGTTGAAGAATAAAAAAATGACCATGCTTTTTGTTGCACTCTGGGCCTCCTACAATTCTTTGGTCTTGGTGATTGGGTCTCGTCCACAGACATGTTTGTTGTTGCCGTAAACAAGACTTTCATCCCCATGATGATCCTAGAGATGAAAACTGGGTCGTGTCTAAGCATCTCAGAATGCTCCGGTCACATGTCGAGATGCTGGTGTTGCAACAGGACGATGCATGTTCAAGTTTTCCCTGAGAATCTCCTTCTCCTTGCAGACTCCATAACAGAACTGCACTTGCGGTCTGCCTGTGAGAGGAATGGTGGATTGTTTGGCAACAGTTCTCATGACGTCATCAATTTTTTCCCACATTTTTTTGGGGTGGGTGGGAAATTTTTGCCAGTGATTATTTGTTTCGAAAACGTGCCATCTTACACAGACACTCGCCCAGACCTGAAACGTGCTTGCCAATCTAAAACCTATATTCGACCTAGACATGTTGCCAAAAACCTGGAGAAGCATTCTCAGTAGCAGATTTCTCGAGCTTCGTGCACAAATTTATGCATGGCTTTGCTCGAATTTGTCAGCCATCATAGTGATCGCAGAGTGGTCCTAACACAAGGGCACAGAACCGCATGGACAAACTGAACATTTGTAGACGACGCAAAGTGATAGACCAATTCAGCAGGCTTGTTATTAATCATCAGTGTCCTACTTGTATTTGTTGAACGGTACAGTCACAGCGAATACAGTTTATGAGCTTTCCGATACGACTTCATATTCTTTGTCACGTTAAATTGTTTAATATTTTTGTCTTTGCGTTTCTAATGTCTTTTTGTCCCGCTGTTTTCTTTTCTGCTATTTCACAAAGTCTGTGAAATAGTGGGAAAAGTGGGATTTCCAGCACGTGATACAATTGATACTTAAACATTTTGACACATTAAACGTCTTGATAGTCTAGAGAAGACCGTCTTGGAAAGGTTCATAATGGGAAAAAAGAAAGAGAGGAAGATCAAGGCGAAGATGGCTGCAAGACAGCGTTGATGATCTGCAAATGGATGCATCAGCAGCAGGCCATCTTGCTCACAACCGAGAGGTCTACAGGAGTTCTGTTAGAGAGACAAAGTTCCGCAAGGGACACGCAAATGAATGAATGATACAATTAATATCACTGCTGTACCTAGACAAGCAGGGAGAAGTAAGAATAAATGGTGAAACAACAACTTGGTCCGTCAGTGTTGCATACTATCGCCCCACTTATTTAACTTGTATACTGAAAATATCATGAGGAATGTTAGAGAAGACGTAGACAAAGAATATTACCGTAGCATAAAAATTGGAAGTTATGAAATACCAAAGATTAGATATGCTGATGACACAGTGTTACTGTGCACAACACAAAAAGGAATGGGAAAAACTAATTATGTCAGTCCGTAAGATCGGTGAGAGCAAAACCTCTATCTTATTACTGCAAATAAAACTAAACTGATAACAACTGACAAAACAAATAAGGCAGCTGAAATATGTATCAATGAGGAAAAACTGGAAGGAGTGGAGAGTTTTGAATATCTTGGGTCATTGTTAACTAATAATGGAGATACAATGAGGGAAATTAAAAGGACATCTATCGCTCTTCAGAAAGTAAAACAACTAAAGAAGCTGTTTAGAGGAACAGACAGAACTTTTTATATCTTACGTTCTTCCCATGCCGTTAAACATCACATATAGGGCTCGCATGGTAGTTCACAAAGTTTTCCAGCTTTCGGCGAATTTTTTTTACCTCATTAAGGGATTTTATACTTACTAATTTGGCCTCTCTTAACAATGTCCTCTTTAGAGTTTCACGTGGTCGACCTCTTTTTCTTCTGCCTGTGTGTTCCACTTGATAGCTTGCTTTGGGATTCTCTGACCGTTTCTTCTCATCACATGACTGCCATTATGTCCATCGACATGAGACTGGTTGTTGTTCATTTATCTGCCTTATCTCTGCGTTGTTCTTGGATTCGCTCCACTTTATACTGAGTATTTTCCTGTGGCATCTGTTTTCAAAAGAGTCTAATTTGTTGTATATTTCTTTAGTTGTTTTCCAACTTCCGCATCCATAAATGAGGGTGGATATTACATTTGAATTGAATAATCTTAACTTGGTTTTTGTGCTTATAAACAGACAGAACAACAAAAATAATATTTTAAGGGCATGCATCTTTCCCATCACAACGGGTGCCTGCGAGACCTGGACACTTAACAAAACAGCTGAGAAATACATAAATGCCTTTGAATGTAAATGCTACCGAAGGGTTCTTCAAATATCATGGACACAAAAAAGAACAAATATATCCATACTACCAGAACTTAATATTGAAGGAGGCTTGTAAAAAAGATTAAACAGAGAAAACTTAAATATTTTGGATACATTAAACGTCATGATAATTTAGAGCCATGGAAGGGTACATATAGGAAGAGAAGAAGACCAGAGCTAAGATGGCTGCAAGACATCGTTGACGATCTGCAAATGGATGCATCAGCAGCAGGCCATCTTGCTTACAACTGAGATGCCTACATTAGAGCTATTAGGGAGGCAAAGTTCCGCAAGGGACATGCAAATGACCGACTTTGATTGTCTATTATATGCTGCCCTATGTCCGTTAATTTATTGACCATAGAGCAGATGTTTGTTTGTCGTTGTATCTTTGTTACGCGGTGCCATTTATTTATTAGTATTGTCAAGTGTTGTTCATGTTCTGTTTTCACTTATTGTTAAGTGTAGTCATGTATTGTCCTGTTTTCATTTTTAAAGTGTAATCATATGTTGTTCTGTTTTCACTTGTTAATGTAGTCATATGTCGTTCTGTTTTCACTTGTTAAAAATGTAGTCATGTGTTTTTTCACTTTTTGTTAAGTGTAGTGATATGTTGTTGTTCTGATTTCATTTGTTGTTAATTGTAGTCATGTGTTTTTTCACTTGTTAAGTATAGTGGCACGTTGTATGGTCATAACTTGTCTCTTTGTCGCGCTGTTGCCATGTGTAAAAATGGTATTTCCTGTTTTTAAGTGTATCGTTGTGATGTCCCTGTGTTGTCATGTTTATCTAGTGGTGTCCTGTATTCCCATGTTTATCTATTGATGCCTTGTGTTATCATTTTTCATCTAGTGGTGTCTTGTATTGTCATGTTTATCTAGTGGTGTCTTGTGTTATCATGTTTATCTAGTGGTGCCCTGTGTTAGTTTATCTAGTGGTATCCTGTTATCATGTGTATCTAGTGATGTCGTATGTTATCATGTTTATCTTGTGCTGTCTTGTGTTATCATGTTTATCTAGCGGTTCATGTGTTGTCATGTTTATCTAGTGGTGTTTCTGTGTTATCGAATATTCTCGTTGTGTCACGTGTTGTGATTTATATGTAACGATGTTCTATATTGTCAAATGCATCTAGTGGTGTCCTATATATCTAGTGGTGCTCTGTGTTGCCACATATATCTGGTGTTGTCCTGTATATCTTGTTGCTTTCTGTGGTGTGATATTTTGTTTCCAATGGTGTCTTATGTGTCTGCTCATATGTTGTTATGCTATCTAGTATTGTTCTGTAGTGGTGTCCTCCATCTTTCTCCACGCCTTCTTTTCACAGTGCATCCAGTCAAGCAGGATTCAATCTATTAAAAAAATTGTTGGCCAGCCGTCAGTGTCGTGTCATCTTGCACTTTTTTTTTCTTCTTTACTTTTCCCCCTGAGTGTGTTTACACTGATAGTTATGTCCCTTGACATGATCGAAGTATTTTAGCCCTGTAGTTGTCATGTTTTTTTTTATCATTTGTCTTTTCGGCTTCATATGATTTAGTATTTATTGATCAGTTTTCTTTTCTGTCCATGAAATCTACCCTATTCCTTTGTATATCCTGATGGAATTTACCTCATTCTTCTGTATATCCACACGGAATTTACCCCATTCTTCTGTACATCCATACAGAATTTACCCCATTCTTCTGTACATCCACACGGAATTTACCCATTCTTCTGTACATCCACACGGAATTTACCCCATTCGTCTGTACATCCACACGGAATTTACCCCATTCTTCTGTACACCCACACGGAATTTACCACATTATTCTGTACACCCACATAGAATTTACCACATTCATCTGTACACCCATACGGAATTTACCCCATTCTTCTGTACATCCACACGGAATTTACCCCATTCGTCTGTACATCCACACGGAATTTACCCCATTGTTCTGCACATCCACACGGAATTTACCACATTATTCTGTACATCCACACGGAATTTACCCTATTTTTCTGCACACTCACATGGAATTTACCATATTCTTCTGTACACCCACATGGAATTTACCATATTCTTCTGAATATCCACATTTCATGGGCCTCGATCTTTCTCGCCCATATTCTTACTGCCCCTGCTTCTACACCACATACCAATACTAGCATTTAAGGTTTTTGTGATGTGTGTGTGATTTGACGCATGAACTTTTTTCCATTTCGTTGAATGCACGTTTAGGCCTACGTATTCTTTTGTTATCTTCCATTTCGCATCGTTTTCTTTATCGTGATTTACACCGTGAACATTCTCAAACTCTACCACACTTGCTTCTTTCTCCCTTAGCATCCCGGAAACGTTTTTTAATTTTTGTTTGTTTTACCTCCACCGATAAGAGATCTCTACTTCCTCCAAACGATCGTCAAGCGCGGTACAGGGCGAACGACAAACAGAAACCGAAAGTCTGACAACAATGTCTAACAGCGACCCACCGGAGAGAGATGTTAAGGTGGGCAATCACTTGTCATAATTTTACTATCATGCGATATTCTTTTAGACGGTCGCATATTTTCTTTTGAAAAATATACGTAGAGGGAACAGCTGTTGATGAAGTAAACCAGTTTGCATACCTTGGCAGCTACGTAGATCGGGATGGTGCCACCAGAAAGGAACTTAGAATTGCAAAAGCAGCTCTGACCTTCAAGAATCTTGAGAACATATGGCATTCTAAAGTTATAAGCACAAAAACCAAGTTAAGATTATTCAATTAAAATGGGATATTCACCCTCATTTATGCATACGAAAGCTAGAAAACAACTAAAGACAAGAAATTAAACTCTTATGAAAACAAATGCCTAAGGAAAATACTTGGTGTAAAGTGGAATGAATTTAAGAACAATACAGAGATAAGACAAATGAGCAAACATCAACCTGTCTCATTGGTGATCAAGAAATGGAGATGGACAAATGTTGGTCACGTGATGAGAAGAAACAGAGAATACCAAAACAAGCTGTCAAGAGGAACACAACAGGCTGAAGAAAAAAAGAGGTCGACCACGTGAAACTCTAAGAGGACATTGTTAAGAGAGGCCAAATTAATAGGCATAAAATCCTTTGATGATGTTGAAAAGCTCGCCAAAAACAAGAAACTTTGCAAACTAGCATGCGAGCCCTATGTGACATTTAACAGCATGAGAAGGATGTAAGATATTTTCTGTTGACCATGGTGTAAGCGCTAAAGATTTTTGAAAGTCCAGAAATCTTATCAAAGTCGGGGTCAGATTGTTTTCCTGAAGTGTTTATCACCATATCTGGCAAGGCTTTAGTCCTAGGCAGAAGTGTTGGTAATTCTTTTTTTTTTTTTCACTTGGATTGACTGGATCGGGTTGGTAGCCTGGAGTCTTTTTTTTTTTCCTGTCATGACAAACCACAAATTCATAAATCACATTATGAAGCTTCAAGGTAGTTCTGTTTATATTTGTGATGTCACACTTATCAAGCTTCAAGGTAGTTCTGTTTATATTTGTGATGTCACACTTATCAAGCTTCAAGGTAGCTCTGTTTATATTTGTGATGTCACACTCCGTAGTGTAATTATAAAATCAATGTACAGCAATAATGAATAATGTAGTATGCTTAGTGTGCAATAATAGCAAGTAAAGTAATATAACAGAGAAGAATTATTGCTGAATGCACAATAGTGAATAAAGTAATATAAACAGAGAAGAATTATTGCTGAATGCACAATAGTGAATAAAGTAATATAAACAGAGAAGAATTATTGCTGAATAAAATGAATAAAGTAATAAACAGAATAAACTTCACTTAGATTCAGGTAATAAGAAAGCAAGATAAGTTCATCATGCCCTGAAGACACCGAGGGGTTCTGGTGTTAGTGCCTGGGTTTTCCTTGACCTGACAGCACAGCACAGGCTGATGTGCCAGTGTCACACCTGACCACCTTTACTTCCACAGCTTCAGAAAAATCCAGGTACTCATTTCTACAGCTGTCACCTCCAGCTGGAAATTAAACTTTCACCATGAGAGTGCAGGGTATGGTTGGAAGTTAAACACTAGCTTTCACCATGAGAGTGCAGGGTATGGTTGGAAGTTAAACACTAGCTTTCACCATGAGAGTGCAGGGTATGGTTGGAAGTTGAACACTAGCTTTCACCTTGAGAGTGCAGGGTATGGTTGGAAGTTGAACACTAGCTTTCACCTTGAGAGTGCAGGGTATGGTTGGAAGTTGAACACTAGCTTTCACCTTGAGAGTGCAGGGTATGGTTGGAAGTTAAACACTAGCTTTCACCTTGAGAGTGCAGGGTATGGTTGGAAGTTAACACTAGCTTTCACCTTGAGAGTGCAGGGTATGGTTGGAAGTTAAACACTAGCTTTCACCTTGAGAGTGCAGGGTATGGTTGGAAGTTAAACACTAGCTTTCACCTTGAGAGTGCAGGGTATGGTTGGAAGTTAAACACTAGCTTTCACCTTGAGAGTGCAGGGTATGGTTGGAAGTTAAACACTAGCTTTCACCATGAGAGTACAGTGTCCGGTTAGAAACTGAACACTAACTTTCACAGTGAGTGCAGTGTCTGGTTAGAAACTGAACACTAACTTTCACAGTGAGTGCAGTGTCCGGTTAGAAACCGAACGCTAATTTTCACAATGAGAGTGCAGTGCCCAGTTAGAAACTGAACGCTAACTTTCACCTTGAGAGTGCAGTGACACACTCTGTCTTCCCCTAGTAAGAAAGTGCTCCAGCTTAAAGCACATCATCCTAGTAAGAAAGTGCTCCAGCTTAAAGCACATCATCCTAGTAAGAAAGTGCTCCAGCTTAAAGCACATCATCCTAGTAAGAAAGTGCTCCAGCTTAAAGCATATATCCTAGTAAGAAAGTGCTCCAGCTTAAAGCACATCATCCTAGTAAGAAAGTGCTCCAGCTTAAAGCATATATCCTAGTAAGAAAGTGCTCCAGCATAAAGCACATCATCCTAGTAAGTGCTCCAGCTCAAAGCCTGTCATAACTTCAAGTAACCGAAGTTCTTCTAAGATATTTCAGTAAATTTTTTTCCTTCACTCCCATTATTAATCTTAATTTAAATTCTGTAACTTCTGTCCTAGGTTATTCTGTCCTCTCAGATCACATTGTTTAGTATCTCTTCTGTGCTTGTTCCATTGTTGTAAAGTCAGAAACATTGAACTACAGAAAAAATAGCAACAAGAATAAAAAAATAGCAACAAGAGTGAGCATAAGTAAAAATGAAGGGATGAAAGAACAGGTTAGATAAAAGTGTGTTTTGTGATGTGATCTGTTCTTATTATACAGTGACAGCATCGTGAGAGGCATTGGAAGCTTGTAAGGAACATAACTAGAAGTCCCAGTTTAAGTAGCTTTTGTTATGTGGACAGTACTGTTAGCAGAATGTGAAAACAGTCTGCAAAAACTAATGAACAAATTTATTGAAGAGAGCACTAAAAGAAACTTAGAGCTAAACAGTAACAAGTCAGAGATAGTAATAATATCAAATAAATACACCAGAATGCAACATCCTTTCAAACAAGAAGACTCAGAACAGTAAAAGCAGGCAGTGACAAGTCAGTGACAAGTGCACAGCCAGATCAAATCATGAAACAAGTAAGGTAAAAGCAGCTTTGATGACATGAAGAGAAGATACTAACACATAACAAGATATCCTTAAGAGGAGAGGAAACAAGTATTACAGTGAGTATTGCTGCGTGGGTGGGTTAGGGAAACTTGGATGAATAAACAATCATTTGTCCGCAGTGGAGATATGGTTTTGGAAAAAGGTGCAAGACATCCTGTACAGACAAACAAAAAAAAATGAGGAGGCTGTCAGAAAAGTTTCTGAACAACGGAAACTGGTTAGAAATACAAGAAAAAAAAAAGAGTCAAAATTTCTTGGACTTGTCACAGAAAAAGGTGTTAGAGGAGTTGGTATTGACTGGAAGATGCAAGAGAAAAGGGAGACAAGTTATGTGGATGGGCTGGGAGAGAGCTGTTGATTTGAGTGGAGATAGCAGGAAGTGGACAAGATGGGAAAGCTTGGTCACATTGATGGATGAAACAAACCAGGTTTAGTGCTTGTTCTGGCAGTTTACAAGTTGCACAAGCAGAATTAACAGTCTTTGCCACAAACTGCAACACAACAAACTGCTTGATGACCAGAGTTTTTTAATTAGTTTCAGACATATTTGTTGTTGTTGCTGTTGTGTTGTTGTTCTTGCTGCTGCTGTTATTGTTGCTGTTGTTGTTGTTGCTGTTAAATTAAAACTTTTGTGAAGCCTTTTTTTTTGTTTTTTATTTACCCTGTGCAGGATTTCGAATTTATCCAACTTTGCAAGTTTAGAGTTACATCCCCTGACCAACAAATCCCGGTCCAGAGAGGAAAACTCGTGGCTTGTTGTTCACAGTATGGACTTGTCATCTATGCTACAAAACATGGTTAGTAAGGTTTGTATGTGTGGGTGGGAGGGAGGGAGGGAGACAGTTGGCTTGTTAACAACATGGTCTTGTCATTTATGCTACAAAAATAAGCTAGCAAGGTTTTTTGATATGTGTATATGTATGATATACTGTTCAAAAAAAGAAATGCAACAAATATGATGTGATTTAAACTGAAGGTTGCCCATCAGACAAGGGCAAATTGCCTGAAACGTTCACTTGAACATCATCCTAGTAAGAAAGTGCTCCAGCTTAAAGCATATATCCTAGTAAGAAAGTGCTCCAGCTTAAAGCACATCATCCTAGTAAGAAAGTGCTCCAGCTTAAAGCACATCATCCTAGTAAGAAAGTGCTCCAGCTTAAAGCATATATCCTAGTAAGAAAGTGCTCCAGCTTAAAGCACATCATCCTAGTAAGTAAGTGCTCCAGCTCAAAGCCTGTCATAACTTCAAGTAACCGAAGTTCTTCTAAGATATTTCAGTAAATTTTTTTCCTTCACTCCCATTATTAATCTTAATTTAAATTCTGTAACTTCTGTCCTAGGTTATTCTGTCCTCTCAGATCACATTGTTTAGTATCTCTTCTGTGCTTGTTCCATTGTTGTAAAGTCAGAAACATTGAACTACAGAAAAAATAGCAACAAGAATAAAAAAATAGCAACAAGAGTGAGCATAAGTAAAAATGAAGGGATGAAAGAACAGGTTAGATAAAGGTGTGTTTTGTGATGTGATCTGTTCTTATTATACAGTGACAGCATCGTGAGAGGCATTGGAAGCTTGTAAGGAACATAACTAGAAGTCCCAGTTTAAGTAGCTTTTGTTATGTGGACAGTACTGTTAGCAGAATGTGAAAACAGTCTGCAAAAACTAATGAACAAATTTATTGAAGAGAGCACTAAAAGAAACTTAGAGCTAAACAGTAACAAGTCAGAGATAGTAATAATATCAAATAAATACACCAGAATGCAACATCCTTTCAAACAAGAAGACTCAGAACAGTAAAAGCAGGCAATGACAAGTCAGTGACAAGTGCACAGCCAGATCAAATCATGAAACAAGTAAGGTAAAAGCAGCTTTGATGACATGAAGAGAAGATACTAACACATAACAAGATATCCTTAAGAGGAGAGGAAACAAGTATTACAGTGAGTATTGCTGCGTGGGTGGGTTAGGGAAACTTGGATGAATAAACAATCATTTGTCCGCAGTGGAGATATGGTTTTGGAAAAAGGTGCAAGACATCCTGTACAGACAAACAAACAAAAAAATGAGGAGGCTGTCAGAAAAGTTTCTGAACAACGGAAACTGGTTAGAAATACAAGAAAAAAAAAAGAGTCAAAATTTCTTGGACTTGTCACAGAAAAAGGTGTTAGAGGAGTTGGTATTGACTAGAAGATGCAAGAGAAAAGGGAGACAAGTTATGTGGATGGGCTGGGAGAGAGCTGTTGATTTGAGTGGAGATAGCAGGAAGTGGACAAGATGGGAAAGCTTGGTCACATTGATGGATGAAACAAACCAGGTTTAGTGCTTGTTCTGGCAGTTTACAAGTTGCACGAGCAGAATTAACAGTCTTTGCCACAAACTGCAACACAACAAACTGCTTGATGACTAGAGTTTTTTAATTAGTTTCAGACATATTTGTTGTTGTTGTTGCTGTTGTGTTGTTGTTCTTGCTGCTGCTGTTATTGTTGCTTTGTTGTTGCTGTTGTTGTTGTTGCTGTTAAATTAAAACTTTTGTGAAGCCTTTTTTTTGTTTTTTATTTACCCTGTGCAGGATTTCGAATTTATCCAACTTTGCAAGTTTAGAGTTACATCCCCTGACCAACAAATCCCGGTCCAGAGAGGAAAACTCGTGGCTTGTTGTTCACAGTATGGACTTGTCATCTATGCTACAAAACATGGTTAGTAAGGTTTGTATGTGTGGGTGGGAGGGAGGGAGACAGTTGGCTTGTTAACAACATGGTCTTGTCATTTATGCTACAAAAATAAGCTAGCAAGGTTTTTTTGATATGTGTATATGTATGATATATACTGTTCAAAAAAAGAAATGCAACAAATATGATGTGATTTAAACTGAAGGTTGCCCATCAGACAAGGGCAAATTGCCTGAAACGTTCACTTGAACATCAGCTTCACTTGCTGACCTGCATTGTACTCGGCAGATAATTCTTGAGCACAGAAAAGTGACACTAGTCAAAACAGCATTTTTGACAATAACCATTGACAGGTTCATGAACACCCCATGAAACTTACTAAACACAAAACTCACTGACCATGTTATTGAATGCCTGTAAAAGATTGATATGCCTCGAATCAATTCATTTGAAAATTCAGTGCAGAAGTATGGCCCATCTCATTACAGAACAACGACTCATTATCATTGGACGTTTACAGACCGGACAGTCACAGAGTGTAGTGGCCAGACAATTTAATGTGGTTAGAAGCACCATTAGTCACATTTGGAGACTGTTTCAAGAAACTGGCTCAGTTGCAGACCAGCTGTGCAGTGGAAGACCAGACCCATAATCACAACTCCTGCCAGAGACCGCTTCATATGGCTGCGTCACCTCAGGAATCGATTTGCATCTGCATCCTCAACAATCCAGTCAATGACAGCAGCTCGTTGAATTTCAGATCAAATGATCAGGAACCGCCTGCATGACACTGGTCTTTAGGCTAGAAGACCCTACAGAAGTCCTGTTCTTATGGACTGGCATGGCCAGAACCGACTGCGGTGGGTGAACTAGCATCATCAATGGACCGTTGTGAATGATTGGAGAAGGGTTTGGTTTAGTGATGAATCATTCTTTCTGCTCCAGCGACACAATAGACGGAGAAGAGTTTATCATAGAGTCCATGAGCACTATGCTCAGAACTGCATGGATGAGGCTCCTCCACATGGTGGTGGAGGTTTGCTGGTGTGGGGGACGATCATCTTCATGGGAAGAAGTGACCTGGTGCAAATTGAAGGATGCCTGAATGCCCAACGTTACGTCGCTGAAATTCTTCATCCTCACATCCTTCCACTTCTTTCTGCACCAGGGTCTATTTTTCAGCGGGATAACTCTTGACCTCATATGGCACAACTCACCACCCAGTTCCTCGCTGACAACAGTGTCCAGACCATTCTGTGGCCATCCATGTCATTAGACATGAACCCAGTAGAACACTTATGGAATGAACTCAACAGACAAGTCCGCCAGCAAGATGTGGCACCAACCAATCTCCGACAGTTGTCTCTTGACTGCGGGAAGAGTGGGCAGCCATCCAACAACAACAGATCCAATGGCTAATCGGATCCACGTCAAGGAGATGTCATTCTCTGATACAGGCTAGAGGAGGCTATACACCTTACTGAAATGTATGCCTCAGTCGCAGAGAATAAAAATTCAAACCAAATTTAATGAACATCATTTCATTGTTAAAGTCTTAAAGGTTCTTCATGCCAAGATTGAAACATTAATTCCTTAAAAATAAAATTTTGATACAAGTTTGAAATATGGCATCCATTATGACTACAGTAGTGTTGCATTTCTTTTTGTGAACAGTATATATGTGTATGTGTGTAATATATGCGTATGTGTGTGATATATATGTGTATGTATGTGAGAAACTTTCTTTCTTCACAGTACGTATATCTCATATATGCTGTAAAATAAGGTTAGCAAGATTTGTGAGTGGGTGTGTATGTGTTTCTTTGTGTAATATATGTATATACATTTAAAAATACATACAAGGTCAGACAATTAAGTAATGAGACTGATTTTATTATGGTCAAGACAAAAATGCCATCTATAAGTAAACCATGAATCCAGAGATCTATGATCTGGCAACTTTTCATTGCCGCTCGATAAGCAGATGACAAACAAGCCGCCATTTTGTTGACCTAGTCAGAGGAGTAACGTAATGAGCAAGGAGCAAAAAACTAACATTAAATTCTGTTTAAAACTCGGAAAAAGTGCCATTGAGACAGTTCAGTTGATGCGACAAGTTTATAGGGATAATTGTTTATTTCGTGCACAGGTATTTGGGTGGTATTCACGATTCAGAAGTGGTGTGGAAGCGATTACAAATGCAACCAGACATGGATGCCCAATTTTTGTTTGTAATGAGGAACTCATTGCAAAAGTCAGAGAAAGGATACAAGAAGATCATTATTTGAATGTGAGGATGATGGCGGATGAATTTGGTGTTAACCAAGAGACCATTCGTAAAATTTTAGTGAAAGATTTGGGCAAGAAAAAAGTTGCTTGCCAGTTTGAACCACATTCGTTATCTGATGACTAAAAACATCAGAGTGTTGCGTACGCAAAAGACATCATCAAAACGTGTTGCAGAAATAAACATTTCTTAAATTTGATTGTTGCAGAGGATGAAACACGGATTTTCCACTATGATCCTAAACGCCAGAGTGCTCAGTGGAAGTCATCATCATCACCAAAAGGTCAAAAAATTCATCTTAAAAAGTCAAAAGTGAAGACAGTGTTGATGTGCTTCTACAACAGCAAAGGAGTTATTCACAAAGAATTTATTACAGAGGAACAGACTGTCACTGCCAAAGTTTATTTAAGTATTTTGAAATGCCTATTGAAAAGGATTCTCCAAATCTGACCTGAGTATTCAACATCTGGCAGTTTTTTACTTCTTCATGATAATGAACTGGCTCACCAGGTGGTAATTGTACAGGAATTTTTGGCCCCAAAACAAGTGTGCGTTCTCAGCCATCCACCCTGTTCCCCAGATTTGTCTCCCTGCGATTATTTTCTAATCCCAAAATTAAAGTTATCATTGAAAGGACGCTTCTTTGATGATACTGATGACATCCAAAGGGCCATAACATTGAGTTTAAGGGCCATATCAAAAGAAGAACTGCAGAGCTCATTCCAGTGTTTGTTAGATCGTGCCACTCTCTGTATCAGTGCACAAGGGGCTTATTTTGAGTAAAATACACTTTATATCTTCAACTGTTGTTTATTTTATTTTCCATGGAATAGTCTCATTATTTAGTTGTCAGACCTTGTGTGTGTATATGTGTGTGTATATATATATATCTCTGAACCTTAAGTGCCCAGGGCACATGGGGATTCCGCAAGGGTTTTCCACAAATGCTTGTCCTTTGCCTTTATTTCTGCTCTTGCCCAGGCAAGCCCTCTATTGCTCAACATCCTCTCTTCTGTTCTTCTCCATGTCTCTTTTGGTCTACCCTTACTTCTGTTCCCCTGCGGTGTCCATCTTAGTGCTATTTTTGGTAGTGAGTTGTCAGTCATTCGGAGCACATGTCCCAATCATCGCCAGCGTCTTTCCTCAATAATTGCTGTCAGTGGCTTCATCTGCATTTCTGCCAACAAGATGTTATTTCTTATAGTGTTTGACCAAAATATTTTTCTAATTCTTCGTAAACATTTAGTCTGGAAAGAATTCAACTTGTTTTCTATGGTTTTGGTGATTTTCCAGCATTCACTTCCATAGAGTAGTACACTTAGAACATTACTCTTAAATATACTGATTTTCATATTCATGCTTAGTTTTTTAGATTTCCATATAGTCTGCAGCATTGCAAAAGCCTGGTTTGCTCTAGTAAGTCTGCTGTTGATGTCCTCTGTGCTGTCTCCATTTTCTACTACTCTACTGCCAAGATATACAAATTCGTTGACCTCCTCCACAAACTTGCTATCTACTCTGAGTACATTTCTGTTGTTCACATTTTGCTTCATTAACTTTGTCTTTTCTATGTTGATCTTTAGTCCTACGTTGTTTGCATTCTGAGTTAGCTTGTTTATTTTATCTTGCATATCTTTGTGGCTGCTTGATAGTAGACAAATGCCGTCCGCAAAGTCAAGGTCCTCCAGCACTGTGTGTCAAGGGTCCATTGTAATCCTCTGCGTTTGTCTGATGTTGCCTCCTTCATTAACCAGTCTACTGCCAAGGTAAATAATGTTGGTGATAGTACACATCCCTGCTTCACTCCTGTTGTACCCTAAAGCTGCTGGAGGTATGTTCTCACAGATCACTTTGCACTGAAAACCCTCGTATAGGGCTTTGATTACATTCACTATCTTATGGGGGAGGCCATGCCATCCTGTTGAATATATATATCTTTTAGTGCTGACAGAAGTAAATGGTTAACATTAGAGTTTACTCTGAATCTTGTTTCAGGATTTTCAGTGATGAAGACAGCTGATCTCCTGGCTATAGATGAAGCTAAAGGTGCACAGAGAAGTAAAGCCATTGTTGAGGATGTTCCCATACAAGTGAATATAGCCATGAGTTCTCCTGTGATGTGTTTGGATGTCAGTGGTGATGGTCTGTTCTTGGCTGTAGTTGTTCGGGATATGAGTCAGCTGGTCATTCTCTTCTATGATGTTCGGTCATTTGCTGACAAGGTGAGCGTAACTTCTTTAGTAGATGTTCTTTGAAAAACATTCTGTATAATCATAGAGTCAAACTCACTTAATGTCACATTGTCGGGACCATCAAAATATGGTGACATCAAGCAGAGTTGACATTAAGCTAGGTCCATTACATGGGCATTAACTGGGATAAAGCAACCTTAATTGTTGACTACTGTTCCATGCAGCATGCATAAAATTAATTGCTATCTTGATGTCAGTCTCAATGACACACTTTTGTCCCACAGCATGCAGCACATGACGCATTATTCGCTTTCTGTACTGTTGCTTGGAGGCGTAAATGATACCTTGGTCACACAGCTGCAGCAAGCTGGTTGTGTTAGGTGGCAGGAAAACAAGCTTTGTAGCCATCAGATTGGTGATGTCAGTGTACACCAGACAGTTATCACTGAACAACAAAACTTTTTTGTTACATTCAGATCATTTTGTTGTCGAAAGAAATGAGCCAGTCCTCAAACAGTTTACTTGTCATCCAAGCACGCTGGCAGGCCTTGTAAGTGACGGGCAGGCTCTTTATGTTCTTGAAGCACCGCGGATTTTGTGACTTTCCGATAACAAGGAGTGGACTCTTTGCACTGCTAGACATGTTACGGCACACGACACCTGTTAAATGACCTTTAGCTCGTTTACTACTGTGGCACTTCTCATCACAAAAGCACAAATTTCTGTTCGGTAGCAGTTTATAAATATGCCTGTTTCATCCATGTTAAAAATGTCATCTGGGCTGTACGCATAAAAAATTTCAACCTGTGAAATCCAGTCATCAGTGACATTAGTGTTAACTCAGGCCACTTCAGCTATGTTATATGGTGGCATTTCTTAAAGCGCTCAAGAAAGCCATTTGAACACTTCCAATCAGGCATATCCATTTCTTTCGCAAAATGTTATGCAGTTTACACTAGCATAGGACCGCACACAGGCAGCTGTGCAGAATGTGTCTGCTTGAACAATTTCAGTAGAGCACACTCAATATCCATGTAAGAACTTGCATGCCTTCGCTTACAGTTTGACCTACCTAAAGATGAATGAAATTTTGTCTAGGTTTTTAACAAGTTTCAATACAATTGAAACATCAATTTCAAATTTATCTGCTGTGTCCTTTCTCGTAACTTTTTCATCACTTTGGTTCAGAATATCCATTTTAGAGCTTAAATCGAGATCAACACGTTTGTGTTTAGCAGCCATTATCTATCATGATGAGAACCAGAGAGAAGTTCCCAGCTATACGATTCACAGTACACTGCTCAGGACTGACCAACTATCAAATCACGTTGCCAACTTAACACTGCCCATGTCTTGATAAAGAAGACAATGACCAAAAGAAGCCAGTTTTTAATCATGTTCTTTTGAAAGGGCGATCATGGTAATCCTTTCATTCACACCGAGTTTTGATGCCCACATGTTCAAAAGGTTGATGCGGCATGTATTCAGTGATAAATCATCCGGCCCTTTCTTTGATGGTCGTGAAACTGATAAGGCTTTGTGAGATTTTTATAGCTTGGACTCGCCCAGTTTGTGATACAAAGTGGTGTCTTTAACTCCTCCAGGTGCAGAAATACTGTGACATTAACTGATTTGTGCCAATAAGCGGGATGATATTAATTGGAGTAAAGCCCATTAATTACTTATGGGAGTTGGCTGGGGACACAAATTTCCGTGACATTATCTGGGTTGTGACATTAAGCAGTGTGATATTAAGTGGGTTTGACTGTATTTGTTTTAGAATGTTGGAATACAAGTGCATATGCTGTTTTAATACAAGTTCTGTGATGTGTAGGATGATTATGAAGTGGTAAATGTTTGCTGTTAGTACGCTCTGTGATTATGAAGTGGGTAAATGTTTGCAGTTAATATAAGCTCTGTATTGCAGAGGATGATTGTGAAACATGTAAATTTTTTCCGTTAATACAAGCTCTGTATTGCAGAGGATGATTGTGAAACATGTAAATTTTTGCTGTTAATACAAGCTCTGTATTGCAGAGGATGATTGTGAAACATGTAAATGTTTGCTGTTAATACAAGCTCTGTATTGTAGAGGATGATTGTGAAGCATGTAAATGTTTGCTGTTACTACAAGCTCTGTATTGCAGAGGATGATTGTGAAGCATGTAAATGTTTGTTGTTACTACAAATTCTATCATTTTGCGGAGGGAGTTCTCCGAATGGATGATTCTACCAATAGTTGATCAGCAAAATCCAGGACAGAATAACAGTCCATGTTTATGTTTGAAAGGCTAATGTTTTGCAACTGTTCTACTTTGCTTGTCTTTTCCTCTTTAAATGACATAATGCCACTGCACAGAGTTATTAACCGTGTGGCGTTGTCTTTTGCCGGTTCTTTATAGTGGCCGAAGGAAAACTTTCTACTGGGTGCTTTATGTGTATCAGTGTGTTTAGTTTTTGGTAAAATTTGTGTATGTGTTATGACTTTTGACATTAAAAAAAAGTTTATGACAACCGTTTCTTAGAAACAAATATATCACTTACTTTACATTCACAAACTTGACCTTTGAGTTGCTTTGCAGTCACACATCTTGACCTATGAGTTACTTCAACATTCACAAATCTTGACCTATGAGTTACTTTGCAGTCACACACCTTGACCTATGAGTTACTTCAACATTCACAAATCTTGACCTGTGAGTTACTTTGCAGTCACACATCTTGACCTATGAGTTACTTCAACATTCACAAATCTTGACCTGTGAGTTACTTTGCAGTCACACATCTTGACCTATGAGTTACTTCAACATTCACAAATCTTGACCTATGAGTTACTTTGCAATCACACACCTTGAACTATGAGTTACTTCAACATTCACAAATCTTGACCTATGAGTTACTTCAGCATTCACAAATCTTGACCTATGAGTTACTTCAACATTCACAAATCTTGACATATGAGTTACTTCAACATTCACAAGTCTTGACATATGAGTTAATTCACATTCAGAAATCTTGACCTATGAGTTACTTCAGCATTCACAAATCCTGACCTATGAGTTCTTCAGCATTCACAAATCCTGACCCTTGAGTTACTTCAACATTCACAAATCTTGAATATATACTGTCCAAAAAAAAAAAAAAAAGAAACGCTTAACTACTGATGACCCAATTTTGGCCATAACTTTGATATTCTATAGCTTTTTAAATTGAATGAATAAAATTTTCAAATTGCACGCAATAATACCTAAGAGTTTAAACACTCACTTGACAGTTTCTTGCATCTGTGTGACGAGAATTTGTTAGTCCCAGGGGTTCTCAAGTTAGTATGGTGTGTGGCCTCCGCTTGCATCGATCAGCGACTGGCATCTCCTGGGCACAGATGTCCTGCAAGCAATGACTGGGCACTTGAGGAAGCTGTTGTTCTCAGGTGATGAACCAGAATAAAGCCATCATCAGCTGCTGTTGTCACCCTGGGTCCTCCATTGTGGTGCTGGTCTTAACTGAGCCAGTGGCTTGGAAATGGTACACAGTTGACTGATGGTACTCTGTTGCACGTTTAAATGCCTGGCATCCTGACTTTGACTTTTGCCTGCTTGCAGGCAACCAATAACAATGTTTTGTAAATTTTGTGATAGATTCGCCATAATTGTCTGCTTGAAAATTAACTGAATTTGTCTGTGTAACCCCATCCTTTTATAGGGTTTCATTTGCGTGTGAAGTGAGTTGTGCTCGCCACAAAAATCACAACTTTTCCATAAACGCAACGTGAATTATGGTAAAAAAAATGCGTGATTAGCAAGGGAAGCTACTGCGTTCTGACTGTACACGAGAATAGCAAAATTCATACTAAATCATGGACCTGATATCTTGGTGATAATTTTTAATTTGGTTTGAGATACCTGGGAAAAAAGTTTTGTCATAATATAAAAAATGAAGCTTATATAAGCTATGCATTTCTTTTTTTGGACAGCATAGAAATGTAGTAGAGAGTTTAGGGAGGTTTCTTTTGTCTCAACCAGGGGGCACATCCTACTCCTTTCGGCAGAAGTCTGGTCAATGCATCATCTTCAGCTGTTGTGTCTGACCTGTCCTGGAATCCTGCAGTCTTCACATTGTTGGCAGTATGTACTTCTGATGGGAATGTGGAGCTCATTGACGTCACTGACACACCAAAGGTCATTGCTGTTCTGGTGGCAGCAGCCGGTGCTACTTGCTGTAAGTGGAGAATTTTATATAGACCGTGACAGTTTTGTTTGTTTCTTTGACATATTGACAGGATTCTGAGTTGTTGTTACAGGACTGTTCAAGAAGTGTTTGTATGGACTGGATTGGTTTCATTTCTGTGACATGTTGACAGGTTTCAAAGTTTTAATCTGTGATTTAAAACTATGATCTGTGGATTTCAAGTACTGTATTTTATGTTTGATTTCATGTGTAATAATAGTCCATGGTTTCAAGCATGGACACAAAAAAGAACAAATATATCCATGTTACAAGAACTTAATTTTGAAGAAGGCTGGCTAGTAAAGAGGATTAAACAGAGAAAACTTAAATATTTTGGACACACTAAATGTCATGATAATCTAGAGTAGACCGTCTTGGAAGGGTACATAATGGGAAATAGAAAGAGAGGAAGACCAAGGCAAAGATGGCTGCAAGACATCGTTGATGATCTGCAAATGGATGCATCAGCACCAGGCCATCTTGCTCACAACCAAGAGGCCTACATGAGTGCTGTTTGGGAGGCAAAGTTCCACAAGGGACATGCAAATGAATGAATGAATGGTTTCAAGCATTGTAGCTTATATTTCAGGTGTTTAACCTGATTTAAAATGACCAGCCTGTGATTTCAAGCAGTGTAGTTTTATTTAAAGTGTTAATACAAGCACGTGAAGCTTACATAGATGATCTAGTAACATTTGTGTGCAACGTCAGCATCGTTAATCTGTTGTGATTTTATTATGTGTGCAGTTTGCTGGAGCCCCAAGGGTAAACAGCTTTTAGTGGGACGTAAAGATGGCAGCCTGGCACAGTACGATCACAGTCTGACAGAGAAGAAGGCCTGGCCTTGTCCTAATATATTGACCAGTGGTTCTCATACAGGTATGTCCAATACTCTGACACTGGTTAACCCATATTGTGACAGTCTCCCTAGATCTCTGTGTTGGAATCTGCTTAGACAACAGATTTGCTGCCACCTTCTATCACTTCACTTCAGCTGTTACTTTTGTTGTTATCTCTGATTTTAATGTCTTTATCTTTGCAGTTGTGGATGTCATATGGCAGTCTACGTACGTGTTTCTGGCTGCTTACCTCCCTACAAAGGCCGAGCCCACAGATCAGCCAGTTGTTGTCATGACTAGTTCCAACGTAAGTTGCTTTAACATGATCCTGTAGTTCATGACCAGTTCCAGCGTAAGTTGCTTTAACATGATCCTGTAGTTCATGAATAGTTTCAGCATAAGTTGCTTTAACATGATCCTGTAGTTCATGAATAGTTTCAGCATAAGTTGCTTTAACATGATCCTGTAGTTCATGAATAGTTTCAGCGTAAGTTGCTTTAACATGATCCTGTAGTTCATGACCAGTTCCAGCGTAAGTTGCTTTAACATGATCCTGTAGTTCATGACCAGTTCCAGCGTAAGTTGCTTTAATGTGATCCTGTAGTTCATGACCAGTTCCAGCGTAAGTTGCTTTAACGTGATCCTGTAGTTCATGACCAGTTCCAGCGTAAGTTGCTTTAACATGATCCTGTAGTTCATGACCAGTTCCAGCGTAAGTTGCTTTAATGTGATCCTGTAGTTCATGACCAGTTCCAGCGTAAGTTGCTTTAACATGATCCTGTAGTTCATGACCAGTTCCAGCGTAAGTTGCTTTAACATGATCCTGTAGTTCATGACCACTTCCAGCATAAGTTACTTTAACATGATCCACTAGTTCATCATGACTAGTTCCAGCATAAGTTACTTTAAATATGAGTAGAGAGTGCACATGGTCTGTGGTGTGATCAGTATGAAAGTACACATGGTCTGTGGTGTGATCAGTATGAAAGTACACATGGTCTGTGGTGTGATCAGTATGAAAGTGCACATGGTCTGTGGTGTGATCAGTATGAAAGTGCACATGGTCTGTGGTGTGATCAGTATGAAAGTGCACATGGTCTGTGGTGTGATCAGTATGAAAGTACACATGGTCTGTGGTGTGATCAGTATGAAAGTACACATGGTCTGTGATGTGATCAGTATGAAAGTACACATGGTCTGTGATGTGATCAGTATGAAAGTACACATGGTCTGTGGTGTGATCAGTATGAAAGTACACATGGTCTGTGGTGTGATCAGTATGAGAGTACACATGGTCTGTGGTGTGATCAGTATGAAAGTACACATGGTCTGTGGTGTGATCAGTATGAAAGTGCACTTGGTCTGTGGTGTGATCAGTATGAAAGTACACATGGTCTGTGGTGTGATCAGTATGAAAGTACACATGGTCTGTGGTGTGATCAGTATGAAAGTACACATGGTCTGTGGTGTGATCAATATGAAAGTGCACTTGGTCTGTGGTGTGATCAGTATGAAAGTACACATGGTCTGTGGTGTGATCAGTATGAAAGTACACATGGTCTGTGGTGTGATCAGTATGAAAGTACACATGGTCTGTGGTGTGATCAGTATGAAAGTACACATGGTCTGTGGTGTGATCAGTATGAAAGTACACATGGTCTGTGGTGTGATCAGTATGAAAGTACTCATGGTCTGTGGTGTGATCAGTATGAAAGTACTCATGGTCTGTGGTGTGATCAGTATGAGAGTACACATGGTCTGTGCTGTATACATGTGATCAGTCCTATACATTTTGTTTAACAGAAGGACAACAAGACAACATATATCAACTTTGAAGATGTCTGTTTTGGTAATGGTGAAGACAGGAAGCCTCAGTATTTCTTTCATTTTGTGCAAAAATGGTGAGTTATTTTATGATCTTTTCATGATATGTAATCAACATACAAGGATCATAACAAAAGTTGTGAGCAAAAATTTTTCGAAAATCAGAATTTATAGATAGAGAAAATATAAATGTATCACCTTAACTGCATCCTTTGCACTTCATGTAGGGGTCACATGACCACGTGGAGCATAAACAAAATGGCGGGTGCTGTAGTTTCGTTTCGTCAACATGCTGTTAATGAGTTTCTTGTTAAAGAGGAAATCCCCGCTGTTGAAATTCACCAGGCTCCACCTTGCATATGGAGATGTGTGTATGGGTGCTAGCAGTGTTAGGAGGTGGGTGAAACATTTCAAAGATGGAAACATGAGCATCCAAGATACGCCTCGCAGCGGTCGCCCTCAAACAGCCTCCACTGAGGACAACGTGGAAAGGGTTGACGAAATCATTAAAGAAGACAGACGTGTCACAGCATCTGAAATTGCTGTAAATCTTGAAATAGGACACAGTGCAGTACAGGAGATGATTGAAACCTTAGGCTATAGAAAAGTTTGTGCCAGCCAAGTCCCACAAGAGAGAACGTCCAGAAAGCAGTACGTCTGTGCCTTCGGACAGCTGGAATGGAATTCTACTGGGAGGTTTTTTTCAAAACTTGCAGAGCGATGGGAAAAATGTGTGCAGAGAAATGGATTATGTTGAAAAGTGAAGAAAAGGTTGCAGATTAAGGTGAGACATTTATATTTTCTCTATCTGTAAATTCTGATTTTTAAAAAAATGTTTGGTCACTAATTTCGGTATGACCCTCGTAGATCTTAAGTTGGCTTTATCCAGCAAAGATCCTAAGTTGGCTCGGTCTTAATGTGTAATCATCAACATAGATCCTAAGTTGGCTCGGTCTTAATGTGTAATCATCAACATAGATCCTAAGTTGGCTCGGTCTTAATGTGTAATCATCAACATAGATCCTAAGTTGGCTCGGTCTTAATGTGTAATCATCAACATAGATCCTAAGTTGGCTCGGTCTTAATGTGTAATCATCAACATAGATCCTAAGTTGGCTCGGTCTTAATGTATAATCATCAACATAGATCCTGAGTTGGCTTGGTGTTACAGTGTTGATTGTGTAATGTAAGAGATACATATGAAGTTTTGTCGTTGTTTTCCTAGGGATGTCATCCTTATGGCCTCAAGCAATGCCACAGAAACCACTATAGTGGGTCGTAATCTTGATGACCAGGTTAGAGTTTTACTTTTTACTTCATGTGTACATGTCATACCTGGTTAGTGAGAGGGTTATGTGTACATGTCATACCTGGTCAGTGAGAGGGTTATGTGTACATGTCATACCTGGTCAGTGAGAGGGTTATGTGTACATGTCATACCTGGTCAGTGAGAGGATTTATGTGTACATGTCATACCTGGTCAGTGAGAGGATTTATGTGTACATGTCATACTTGGTCAGTGAAAGGCTTTATGTGTACATGTCATACTTGGTCAGTGAGAGGCTTTATGTGTACATGTCATACCTGGTTAGTGAGAGGGTTATGTGTACATGTCATACCTGGTCAGTGAGAGGGTTTATGTGTACATGTCATACCTGGTTAGTGAGAGGGTTATGTGTACATGTCATACCTGGTTAGTGAGAGGATTTATGTGTACATATCATACATGGTTAGTGAGAGGATTTATGTGTACATATCATACCTGGTTAGTGAGAGGGTTTATGTGTACATGTCAAATTTGGTCAGAGTTCATGTGTACATGCTGGAGATTATTTTAATATGAAGATATCAATCAGTTGGTTAGTGTGAGCTTAAGTGTATCTGATAGAGATAGTTAGTCACTGATGTCACACTTAAGATGTCTTTGGGCTGTTAAAATCACATGAATACACTCAGAGATATGTTGTGTAAAGTAGCAAAGAGACATGTCATGCAAAGTGATAGAATTTTGTGAACTAATTTGACTGTGTCAGGCTCTGATAAAGTGACATGATTTATGTGTATTAACATGACATAAAACAAGGGGCCATCAGGAGCGCATACTGTCGCCTTACTTATTTAACTTGTATACTGAAAATATATATTCAATATAAGATTAATAATAAAGAAATGCAGAGAGTTTAATGTGAATATATATTTAGCCTTTATAGACTACTCAAAGGCATTTGATTGTGTACAACACCAGAAACTTTGGGAAACAATAGGAAAAAATGAGATTTCCAACACATTTGATACAATTAACATCACTACCGTATCTAGGTAAAGCTGGGGCGACCATCCCCAACCCAGCGCGTCACAGGTGGCGGATAGTGAAAGTCCTCCAGATATGGAGGATCCCTGTGAATAAGGAGTTGTCCAAATATGCAGGTGCGGACCAACTGGCGGTAGACTCAGAGGGTGAGGTGGGGTAGTAGGTGGCTCTACTACTCCTATAAAGTGCCTCAGGTGCTCAGTGAAGGGAATACCAGGCGGGTAAGAGCCGCCTTAGAACCTCTCACTTCCGCTGCCTTGCGGGTAGGGCAGGGAGTCCAAAAGCTAGCGGAGAGTCCGTACACAAACCGACAGAAGGCAACGGGAAACCACTGTTGTAATTCCCAAGAATAGTTATGCTTGAACAGAATAATTGATTCATCATGAACGACAATAATGGATGTTCTCTGGAACAGCCTCGTCCGGTAGGGCAGCTCATGAGCCACAGGTGAGGCCAGAGTAGGTCATCAAGCTACTGGTGGCAAAACTAACAAGTTCAAAATAGCAACATGGAATGTTAGAACTTTATTCCAGGCTGGAAAATTAGAAAATGTAAAGATGGAAATGGAAAGGATGAAGATCAACATATTAGGAATAAGTGAAGTTAGATGGACAGGTGCAATGAAGATAAACTCAAATAAATATACAATAATATATTCAGGAAGTGAGAAACATGAACGAGGAGTAGGAATTATATTTGATGAACAAACGGCAAGGACAATTGTAGGATATTTGAACATCTCGGACAGAGTCCTGCTAGCGCAACTGAAAGGACGACCAATAAACATAAATATTATACAAGTGTACGCTCCAACATCTGAAAGCTCTGAAGAAGATGTACAGCTATTTTATAATAACATAGAGACAGCACTAAAACACACAAAGTCACATGAAGTTGCCATAGTCATGGGAAATTTTAATGCCAAAGTTGGTAAAGGAAGAACTTCAGACATCGTTGGTGACTATGGACTGGGGAGAGAGGAATGACAGAGGTTGTAAATTAATTGAATGGGCAAGAATACACAGCATGGTTGTAGGAAACACCTGGTTAAACAACATCCTCGAAGACTGGCAACGTGGTGCAGCCCAGACAAAAAGACATTTAACCAGATAGACTACATATTAATCAACAAACGATTCCGCAATGCATTACTGACAGCAAAAACCATGCCAGGAGCTGACTGCAATAGTGACCATGATCCACTCTGTGGAAAAGTTAGAATAAAGCTAAAGAAAGCAGGCAGAAAAGTGAGAAACATCAAACTGAATACAGAACTCCTTAAAAATGACCAAGAACTGCGAGAGCAATACAAAGTTATTATAACAAATAGATACAATGCAATAGCAAAGATAAATAGTATAGATGAACAATGGGAAATGTTAAGAGATTCTATCCACCAAACTGTTAAGGAGATAATACCACCAAAAAAAGAAGCCCCTAAAAATAAATGGATGACAGATGACATCTTAGGACTGATGGACAAGAGGAGGAGGAATAAAAATAACGAGGAAAAATATAGCAAGATAAATAAAGAAATAAGACGCAAATGCAGAGAAGCAAAAGAAGTGTGGTTAAATGAACAGTGCAGACAGATAGAGGACTCTCATAATAAAGACAGCAAAAACATGCACAAACGAATTAATGAACTCACAGGCAGGAAAACAAAATATACCACAGGATGCCTGAAATCAAAAGAAGGTAAAATGTTAATGGGAAAAGAAGACATTGTGGAAAGGTGGACAGAGTACATCGGTGAGCTATATGGAGGAGAAAGACCAGAATTAACACCAGATACTGAAAACTGTGATGGACCGCCAATACTTGAAGATGAAATCATAGATGCCATCAAACACATGAAGAAAGGAAAAGCGACTGGGCCTGATAATATAACAATAGAAGAAATAGAGGCACTAGAGGAGACAGGAATAAAAATAATAACCAAGTTACTGAATGACATTTAACAGTGGTTATATTCCCAGTGACCTGATTAAATCCACGTTTATAGCACTACCAAAGAAACCAGGTGCAAAGGAATGTGACGACCACCGGACTATCAGCCTCTCATGTCACATAACGAAGCTACTTCTGAGAATAATTATGAGAAGAACAAGGAAAAAGATAAAAATGGAAATAGCAGATGAACAGTTTGGATTTGTTGAAGGAAAGGGAACACACAATGCCATTTATGCTTTACGAACACTAACAGAAAGAGCTTTAGAAGTACAGAAAGATCTCTGCTTATGCTTCATTGATTACACCAAGGCATTTGACAAGGTGAAACATAATGAAATTATTAAAATGCTTGAAGACATCAATATAGACGGCAAAGACCTGAGGATTGTAAAACATCTATACTGGCAGCAAGAAGCAGCAGTTCGAGTTGAAAATAGAATTGGAAAATATCAACCTATAAAACAAGGGGTGCAACAAGGATGTGTACTATCTCCAGACCTTTTTTCTCTGTACAGCGAGAATATTCTAAGAACAATCATCACAGAACCAGGCATAAAAATTGGAGGATACAATATTAACAACCTTTGGTATGCTGACGACACAGTACTGATAGCTGAGAACCAGCAAGACCTGCAAAATCTTTTGGATAAAGTCGCCAAAGAAAGTGAACAGAAAGGTCTTACTTTGAACATCAAAAAGACAGAGACTATGGTTATATATAAGAAACAGAATCCACCAGCATGCAGTATTAAATTAAACGGAACTATTCTAAAACAGGTGCAGAAATTCAAATACCTTGGAGCAGTAATAACTTCAGATGGGAAATGCAGAACAGAAATTAGGAACAGAATAGACCAAGCAAAGACTGCATTTCAGAGAATGAGAAACATATTAGCTAACACATCTTTATCAATGAATGTTAGAAAACGAGTCCTAAAATGCTATATTGAACCTGTCTTGTTATATGGAAGTGAATCATGGACAATAGGCAAGTCTGCACAAAAATCATTGGAAGCAGCAGAAATGTGGTTTATTAGAAGAATGTTGTGAATCCCCTGGACAGCAAAAATAACTAATGAAGAATGTAGGAGAAGAGCTGGAGAGACAAAAAACCTTGTCAAAAAGATAAGAGAGAGACAATGTACTTTCATAGGACATGCAATGAGAAGAGGGGGCATTGAAAATATTATAACAACAGGAAAAATAGAAGGAAGAAGATCAAGAGAAATGATACTGGACAGTCTGATGGGATGGTATGAGAGGAGATCACCAACTGAACTGATGGCCTGCATGAAGGATCGGGTACTCTGGAGAAGCATAATAGCCAACGCCAGTCGGCACAGCACCTGATGATGATGATGATGCTGTATCTAGACCACCAGGCAGCAGTAAGAATAAGTGGTGAAACAACAACTTGGTTTGACATAAAACAAGGGGTCCATCAGGGGTGCATATTGTAGCCTTACTTATTTAACTTGTATACTGAAAATATAACGGAAGAATGTTAGAGAAGATGTAGACAGAGAATATATGATGCCATAACAATTGGAGATTATGAAATACCAGAGATTATATATGCTGATGACACAATATTACTATACACAACACAAAAAAGACAAAAAGGAATGGAAAAACTAATTATGTCAGTCTGTAAGAACAGTGAAGAGCAAAACCTCTATCTTATTGTAAAGAAAACTTAAAGAGTTTTGAATATCTTTGATCACTACTAACTAATAATGGAGATATAATGAGGGAAATTAAAAGGAGGACATCTGTCACTCTTCAGAAAGTAAAACAACTAAAGATTCTGTGGAGAGGAACAGACAGAACAGCAAAAATAAGATTTTTAAGGGCATGAATGTAAATGCTACAGAAGAGTTCTTCAAATATCATGGACACAGAAAAGAACAAATATATCCATACTACAAGAACTTAATATTGAAGAAGGCTGGCTAGTAAAGAGGATTAAAGAGAGAAAACTTAAATATTTTAGACACATTAAACGTCATGATAATCTAGAAAAGACCGTCTTGGAAGGGTACATAATGGGAAAAAGAAAGAGAGGAAGACCAAGGCGAAGATGGCTACAAGACATCGTTGATGATCTGCAAATGGATGTATCAGCAGCAGGCCATCTTGCTCACAACCAAGAGGCCTACAGGAGTGCTGTTAGGGAGGCAAGGGACATGCAGATGACTGACTGACTGAACTTGACTGTGTTAGGCTGAAATAAAGTGACATGGTTTATGTGAACTAAATGAGAACAGTATAAGAGTGAGAAGAAGAAAGCATAGAATGAACTAGATGGAACAGTCAATAATAGAAGTTGTAAGAGGTTGGTTTAAGTGATGTTAGGGAGAAGTTTTGCTGTTGATGTGGTGGTGAAAACAATTTCTTTCTTTCTCTGTTCTGAAATATGATCACATTCTGAAGTGATGGTTTTAGTATCTTAACATGGTGTTGTTTTGTGTTTCAGTGCAGCTGGGAACATTGGAACCTAGAAGACTGTTCTAGAGCACAGCTTCCTCTTACAGCAGCAGACCAGAATGATTCCTTTCCAAAAGGGCTGGCTGTGGACTATTCTCCTCACAAGGCCATTGTTCTGAGTGGGTAATTTGTGTGAGATGTTCTTGCTTGTGTGATGTCTTGTATGTGAAGTTCTTGCTTGTGTGATGTTTTGTATGTGAAGTTCTTACTTGTGTGATGTTTTGTATGTGAAGTTCTTGCTTGTGTGATGTTTTGTATGTGAAGTTCTTGCTTGTGTGATGTTTTGTATGTGAAGTTCTTGCTTGTGTGATGTTTTGTATGTGAAGTTCTTGCTTGTGTGATGTTTTGTATGTGAAGTTCTTACTTGTGTAATATCTTGTATGTGAAGTTCTTACTTGTGTAATATCTTGTATGTGAATTTCTTACTTGTGTAATATCTTGTATGTGAAGTTCTTACTTGTGTAATATCTTGTATGTGAATTTCTTACTTGTGTAATATCTTGTATGTGAAATTCTTGCTTGTGTAATGTTTTGTATATGAAGTTCTTGCTTGTGTAATGTTATGTGAGAAGTTACTGCTAGTGTAGTGTTACATGAGACGTTATTGTTAGTGTGATATGTGTGTGAAGTTATTGTGTGCTTAATGTTATATATGAGGTTAATGTTAGTATAATATTATGTATGTGAATTTTTTTGTGAATTGTTATGTGTGAGGTTATTGTGAGTATTAATATTATTTGTATGAAGGGTTTTGTGTAATGTGTGAGATATTATTTGTGTAATAGTGTGCGTGAGGACATTGTTAAGAGAAGCCAATTAATTGGGCATAACATCCCTTAATGAGATTGAAAAACTCACCAAAGACAGGACATCTTGGCTAACTAACATGCGGGCCCTATGTGACATTTAATGTCATGGGAAGGGTGTAAGATGTAAGTGTGTGTGAAGGTACTGTTATCGTGATGTTATATGCATCTGTTTGCTTGCATATGTGTGTGTGTGTGTGATGTTTGTTTATTCTAAGTGTGTGAAGTTATTGTTAGTGTGATGTTATATGTATGTGTGAAATTATTGCTTGTTATGTTTGTGGAGTACTGTTTATGTAATGTTATCAGTGTGAATTTATAGTTTGTGTAATGCTATCTGTTATTCTATAAAATTATTCTTCGTGGCAAGTTATATTTGTGATGTACGTGTTAAAATATTTCTACGAAACCAGAAATTATTACTTATAATTTATTTACTTAGTGGTGCATGTGCTGTACTTTTTAATATTCTCATTCCCAAGATTTCTCCCTCCATTTAATTCGTTTCATGAATCAGACAAAACAAGAGATCTTCTATTGTTTTTCCTGTTCACAAAAGGCCCCCCCCCCCCCCGCCTTCCCATGATGACTTACAGACCTGTTATTTCTGTCTTTGCTGTAGCTCTCCCACAGCAGTTCTTGTTACATTTTCTGTCTTTGCTGTAGCTCTCCCACAGCAGTTCTTGTTACATTTTCTGTCTCTGCTGTAGCTCTCCCACAGCAGTTCTTGTTACATTTTCTGTCTTTGCTGTAGCTCTCCCACAGCAGTTCTTGTTACATTTTCTGTCTTTGCTGTAGCTCTCCCACAGCAGTTCTTGTTACATTTTCTGTCTTTGCTGTAGCTCTCCCACAGCAGTTCTTGTTACATTTTCTGTCTTTGCTGTAGCTCTCCCACAGCAGTTCTTGTTACATTTTCTGTCTTTGCTGTAGCTCTCCCACAGCAGTTCTTGTTACATTTTCTGTCTGCTGAGAGGGATCCGAGACCTGAGTCCTTGTTTCATTTTTGTTTTTCTTAATTTTCATCCCAAAATATGGTCCTATCATGCCATAGAAGCAACTAGGGAGTAGGTTAGGGCTCATATGTTCCTTCACTTATCAGCACACTAGATAATGTGGTTTGTCATGCCATATAAGCATCTAGGGGGACATAAAAGCTGGGGATATGGACAGAAAGAATTTTTGGGGTCCACAGACCAGCATTTGAGTTGGCTGGATTAAAAAAGTCATCTGGTTTGTACAGGATGGCGTTCCTCCAAGAGACCCTATATTTATTGCTGTATTTTTAATGAAGGGTCCTCAGGTATTCTCAGGCTGGAGGGGTCAAGGGTCACAAAAGAAACACATCTGTAAGATGAGTGTGTTATCTGCAGCTTTGTTTGTTTGTTTGGCTCACTTGTAAATGTTTCATGTTGCTCAGTTCATTTGTTTGTATTACTTTACTAGGTTAGCACTCACTATTTAGCTTAGTGCTCACGCAAGAATGTTTCTGCTCATGTCGAATCACTCATTAGAAGAAACATTGATCTTGTCCAGCTACTTCTCCTTCCTCATTGACAGTATCATACCTGGCTGCTTTTCTTTTCCTTAGTGACAGTATTATACCTGGCTGCTTTTCTTTTCCTTAGTGACAGTATTATACCTGGCTGCTTTTCTTTCCTTAGTGACAGTATTATACCCGGCTGCTTTTCTTTCCTTAGTGACAGTATTATACCTGGCTGCTTTTCTTTTCTTAGTGACAGTATTATACTTGGCTGCTTTTCTTTTCTTAGTGACAGTATTATACCTGGCTGCTTTTCTTTTCCTTAGTGACAGTATTATACTTGGCTGCTTTTCTTTCCTTAGTGACAGTATTATACTTGGCTGCTTTTCTTTTCCTTAGTGACAGTATATACTTGGCTGCTTTTCTTTTCCTTAGTGACAGTATTATACTTGGCTGCTTTTCTTCCTTAGTGACAGTATTATACTTGGCTGCTTTTCTTTTCCTTAGTGACAGTATTATACTTGGCTGCTTTTCTTTTCCTTAGTGACAGTATTATACTTGGCTGCTTTTCTTTCCTTAGTGACAGTATTATACTTGGCTGCTTTTCTTTTCTTAGTGACAGTATTATACTTGGCTGCTTTTCTTTTCCTTAGTGACAGTATTATACCCGGCTGCTTTTCTTTTCTTAGTGACAGTATTATACTTGGCTGCTTTTCTTTTCTTAGTGACAGTATATACTTGGCTGCTTTTCTTTTCCTTAGTGACAGTATTATACCGGCTGCTTTTCTTTTCTTAGTGACAGTATTATACTTGGCTGCTTTTCTTTTCCTTAGTGACAGTATTATACCTGGCTGCTTTTCTTTTCCTTAGTGACAGTATTATACCTGGCTGCTTTTCTTTTCCTTAGTGACAGTATTATACCTGGCTGCTTTTCTTTTCCTTAGTGACAGTATTATACCTGGCTGCTTTTCTTTCCTTAGTGACAGTATTATACCAGGCTACATTTCTTTCCTTAGTGACAGTATTATACCGGCTGCTTTTCTTTTCTTAGTGACAGTATTATACTTGGCTGCTTTTCTTTTCTTAGTGACAGTATATACTTGGCTGCTTTTCTTTTCCTTAGTGACAGTATTATACTTGGCTGCTTTTCTTTCCTTAGTGACGTATTATACCTGGCTGCTTTTTTCCTTAGTGACAGTATTACCTGGCTGCTTTTCTTCCTTAGTGACAGTATTATACTTGGCTGCTTTTCTTTCCTTAGTGACAGTATTATACTTGGCTGCTTTTCTTTCCTTAGTGACAGTATTATACTTGGCTGCTTTTCTTTTCTTAGTGACAGTATTATACTTGGCTGCTTTTCTTTTCCTTAGTGACAGTATTATACTTGGCTGCTTTTCTTTTCTTAGTGACAGTATTATACTTGGCTGCTTTTCTTTCCTTAGTGACAGTATTATACCCGGCTGCTTTTCTTTTCTTAGTGACAGTATTATACTTGGCTGCTTTTCTTTTCTTAGTGACAGTATTATACTTGGCTGCTTTTCTTCCTTAGTGACAGTTTATACCCGGCTGCTTTTCTTTTCTTAGTGACAGTATTATACTTGGCTGCTTTTCTTTTCCTTAGTGACAGTATTATACCTGGCTGCTTTTCTTTTCCTTAGTGACAGTATTATACCTGGCTGCTTTTCTTTTCCTTAGTGACAGTATTATACCTGGCTGCTTTTCTTTTCTTAGTGACAGTATTATACCTGGCTGCTTTTCTTTTCCTTAGTGACAGTATTATACCTGGCTGCTTTTCTTTCCTTAGTGACAGTATTATAACCGGCTGCTTTTCTTTTCCTTAGTGACAGTATTATACCTGGCTGCTTTTCTTTCCTTAGTGACAGTATTATACCTGGCTGCTTTTCTTTTCCTTAGTGACAGTATCATTCCTGGCTGCTTTTCTTTTCCTTAGTGACAGTATTATACCTGGCTGCTTTTCTTTTCCTTAGTGACAGTATTATACCTGGCTGCTTTTCTTTTCCTTAGTGACAGTATTATACCTGGCTGCTTTTCTTTCCTTAGTGACAGTATTATACCTGGCTGCTTTTCTTTTCCTTAGTGACAGTATTATACCTGGCTGCTTTTCTTTTCCTTTCGTGACAGTATTATACCTGACTGCTTTTCTTTTCCTTAGTGACAGTATCATTCCTGGCTACATTTCTTTTCCTTAGTGACAGTATTATACCTGGCTGCTTTTCTTTCCTTAGTGACAGTATTATACCTGGCTGCTTTCCTTTCCTTTGTGACAGTATTATACCTGACTGCTTTCCTTTCCTTAGTGACAGTATTATACCCGGCTGCTTTCCTTTCCTTATTGACAGTATTATACCCGGCTGCTTTCCTTTCCTTAGTGACAGTATTATACTTGGCTGCTTTCCTTTCCTTAGTGACAGTATAATACCCGGCTGCTTTCCTTTCCTTAATGACAGTATTATACCCGGCTGCTTTTCTTTCCTTAGTGACAGTATTATACCCAGCTGCTTTCCTTTCCTTAGTGACAGTATTATACCTGGCTGCTTTTCTTTCCTTAGTGACAGTATTATACCCGGCTGCTTTCCTTTCCTTAGTGACAGTATTATACCTGGCTGCTTTCCTTTCTTTAGTGACAGTATTATACCTGGCTGCTTTCCTTTCCTTAGTGACAGTATTATACCTGGCTGCTTTACTTTCCTTAGTGACAGTATTATACCTGGCTGCTTTCCTTTCCTTAGTTACAGTATTATACTTGGCTGCTTTCCTTTCCTTAGTGACAGTATTATACCTGGCTGCTTTCCTTTCCTTAGTGACAGTATTATACCCGGCTGCTTTTCTTTCCTTAGTGACAGTATTATACCTGGCTCCTTTTCTTTCCTTAGTGACAGTATTATACCTGGCTGCTTTTCTTTCCTTAGTGACAGTATTATACCTGGCTGCTTTTCTTTCCTTAGTGACAGTATTATACCTGGCTGCTTTTCTTTCCTTAGTGACAGTATTATACCTGGCTGCTTTTCTTTCCTTAGTGACAGTATTATACCCGGCTGCTTTTCTTTTCCTTAGTGACAGTATTATACCCGGCTGCTTTTCTTTCCTTAGTGACAGTATTATACCCAGCTGCTTTTCCATCATTAACCTCTGTGCCACTTGGGCACCGTTTTAACAGTGATTTATCAAAATATTTGTGAGATCACTGAAGTTATCATGTGTTCTCACAGTTTTCATGTGTTCTCACAGTTTCCACAAGTTTTTCTCTTAGATTTCGTGAATGCTCATAGATCTTTTTCATTTTTCTTCAGAACTGACAGTCATTCACAAGTGTCAGTTGAATTGTCTGTTCCTAGGTCTTCTTCCTCTTCTTCAGCTTTCCGAGCCATTAAGGCTTATTGCTGCAGATAAAGTTCGCCTCTACTCCTCTCTGTTCCTAATATTCTCTCACCAGTTGGTGACACCAATTTCTTTTATATCTCATAATATTTTTGACGTTCCAAAGTTGTAACCCATTTTAAATCCACCCAATTTCGAGGCTTCTGTGTCTGTTCCGTAACACTAATCTTATTTTTGATGGAGATGGGGTCGTTGACCCCATGCTCCAACCCCAAACCCTGGAGGTCCGGGGTGCAAGTTTCGTCTGACCCCTACCTGCACAGAACTTCCCAGCTTGGTTTGACCTGCCAGGAGTAAAACTCCCACTAGTATAGCTCTGGGTGTAGTCAGGGTATGCAAGCTGTCACACCACAACAAGGCATCCACACCATGTGACATCCTAAGTCACCTATTTTTAGTTGTATCTCAGTAACAAATAGTGCTCTTTTGTTTTTGCTGTCCTTTTGAAACCTTCATTTAGTTGCCTTTCATGTAGCTGATCTGAATGTCAGGAGCTGTGACCCAAACTTAAAACTTCTGAAGTGTGAACTGTAATATCATATATTTGAATCCATTGCTTAAAGCTTGGCTCACTTTGAATATTAGAGCTAGGAGGTGAAGACTAGAGCCTGGACTCATGCATTTGCCAGGAAGGACTTCGGTGCTTGCATATGGTTTATAGTCTGTTTGTCAAAACTAACTGGCCATGTTGTCCTCATGTTGCAGGTGAAAGCAAGAATCTGCCGCCATGCCCAGTGATGTATATTCTGTCAACAGATGGGATGTTACTAGGATATTACCTGTGGTACTCACACAAGAGTGCTGGCCAGGTCACAACCCCACCTCAGGTACTCACTTCAGCTGGGGCGAGGAAGGGAGGTAAGTCATGATCCAAACAGAAGTTACTCACTGATAATTTTCTACCATACACTCTTGTATTGTTGGCATCACTTTTAATCACATAATTTGATGATTGTGTCAGAATGGTTGGCATGGCTACTGGCATCAACAAACAATAGTGAGCAGAGACCTTCCAGTGGGTCCTTGGGACATTATCTGTTCTTTTACTTGCATATAGAAAGCAACGTATGGTGTATGTCAGAAATTGTAGTGAGTCACACCCAGATCCATACACACACACACATATACACATATAATTGTAGTGAGTCACACACAGATGCATACACACACACATGCACGCAACGTACGGTGTATGTCAGAAATTGTAGTGAGTCACACCCAGATCCATACACACACACATATACACATATAATTGTAGTGAGTCACACACACACATATGCACACACATATACATATATAATCATAGTGAGTCGCACACAGATGCGTACACACATATACATATGTAATGAGTCACACATAGATGCATACACACACATATATACACACACATTTACATATATAATCATAGTGAGTCACACAGATGCATACACTCACGTATGCACACACACATATACATATATAATCATAGTAAATCACACACAGATGCACACACACACATATGCACACACATATACATATATAATCATAGTAAATCACACACAGATGCACACACACACATATGCACACACACATATACATATATAATCATAGTAAATCACACACAGATGCACACACACACATATGCACACACACATATACATATATAATCATAGTGAGTCACATGTTTTTTGTTTTTTTGTCAGTTCCGGAATTTGCTGCTACTTCACCAGTTTCCGGAGCAGGATTACCACCAGCCCCTCAACCTCCTCAAGCCACAGCCTCTCAGTCTGCAGCCCCTCAACCTCCTCAAGCCACAGCCTCTCATTCTCCTCAAGCAGTAAAACTCCCACTAGTATAGCTCTGGGTGTAGTCAGGGTATGCAAGCTGTCACACCACAACAAGGCATCCACACCATGTGACATCCTAAGTCACCTATTTTTAGTTGTATCTCAGTAACAAATAGTGCTCTTTTGTTTTTGCTGTCCTTTTGAAACCTTCATTTAGTTGCCTTTCATGTAGCTGAACTGAATGTCAGGAGCTGTGACCCAAACTTAAAACTTCTGAAGTGTGAACTGTAATATCATATATTTGAATCCATTGCTTAAAGCTTGGCTCACTTTGAATATTAGAGCTAGGAGGTGAAGACTAGAGCCTGGACTCATGCATTTGCCAGGAAGGACTTCGGTGCTTGCATATGGTTTATAGTCTGTTTGTCAAAACTAACTGGCCATGTTGTCCTCATGTTGCAGGTGAAAGCAAGAATCTGCCGCCATGCCCAGTGATGTATATTCTGTCAACAGATGGGATGTTACTAGGATATTACCTGTGGTACTCACACAAGAGTGCTGGCCAGGTCACAACCCCACCTCAGGTACTCACTTCAGCTGGGGCGAGGAAGGGAGGTAAGTCATGATCCAAACAGAAGTTACTCACTGATAATTTTCTACCATACACTCTTGTATTGTTGGCATCACTTTTAATCACATAATTTGATGATTGTGTCAGAATGGTTGGCATGGCTACTGGCATCAACAAACAATAGTGAGCAGAGACCTTCCAGTGGGTCCTTGGGACATTATCTGTTCTTTTACTTGCATATAGAAAGCAACGTATGGTGTATGTCAGAAATTGTAGTGAGTCACACCCAGATCCATACACACACACACACACACATATAATTGTAGTGAGTCACACACAGATGCATACACACACACATGCACGCAACGTACGGTGTATGTCAGAAATTGTAGTGAGTCACACCCAGATCCATACACACACACATATACACATATAATTGTAGTGAGTCACACACACACATATGCACACACATATACATATATAATCATAGTGAGTCGCACACAGATGCGTACACACATATACATATGTAATGAGTCACACATAGATGCATACACACACATATATACACACACATTTACATATATAATCATAGTGAGTCACACAGATGCATACACTCACGTATGCACACACACATATACATATATAATCATAGTAAATCACACACAGATGCACACACACACATATGCACACACACATATACATATATAATCATAGTAAATCACACACAGATGCACACACACACATATGCACACACACATATACATATATAATCATAGTAAATCACACACAGATGCACACACACACATATGCACACACACATATACATATATAATCATAGTGAGTCACATGTTTTTTGTTTTTTTGTCAGTTCCGGAATTTGCTGCTACTTCACCAGTTTCCGGAGCAGGATTACCACCAGCCCCTCAACCTCCTCAAGCCACAGCCTCTCAGTCTGCAGCCCCTCAACCTCCTCAAGCCACAGCCTCTCATTCTCCTCAAGCAGTAGCCCCTCATCCTTCTCAAGTCATAGCCCCTCAGCCTTATCAAACTGCAGTCCCTTATCCTCACGCCACAGCAGCAGTTTCAGCAGTGACTACCTCAGCACCATCAGCTTCAGCCGTGAGAACTTCACCAGCTACGCTGTCAGCTGTACTGCCCCAGACATCAACAGCAAAAACAGCTTTCTCTGGACCAGCACCGGGTTTCTCCTTTCATCCATCACAGCCATCATCTTCTCAACATCCTTTTAGCAGCTTTTCTGTCCCATCCTCCACTGCAGCAACAACTTCCTCTCTTTTTGGTGGGCAGGGCTTAAAACAGGTAATGCCCGCTAGTGGAACAGCCAATCAAAAGCAGCAGATTCCTTCAACATCAGCCTTCAGCTTGTCAGGCTCATCTCAGTTTTCTTTTGAGCAGTCATCGTTGGGAGCTCCCAATTTTTCTTTTGGTGCAGCATCAGCAGGTAAGAAAAGTTATTAAACAGAGAAATTCTGTCTAGTTTTTCAGGTGTTGGGAGTTTTTTTTTTTAAAGATTAAATAGTCAGCTTATGTGCTTCTCATTGGGTGATATGTAACATATATAATTGTGCATGCATTGCACTTAAGATATAAAATTGTGGATGCGTTGCACTTAACATATATAACTGTGGATGCATTGCACTTAACATATAAAATTGTGGATGTGTTGCATTTAACATATGTAATTGTGGATGCATTGCACTTAACATATATAATTGTGGATGCATTTCACTTAACATATATAATTGTGGATGTGGTGCACTTAACATATAATTGTGGATATGTTAGATTTATTACCAACAAGAAAATTGCAGATAATGTTATTATACTGAATTTATTGCTATTTTAAAATTTGTTCAGCAGCATTTTACTCAGATGTAGTAAGCATATAATAAGTGTTCATATGATTATCCATTTATATCTGTCATGTATTGATAACTGCATTGTATATGTGTTTCCTGTACTGATAGCTACATATACAGTGTATATATGTACTGATAGCTACATATACAGTGTATATATGTTTCCTGTACTGATAGCTACATATTCAGTGTATATATGGTTTCCTGTACTGATAACTACATATACAGTGTATATATGTTTCCTGTACTGATAGCTACATATACAGTGTATATATGTTTTCTGTACTGATAGCTACATATACAGTGTATATATGTTTTCTGTACTGATAGTTGTGTATCAGCAGTTTTCTATAGCCATTTTATTTACAAGAGTGCTTGGACATAAACTCTTGAGCTTGCCAACTTCACATGAGAAGCTAGTTCACTACAGAGCCCATGCTTATTGCTGTTGCCAGACAAAGCTGCCTACAGATGAATCATAAAACCTGTGTTTGCTGGGAATCAAAGATGGAATATTTTCATGTTCTTTTCCAGCTCCAGCAAGTTCAGCTTTTGCCAATCTGGGCTCATCATCTTCAGCACCACAGGCTCCAGGCAAAGCTTTCTCTCAGGTATGTCTCCGTTACGTTCAGTACGTATACTCCAACTTAAAAAAGTAAAGATAGTCCCATAGCATTTCAAATGCCGTAGGGGGTGAAGCGTTAGAGACCTCATTATGCATACTCCAACTTGATTACAGCTAAATAGCGACGTGACAGAAAAGTGGTCATATCTTTTTCAGTCAAATGTCCTTTCTAGAACGTTGTCCTTCTCATAGCCTCCCTGAATGCCATATAGTCTTGCACAAGTTGACCATGTTTTGCAATAACACATTCAGACCTTCTGTGATGTCTTGAGTCCACCTGCAGCCAGGTCATCCCTTTTCTCTTTTGCTGGGCACCATGCCTTCTACTGTCAACCTCTCCAAACTAGTGTGTCTCTTGGTGTGGTTGAAGTACCTCTGCTTTCTAATTTTGATGGTGTTTACAAGAGTAAGTAATATCAGATACAGCTAAATAGCAACAGGACAGAAAAGTGGTAATATCTTACATCCTTCCCGTGCCTTTAAACGTCACGTAGGGCTAGTTTGCGAAGTTTTCTTGTTTTCATTGAGCTTTTCAACCTCATCATGGAATGTTATGCCCACTGAACTGGCCTCTCTTAACAATGTCCTCTTTAGAGTTTCACGTGGTAGAGCTATTTTTCTTAGACCTGTTGTGTTCCCCTTGATAGCTTGTTTTGGGATTCTCTGATAGTTTCTTCTCATCATGTGATCAACATATGTACATCTTCTTTTTCTGATCACCCATGAAACAGGTTGTTTTTTGCTCATCTGTCTTATCTCTGCATTGTTCTTGAATTCATTTCACTTGATGCCAAGTATTTTCCTTAGGCATTTGTTTTCAAAAAAGTCTATTTCTTGCCTATTTCTTTAGTTGATTTCCAGCTTTCACATGCATAAATGAGGGTGGATATCACATTTGAATTGCATAATTTTAACTTGGTTTTTGTGCGTATAACTTTTGAATGCCATATTTCTCAAGGTTCTTGAAGGTCAATGCTTATTTTGCAGTTCTAACTTCCTTCTTGGTAGATAAAGGTATTTTAGACTGCTCTTACAGACACCGAGCTTGGTCAGTTGTTTATTATGAAGAGTACCAATTTTCTGTTTGGTAGATAGTCATTTACATATGTATGTAGTTAATTTCTGTAGTCATTTATATATGTATGTAGTTACTTTCTGTAGTCATTTATGTATGTACCTAGTTACTTTCTGTAGTCATTTATATATGTATGTAGTTACTTTCTGTAGTCATCTATATATGCACCTAGTTACTTTCTGTAGTCATTTATGTATGTACATAGTTACTTTCTGTAGTCATCTATATATGCACCTAGTTACTTTCTGTAGTCATTTATATATGTACCTAGTTACTTTCTGTAGTCATTTATATATGTATGTAGTTACTTTCTGTAGTCATCTATATATGTACCTAGTTACTTTCTGTAGTCATTTATATATGCACCTAGTTACATTCTGTAGTCATCTGTATATGTACCTAGTTACTTTCTGTAGTCATTTATATATGTACGCAGTTACTTTCTGTATTGAGTGCATGGATAAGAGTGAAATGTGAATGTTATACTTTTATTTGATGTCTCTCAGATTTCCAATGTTAGTTATGCTGGCTATATGAACAGAATATTTGTAGAATGTCTGGAACAGAGTGAAAGTTGTATGATAAAGGACAGAATGTCAGACGGGCCTGCGTGCCCAATTCTTAACCCTTTGGAAATAAAAGATTAATCAGTCAAGCAATCTGGTGTCACCATTCTGGTCTATGTAGCTGCCGAGGTGTGCAAATTGGTTTATTTCTTCAACAGATGTTACTTCTGTGTATATTTTTCCTTCATGATTAATGAGAAGTTTCATTTTTTTTTTTTTTCCCCTTTGATAATTTTCAAATCCTATTTTACTAGCTAGTGAAAACAGGGCATCTGCTTTTTCTTGCATTCACATTGTCACTGAGACTTATGTCATCAGCAAAATCAAGATCTTCCATTTGGGTCCCATGTATCCAGTCAGTGCCTGTTTTACCTATGCAGTGTTTTTTCATACGAAGTCTGTGGCAGTTTCAAGACTTCAAAATTAAAAAATACTGCACAGGTAAAACAGGCATTGATTTGGTACATGGGACCCAACAAGATGATCTTGATTTTGCAGGTGACATAATATCAGATACAGCTAAATATCAGCAGGACAGAAAAATGGTAATATCAGATACATCTAAATAGTAACAGGACAGAAAAGTGTTAATATCAGATACATCTAAATAGTAACAGGACAGAAAAGTGTTAATATCAGATTAAAAGATAAAGGTACAAATGAGTAGAACATCAAGATTAAGATAAAGGTACAGATGAATGTGGAACATCAAGATTAAGATAAGGGTAGAGATGAGCATGGAAATCAGGATTAAGATAAAGGTAGAGATAAGTTAAACATGAAGGTTAAGATAAGGTAGAGATGAGTGTTAAACATTAATATTAAGATAAAGGTAGAGATGAGTGTTAAACATCAGTATTAAGATAAAGGTAGAGATGAGTGTTAAACATCAAAATTAAGATAAAAGTAGAGATGCGTGTGAAACATCAAGGTTAAGATAAAAGTAGAGATGAGTGTGAAACATTAAGATTAAGATAAAGGTAGAGGTGAGTGTGAAATATCAAGGTTAAGATAAAGGTAGAGATGAGTGTGAAACATCAGTATTAAGATAAAGGTAGAGATGAGTGTGAAACATCAATATTAAGATAAAGATAGAGATGAGCGTGAAACATCAAGGTTAAGGTAAAGGTAGAGATGAGTGTTAGACATCAATATTAAGATAAAGGTAGAGATGAGTGTGAAACATCAAGATTAAGATAAAGGTTGAGGTGAGTGTGGAACATTGATGATGATGATGATGATGATGATGATGGTGATATAGGAGCAGAACAGTGAGGAACATCAAGAGGTGGGCATGAGAGAACTTGCTTAGATGTAAGGTATCTGAATAATCAGCCTTCACAGGATGATGGTGTTTTGTTGAGCAGAATATCTGTATTCTGTTTATTAAAGCACTTCAGTGTTGTTTAGCATCTGTCCTGTGTAGCTGTGTATTGTTTTCTTTGTTTCAGACTCTGCCATCACTCAGCCTTGGTTCAGCCCATGGCCAGCCTCTCTTTACAGCACCAACCACAGCAGCCTCCACAATTTTTAGCCAGGTCCCAGTCTGTGTCCCAGCTAAAGAGGAAGGTGGGTTACCTGAGGAAGAAGGATGAACAACTACGTCTATAAATTATGTTGATATTTCTGGAAGAGTTTTTCAGCTTTCTGTCCTCCAAGTTCTTCTGTTTCTGAGAAGATCTTCAATGTTTCACTAAATCTACATTCTTCTGTTTCTGAGAAGATCTTCAGTGTTTCACTAAATCTACATTCTTCTGTTTCTGAGAATATCTTCAATGTTTCACTATACATTCTTCTGTTTCTGAGAAGATCTTCAATGTTTCACTAAATCTACATTCTTCTGTTTCTGACAAGAGCTTCAATGCTTCAGTCTACATTCTTCTGCTACTATAAAGATCCCTGGTTTATCTAACATAATGTAAATTTTTCTTCGACTGCGAACATCTTTGGCTTGTCTAATGCAGTCTACATTCTTCTGTTACTATAAAGGTCCCTGGTTTATCTAACATAATATAAATTTTTCTTCGACTGTGAACATCTTTGGCTTGTCTAATGCAGTCTACATTCTTCTGTTACTATAAAGATCCCTGGTTTATCTAACATAATATAAATTTTTCTTTGACTGTGAACATCTTCGGCTTGTCTAATGCAGTCTACATTTTTCTGCTACTATAAAGATCCCTGGTTTATCTAACATAATGTAAATTTTTCTTCGACTGCGAACGTCTTTGGCTTATCTAATGCAGTCTACATTCTTCTGTTACTATAAAGATCCCTGGTTTATCTAACATAATATAAATTTTTCTTTGACTGTGAACATCTTCGGCTTGTCTAATGCAGTCTACATTCTTCTGTTACTATAAAGATCCCTGGTTTATCTATCATCATCATCATCATGTGCCGTGCCGACTGGCGTTGGCTATTATGCTTCTCCAAAGTATCCGATCCTTCATGCAGGCCATCAGTTCAGTTGGTGATCTCCTCTTACACCATCCCGTCAGACTGTCCAGTATCATTTCTCTTGGTCTTCCTCTTGATCTTCTTCCTTCTATTTTTCCTGTTATAATATTTTCAATGCCCCCTCTTCTCATTGCATGTCCTATGAAAGTACATTGTCTCTCTCTTATCCTTTTGACAAGGTTTTTTTTGTCTCTCCAGCTCTTCTCCTACATTCTTCATTAGTTATTTTTGCTGTCCAGGGGATTCGCAACATTCTTCTAATAAACCACATTTCTGCTGCTTCCAATGATTTTTGTGCAGACTTGCCTATTGTCCATGATTCACTTCCATATAACAAGATAGGTTCAATATAGCATTTTAGGACTCGTTTTCTAACATTCATTGATAAAGATGTGTTAGCTAATATGTTTCTCATTCTCTGAAATGCAGTCTTTGCTTGGCCTATTCTGTTCCTAATTTCTGTTCTGCATTTCCCATCTAAAGTTATTACTGCTCCAAGGTATTTGAATTTCTGCACCTGCTTTAGAATAGCTCCATTTAATTTAATACTGCATGCTGGTGGATTCTGTTTCTTATATATAACCATAGTCTCTGTTTTTTTGATGTTCAAAGAAAGGCCTTTCTGTTCACTTTCTTTGGTGACTTTATCCAAGAGATTTTGCAGGTCTTGTTGGTTTATCTAACATAAAAAAATTTTCTTCGACTGTGAACATCTTTGGCTTGTCTAATGCAGTCTACATTCTTCTGTTACCGTCAGGATTATTCTCTTGTCTGTCCAGCAGGACCTAAACCCGGTACTCTCTTGACTAGCTTGGGAGCCCACCCTACTGGCTCATCTGAAGCAGGTCAGCCACAAGCGCCAGCAGCCTCCGCCTTTACATCCCGACCTTCGGTCACAAACCAGAACCAACGATCACAGGCTCCCGGCAATGGCCTAGTTTTGAGTAGCCCAGGTCTGTGTTCTTGTTTCTCCGGTGTAGAGTTTTTTTATTCCTTTGTACAATGTAACACTCTGTGCTCATTCTCTTATACATAAACATCTAAGTCTGTTGTAGAATATAACATAATATTTTTATACATAAACATCTAAGTCTGTTGTAGAATATAAGATAAGATTTTTATACATAAACACCTAAGTCTGTTGTAGAATATAACATACGATTTTTATACATAAACACACTAAGTCTATTGCAGAATATAACATAAGATTTTTATACATAAACACACTAAGTCTATTGCAGAATATAACATAAGATTTTTCAGACACTGAAACATGCAGCAGTAACCAGGATCAAACAAGAAGAAGAAGAATAAGAAGTAGATAGTACTGGGTCATCAAACTTATACACAGTAGCAGCTATAATTGGTGCCAGATTATTACAGCTGTTACCAGTACAACAGCACTACAGCTATGATTTTTGACAGATTATTATAGCAGCTGTGTCCAGTACCAGCCTGTCATTATACTTAAAAGTAGTATTGGCACATCTCCTAAGACATGTCTGTCATCTGTAGTCCAGTTCTGCTTGTCCCATTGTGGCTGCCTCCAGGCTTTTTTTAAGCTTATGTATAAATATTTGTCTCCAGATTTGTCTGTCTCAGTCTGTTTGTCTCCAGATTTGTCTGTCTGTATTTGCTTCATCTATAATTTATATTTGCATGTCATTAGACTTACCACTGTATATACAAGATCCAACAATTAAGTAATGAGACTAATTCCATAAAAAATAAAATAAACTACAGTTGAAGATATAACCTGTATTTTATTCAAAGTAAGTCCCTACTGCATTGATACAGCAAGTGGTACGATCTAACGAACACTAGAACGACCTCTGCAGTTCTTCTGTTGGTATGGCCCTTAAACTTAATGTTATGGCCCTTTGGATGTCATAAGTATCGTCAGAGAAGTATCTTTTTCGGTCGTAACTTTAATTTTGAGAATAGAAAATAATGGCAGGGAGACAAATCTGGGGAATAGGGTGGATGGTTGAGAACACACACTTGTTTTTTGGCCAAAAATTCCTGTACAACTACTGTCCAATGAGCCAGTTCATTATGAAGAAGGAAAAAACTGCCAGGTGTTGAATACTCGGGTTGAACTCGGAGAATCCTTTTCAGTAGGCATTTCAAAAAACTTAAATAAACTTTGGCGGTGACAGTCTATCCCTCTGGAATAAATTCTTTGTGAATAACTCCTTTGCTGTCATAGAAGCACACCAACATTGTCTTCACTTTTGGCTTTTGAAGATGAAATTTTTTGGCCTTTTGGTGATGATGATGACTTCCACTGAGCACTTTGGCGTTCAGTTGTGGGATCATACCAGAAAATCCATGTTTCATCCTCTGCAACAATCAAATTTAAGAAATGTTTATTTCTGCAACACGTTTTGATGATGTCTTTTGTGTACTCAACATGCAGATGTTTTGGTCATCAGACAACGAGTGTGGTACAAACCGGCAAGCAACTTTGTTTCTTGCTCAAATCTTCCACTAAAATTTTACGAATGGCCTCTCAGTTAACACCAAATTCATCTGCCATCATCCTCACAGTCAAACAATGATCTTTTATCCATTCTCTGACATTTTCAGTGAGTTCCTCATTATGAACAGAAATTGGGCATCCATGTCTAGTTGCATTTGTAATTGTTTCCACACCACTTTTGGATCGTGAATACCACCTGAATACCTGTGCACGAAATAAACAATTATCCCCATGAACTTGTTGCATCAATTGAACAATCTCAGTGGCACTTTTTCCGAGTTTTAAACAGAATTTAATGTTAGCTTTTTGCTCCATGCTGATTATGTAACAATGCACCTCTAACTAGGTCAACAAAATGTCAGCTTGTTTGTCATCTGCTTATCGAGTGGCGATGCAAAGTTGCCAGATCATAGATGAAGGCTGCCTCTTTGGATTCCATACTTTGCTTCATAGATGGCATTTTTGTCTTGACCTTAATAAAATTAGTCACATTACTTAATTGTTGGACCTTGTAGGTATGTTTGTTCCAAGACTAGTCTTTGTTTATATATATATTTTCCCCATATTTTTCCCCATATTTGTCTTTGTTTATATATATTTGTCCTTAGACTTATCTTTATTTATATATATTTGTCCTCAGACTTGTCTCTGTTTATATAAATTTGTCACAGTCTGTGTTTATATACATTTGTCACAGGCTCGTCTCTGTTTATATGTTTGTTGCAGGTTGTCTCTGTTTATATACATTTGTCACAGGCTTGTCTCTGTTTATATACATTTGTCACGGGTGTGTCTCTCTTTATATGTGTTTGTCCCCAGGCTTGTCTCTGTCTGTCTGCCTGCCTGCCTGCTTGCCCACCTGTCTGTCATGCAGAGAATGACTGGACTTATATTGATGCTGCATCTTAATGTTCCATGGCTGTGAATTTCTTTTGTTTGTTTCCATGATCAGTCTCACAATCAGTGCAAGCAGGGCCTGCCAGACCAGTTGTGCCCATATCAACTCAGTCATCCAACACACCTGTGACAGGTAGGAATATGTTGGTTATTTTCTATGTGGTCTTTTTTGGTTGTCTCATATCATTTGTGTGACATCCAGCAGTGTTGAACTCCATGGCTGTCATAGATGTTTGTGGATTACTGTCTGTAGCTGTCATAGCTGTGTTTGGTTTACTGTCTATAGCTGCCACGGCTGTGTGTGGTTCACTCTTTGTAGCTGTCATAGCTGTGTATGGTATATGATATATAGCTGTGTGTGGTATGATATATAGCTCTCATAGTGTGTGGTATATTATATATAGCTTTCATACCTTGTGGTATATGATATACAGCTCTCATAGCTGTGTGTAGTATGATATATAGCTCTCATAGCTGTGTGTGGTATGATATATAACTCTCATAATGGTGTGTTATGATATATAGCTCTCAGATGTGTGGTATGATATATATATCTCAGACTTGTGGTATGATATATAGCTCTCAAACGTGTGTGGTATATGATCTATAGCTGTCATACTTGAATGCGGTATATGATCTATAGCTGTCATTCTTGTATGCGATATATGATCTATAGCTGTCATTCCTGTATGCAGTATATGATCTATAGCTGTAATATTTGTATGCGGTATATAATCTATTGTCATTCTTCCATGTCTTAGGTTGTATCATGCTCTTATTATATGACTGTTCACTGGTTCCCATTCTACAAGGCTCTTTGTTGCTACATTTGACATAATAATACCTACCCCTTCCTGGCATTTCCCATCCTCTCTGCCTGAATGTATTATTAACTTACCATTTTCCACCGATCTTTTACCTGCTTCTGGCCATCGCATTTCACTGATGCCCAGTGTTATGCACCAACGAATGATGCAGATAATGAGGTGAAAGACGATTTCTATCACCATTTACAACAAATCATCAACAAAGTCCCTAAACACGACACCCTAATTGCTATGGGGGACTTCAACGCTAAGGTAGGGAAAGATAACACCGACATTGAAAAAATAATGGGAAAAGAAGGAATTGACATGGTTAATCAGAACAGAGAAAGATTAATTGAAATATGTCTAACAGAGGGCATGGTCATTGGAGGCACAATATTTCCACACAAAGAGATACATAAAACAGCGTGGATATCTCCAGATGACAGAACTAGAAACCAGATAGATCATTTTTGTATTAGAAAGCAATACAGAACATCTCTCATAGATATAAGGGCTTATAGGGGTGCAGATGTTAACAGCGATCACAACCTGTGCATAGGGAATAAAACTAAAACTGAAAAGCCAACACAAGAAATCAGTATACAGAAAGATAAACAGCCACAGCCTACAAGAAGAAAACACTAACAGTAATTTCAATCAGAAACTTGCCAATCATTCCACAACACTCAGTGAAGTAGAGGAGATGGGTATAGATGAATTATGGAATTCTTGCAGCACAGCCATAATCACAGCTGCAAAGCAAGCGCTGGACTGAAAAAAACCAAATAGAAAAGCATGAATATCAGAAAACATATGAAAGTATATACATGAAAAACAAGCGGCCAAATTAGACATGTTGAATGTAAAAACAGATCTTGGAAAAGATCTGGCAAAAGCAGCATATAAAGAAATAAACAAGAAAGTAAAAAGTTCAGCTAGAAGAGATAAAGGAGAATACATAGACAATATGGCAAAAGAGGCAGAGAAAGCAGCAAAAACAGGAGACAGCAAAACTTTATATAACATACAAAAGAGGCTAACAGGTACTATTACATCTAAAGAAAGACCAATCCTTAGCAAAACTGGAACCCTATTAACATCAAGTAAAGACCAAAAGCAAAGATGGGCTGAACAGTTCCAAGAAATACTTAATCGACCACACCCAAAAGAATTGATAAACCTTGAAACCAACTTACCAACCCCATAACTAAATGTCAACCTAGATGAAATTAAATTGCATGAAATTGACACAGCAGTGAATTTAATGGCTAAAAACAAAGCTGCAGGTGAAGATGAAATAACACCCAAAATGTTAAACACTATCAATATTGACAAAATGAGACAACTATAAAGAATGTTTAACAAGATTTGGAAAGAAGAAAAGGTCCCTTCTAAGTGGAATCATTGTTAAAAAACCTAAAAAAGGCAACCTTAGTGACCGTAACAAATTGAGAGGAGTAACCTTAATATCAGTTGTGTCAAAAGTATTTTGCAAGGTCATTTTGAATAGACTTAAAGATATAGTGGATACTGCAATGAGAGAAGAACAAGCAGGATTTCGAAAAGGGAGAAGCTGTCTCGACCAGGTCTTTACTCTAAGAATAATACTTGAAGAACATATTTAAAAGCAGAAACCATTAATACTGAACTTCATAGACTTTAAAAAGGCATTTGATAGCATACACAGAGATTCACTGTGGAGAATTTTAAGTCTATATGGAATACCATCTAAAATTGTCAACATCATTAAGGACCTCTATAATAGATATGTTTGTGCAGTCAGAACGGAAGAAGAGATGAGTGAATGGTTCCAGATTGAAACAGGTGTGAAACAAGGATGTATACAATCTCCTTTACTTTTTGGGACTACAATAGACTTCATAATGAAAAAATGCTGCACAGGTAACACAAGTATTGACTGGGTACATGGGACCCAACAAGAAGATCTTGATTTTGTTGATGACATAACTCTTATCAGTAACAATGTGAAATCCATGCAAGAAAAAACAGATAGCCTGTCTTCACTGGCTAGCAAAATAGGACTTGAAATTAAAAAAGACAAAATAAAAGTAATGAAAATTCCCATTAGTCAAAATGGAAAAATATACATAGAAAGGACAGATATTGAAGAAGTCAATCAATTTGCATACCTTGGTAGCTACATAAACCAGGATGGTGACACCAGAGAGGAAGTTAGAATTAAAATTGCAAAAGCAGCATTGATCTTCAAGAATCTTGAGAACATTTGGCATTCAAAAGTTATAAGCACAAAAACCAAGTTAAGAATATTCAATTCAAATGTAATATCCACCCTCATTTATGCATGTGAAAGCTGGAAAACAACTAAAGAAATAGACAAGAAATTAGACTCTTTTGAAAAGAAATACCTAAGGAAAATACTCAGCATCAAGTGGAACGAATTCAAGAACGATGCAGAGATAAGACATTTGACTGAACAACTAATCTCATGGCTGATCAGGAAAAGGAGATGGACATATGTTGGTCACGTGATGAGAAGAAACAGTCAGAGAATCCCAAAACAAGCTATCAAGTGGAACACAACAGGCCAAAGAAAAAGAGGAAGACCGCGTGAAACTCTGAAGAGGACATTGTTAAGAGAGGCCAAATTAACAGGCAAAAATCCTATGAGGAGGTTGAAAGGCTTGCCGAAGACAGGAAAAATTGGCAAACTACCTTGCGAGCCCTATGTGACATTTAACGGCACGGGAGGGATATAAGATATAGGATATCTATAACTGTAATATTTGTATGCTGTATGTGATTTATAGCTGTAATATCTGTATGCTGTATATGATTTATAGCTGTAATATCTGTATGCTGTGTATGATTTATAGCTGTAATATTTGTATGCTGTATGTGATTTATAGCTGTAATATCTGTATGCTGTATATGATTTATAGCTGTAATATCTGTATGCTGTGTATGATTTATAGCTGTAATATCTGTATGCTGTATATGATTTATAGCTGTAATATCAGTATGTGGTATATGATCTTTACCTGTCATATCTGTATACTGTATATGATCTATAGCTGTAATATCAGTATGTGGTATGTGATCTTTACCTGTCATACCTGTTTGCTGCATATGATCTATAACTGTAATATCTGTATGCAGTATATGATCTGTAGCTGTCAAACCTAGGAATGCTATACTTGATTGATGATAGTAGTGTCTTGTCTAGTCACCTGATAAGAAATTGACATTTGCTGACCTCAGCACAACCTTGGTGGGGGGGTACTTGATAACAATTATAATAATAAAGAAGTTTCTTTTTGCTGTTTTCAGCCCCATCTCTCAAGAATGTGAGTCCTGCAGGGAAGTCGATAGAAGCAACTGTTGACAGTGTGTTTACACAGAACATTCTGGAGGAGGTAGATACTGCATGAACCACTGTGTCAACTCTGAGCTGTCCATGTAGTCATCACACTTGTTATATGAACCACTGTGTCAGCTCTGAGCTGTCCATTTAGTCATCACACTTGTTATATGTTATATGAACCACTGTGTCAACTCTGAGCTGTCCATGTAGTCATCACACTTGTTATATGTTATATGAATCACTGTGTCAACTCTGAGCTGTCCATGTAGTCATCACACTTGTTATATGTTATATGAACCACTGTGTCAACTCTGAGCTGTCCATGTAGTCATCACACTTGTTATATGTTATATGAATCACTGTGTCAACTCTGAGCTGTCCATGTAGTCATCACACTTGTTATATGTTATATGAATCACTGTGTCAACTCTGAGCTGTCCATGTAGTCATCACACTTGTTATATGTTATATGAATCACTGTGTCAACTCTGAGCTGTCCATGTAGTCATCACACTTCTTATATGTTATATGAATCACTGTGTCAACTCTTAGCTGTCCATGTAGTCATCACACTTGTTATATGTTATATGAATCACTGTCTGTGAAGTTATTGAGTACAGAAAGGGTTGATGATGGATGGGAAGTGAGTTCTGGGGTTTATGACGCAAGGCCGAGTGAAAAATCAGGGCACATCTGTTTCTGTATCATGATATAAAAATCAGGGCACATCTGTTTCTGTATCATGATATAAAAATCAAGACATATCTATTTCTGTATCATGATATAAAAATCAGGACACTTCTGTTTCTGTATCATGATATAAAAATCAAGACATATCTATTTCTGTATCATGATATCAAAATCAGAGCACATCTGTTTCTGTATCATGATATCAAAATCAGGACACATCTATTTCTGTTTCATGATATAAAAATCAAGACATATCTATTTCTGTATATGTTTATATCATGATATAACCTCATAATGATTAATAATAATAGCACTTTTCAGTTAGAAGACAGTTTTTATGAAGCAGATGTTAGCTGTGTATTGTAGATTTTGCTTGGCCTCTTTCTGTTTTGTGTCTGAGCTGCATGAAAGGAAACATCTCCAGCAAGTATGTATCTTGTTTTGCCTGGGTAATTGTTTGAAGGAAGTGGTTTGTTCAAGCCAACTTTCCCAGTCTCATGTTGGCCACTTGGCTCCAGAAGTAGGATGTATAAAATCTAGCTGAGTTGCAAGGAATCCTGGGGGAGGGGGGGTGCTCAAGCCAGACTTGTGGAGTTTTAATTTGAGCTTTATTCTCATAGCTTTTGTCTTTCTAGAACAGCAGTCCTCAACCTGTAATCTGTTATATGAACCACTGTGTCAACTCTGAGCTGTCCATGTAGTCATCACACTTGTTATATGTTATATGAACCACTGTGTCAGCTCTGAGCTGTCCATGTAGTCATCACACTTGTTATATGTTATATGAACCACTGTCTGTGAAGTTATTGAGTACAGAAAGGGTTGATGATGGATGGGAAGTGAGTTCTGGGGTTTATGACGCAAGGCCGAGTGAAAAATCAGGGCACATCTGTTTCTGTATCATGATATAAAAATCAGGGCACATCTGTTTCTGTATCATGATATAAAAATCAAGACATATCTATTTCTGTATCATGATATAAAAATCAGGACACTTCTGTTTCTGTATCATGATATAAAAATCAAGACATATCTATTTCTGTATCATGATATCAAAATCAGAGCACATCTGTTTCTGTATCATGATATCAAAATCAGGACACATCTATTTCTGTTTCATGATATAAAAATCAAGACATATCTATTTCTGTATATGTTTATATCATGATATAACCTCATAATGATTAATAATAATAGCACTTTTCAGTTAGAAGACAGTTTTTATGAAGCAGATGTTAGCTGTGTATTGTAGATTTTGCTTGGCCTCTTTCTGTTTTGTGTCTGAGCTGCATGAAAGGAAACATCTCCAGCAAGTATGTATCTTGTTTTGCCTGGGTAATTGTTTGAAGGAAGTGGTTTGTTCAAGCCAACTTTCCCAGTCTCATGTTGGCCACTTGGCTCCAGAAGTAGGATGTATAAAATCTAGCTGAGTTGCAAGGAATCCTGGGGGAGGGGGGGTGCTCAAGCCAGACTTGTGGAGTTTTAATTTGAGCTTTATTCTCATAGCTTTTGTCTTTCTAGAACAGCAGTCCTCAACCTGTAATCTGTGGACCACAAGTGGTTCTCACAACATTAACAGGTAGTCCTTGGCTGTGTTATTGGTGTTAAGTACCATCTGTCTAAGTAGAAGAAAGCAAATAAGGGTTCGTGACATTGTGATATTACCTATAAGATGTTGGTGTGCAGCTTGTAAATACTTGGAGAAGTGCTGTTTGGATGTAAGTAGGTTTGGGGAGCGGACACTGACAGATTTGGCAACCTGTTTATTATCAGTACATGTAATCACGCTGCTCCAGTAATGTCAATATTTATGTTGTCAGGTAACTTTGGTAGCTTCCTTAGATTCATGCTCTCATTGTGATCAACTAGACTAAACTTTACTCTCTCTCCCAGATCGCAGACTTTGAACAGGAGTTGTCAGAACTTCGAACTCGCTCAAGAAGGGAGGTAAAACTGGTTGGAACAAGGGAGGAAATGCTGAGCCTAAGACAAGACAGGGAGAGAATGATCAAGTTCACAACAGAGATAAGCAGAGTTACAAAGGTAAACATGCTAGAGCTCTCTATTCTTGTTTCTGATGTGAATGTAGGCAAGGAGAAGCTGAGAGGTAACTATTAGCTGTCTTAGTGTTGTCTTCCTAGCCTGAAGCTAAGGGTTAACTGTTAGCTGTCTTAGTGATGTCTTCCTAGCCTGAAGCTAAGGGGTAACTGTTAGCTGTCTTAGTGTTGTCTTCCTAGCCTGAAGCTAAGGGTTAACTGTTAGCTGTCTTAGTGTTGTCTTCCTAGCCTGAAGCTAAGGGTTAACTGTTAGCTGTTATATGAACCACTGTGTCACTCTGAGCTGCCATGTAGTCATCACACTTGTTATATGTTATATGAACCACTGTGTCAGCTCTGAGCTGTCCATATAGTCATCACACTTGTTATATGTTATATGAACCACTGTGTCAGCTCTGAGCTGTCCATGTAGTCATCACACTTGTTATATGTTATATGAACCACTGTCTGTGAAGTTATTGAGTACAGAAAGGGTTGATGATGGATGGGAAGTGAGTTCTGGGGTTTATGACGCAAGGCCGAGTGAAAAATCAGGGCACATCTGTTTCTGTATCATGATATAAAAATCAGGGCACATCTGTTTCTGTATCATGATATAAAAATCAGGGCACATCTGTTTCTGTATCATGATATAAAAATCAGGGCACATCTGTTTCTGTATCATGATATAAAAATCAAGACATATCTATTTCTGTATCATGATATAAAAATCAGGACACTTCTGTTTCTGTATCATGATATAAAAATCAAGACATATCTATTTCTGTATCATGATATAAAAATCAAGACATATCTATTTCTGTATCATGATATCAAAATCAGGACACATCTATTTCTGTTTCATGATATAAAAATCAAGACATATCTATTTCTGTATATGTTTATATCATGATATAACCTCATAATGATTAATAATAATAGCACTTTTCAGTTAGAAGACAGTTTTTATGAAGCAGATGTTAGCTGTGTATTGTAGATTTTGCTTGGCCTCTTTCTGTTTTGTGTCTGAGCTGCATGAAAGGAACATCTCCAGCAAGTATGTATCTTGTTTTGCCTGGGTAATTGTTTGAAGGAAGTGGTTTGTTCAAGCCAACTTTCCCAGTCTCATGTTGGCCACTTGGCTCCAGAAGTAGGATGTATAAAATCTAGCTGAGTTGCAAGGAATCCTGGGGGAGGGGGGGTGCTCAAGCCAGACTTGTGGAGTTTTAATTTGAGCTTTATTCTCATAGCTTTTGTCTTTCTAGAACAGCAGTCCTCAACCTGTAATCTGTGGACCACAAGTGGTTCTCACAACATTAACAGGTAGTCCTTGGCTGTGTTATTGGTGTTAAGTACCATCTGTCTAAGTAGAAGAAAGCAAATAAGGGTTCGTGACATTGTGATATTACCTATAAGATGTTGGTGTGCAGCTTGTAAATACTTGGAGAAGTGCTGTTTGGATGTAAGTAGGTTTGGGGAGCGGACACTGACAGATTTGGCAACCTGTTTATTATCAGTACATGTAATCACGCTGCTCCAGTAATGTCAATATTTATGTTGTCAGGTAACTTTGGTAGCTTCCTTAGATTCATGCTCTCATTGTGATCAACTAGACTAAACTTTACTCTCTCTCCCAGATCGCAGACTTTGAACAGGAGTTGTCAGAACTTCGAACTCGCTCAAGAAGGGAGGTAAAACTGGTTGGAACAAGGGAGGAAATGCTGAGCCTAAGACAAGACAGGGAGAGAATGATCAAGTTCACAACAGAGATAAGCAGAGTTACAAAGGTAAACATGCTAGAGCTCTCTATTCTTGTTTCTGATGTGAATGTAGGCAAGGAGAAGCTGAGAGGTAACTATTAGCTGTCTTAGTGTTGTCTTCCTAGCCTGAAGCTAAGGGTTAACTGTTAGCTGTCTTAGTGATGTCTTCCTAGCCTGAAGCTAAGGGGTAACTGTTAGCTGTCTTAGTGTTGTCTTCCTAGCCTGAAGCTAAGGGTTAACTGTTAGCTGTCTTAGTGTTGTCTTCCTAGCCTGAAGCTAAGGGTTAACTGTTAGCTGTCTTAGTGTTGTCTTCCTAGCCTGAAGCTAAAGGTTAACTGTTAGCTGTCTTAGTGTTGTCTTCCTAGCCTGAAGCTAAGGGTTAACTGTTAGCTGTCTTAGTGATGTTTTCCTAGCCTGAAGCTAAAGGTTAACTGTTAGCTGTCTTAGTGTTGTCTTCCTAGCCTGAAGCTAAAGGTTAACTGTTAGCTGTCTTAGTGTTGTCTTCCTAGCCTGAAGCTAAAGGTTAACTGTTAGCTGTCTTAGTGTTGTCTTCCTAGCCTGAAGCTAAGGGTTAACTGTTAGCTGTCTTAGTGTTGTCTTCCTAACATGTTTGAATGTGGGATAGAAATATGTGGGGGTTATATTGTTACATAGATTGTTGTTGGAAAGGAAGGAACACTTGTTACATAGATTATTGTTGGAAAGGAAGGAACACCTATTACATAGATTATTGTTGGAAAGGAAGGAACACCTGTTACATAGATTATTGTTGGAAAGGAAGGAACACCTATTACATAGATTATTGTTGGAAAGGAAGGAACACTTGTTTTATGGATTATTGAATGTGAAAAAGAAAACATAAACTTCCTGAACTAGCAACTTTTGCCTCCAGCCCAGACTTTCAGATGTAGCCTGACATAGAAGTTGAGAAGTGAGGATGAAGGAGATTGTCAAAAGTAGAAAAATATATTTGTTTTATGTGATGATGTCTGACTGTATTATAATCATTATGTGAACCTGTTTAACTTTGCCTGTCAAGGTCTGGATCACATGTCAGACAAGTTTAAATGTTTTCAGAAACTCTCTGGCAGTCACAGGTTTGTATTGGTATGTCTTTAGGAAAAACTCTGAGAGTCACAGGTTTGTATTGGTATGTCTTTAGGAAAAACTCTGAGAGTCACAGGTTTGTATTGGTATGTCTTTAGGAAAAACTCTGAGAGTCACAGGTTTGTATTGGTATGTCTTTAGGAATAACTCTGAGAGTCACAGGTTTAACTTGAAATGTTCCAGGAACAACTCAGGGAGGTACAGGAACAAAAGGGTTTGTGTTTCGATCTCTTGGCCACAGCAGAGGAGTGTAAAACTAAGCACAAAAGACAGTCAGATCCCCACTATCACTCGTTACTGATGGTAAGATGTTATTTTCCTGTTACTATTAATAGTATATCACTCATTATGGGTGGTAAGATATTATTAATTATTTTCCTGTTACTATTAATAGTATACCATTCATTACTGATGGTAAGATTAGGGTAACTACTAGTAGTATATCACACATTACTGATGGTAAGATATTGCTAACTACTAGAGTTATATCACGCATTACTGATGGTAAGATATTGCTAACTACTAGTAATATATCACACATTACTGATGGTAAGATATTGCTAACTACTAGTAATATATCACACATTACTGATGGTAAGATATTGGTAACTACTAGTAATATATCACACATTACTGATGGTAAGATATTGCTAACTACTAGTAATATATCGCACATTACTGATGGTAAGATATTGGTAACTAGTATGCCACACATTACTGATGGTGAGATACTGCTGACTGCTAGTAGTATATCACACATTACTGATGGTAAGATATTGCTAACTATGTCTTATTTATCTAGTCATAGAAACATGTATTATGAAGAAGCTGTGAGGTTTGATGGCGTCTTATTTATCTAGTCATAGAAGCATGTATTATGAAGAAGCTGTGAGGTTTGATGGCGTCTTATTTATCTAGTCATAGAAACATGTATTATGAAGAAGCTGTGAGGTTTGATGGCGTCTTATTTATCTAGTCATAGAAACATGTATTATGAAGAAGCTTGAGGTTTGATGGCGTCTTATTTATCTAGTCATAGAAACATGTATTATGAAGAAGCTGTGAGGTTTGATGGCGTCTTATTTATCTAGTCATAGAAACATGTATTATGAAGAAGCTGTGAGGTTTGATGGCGTCTTATTTATCTAGTCATAGAAACATGTATTATGAAGAAGCTGTGAGGTTTGATGGCGTCTTATTTATCTAGACATAGAAACATGTATTATGAAGAAGCTGTGAGGTTTGATGGCGTCTTATTTATCTAGTCATAGAAGCATGTATTATGAAGAAGGAGCTTTCATGGCAGGATCCAGGTGGTTGTTGGAGAGAATTTAGACCAGGGTCCTTGTCTTGTTTCTGTGCCAGGGCAGAGTTTTAGACCCAGCCAGTGCTGACAGACTCAGATCCCTGCAGCAGACGGCCCAGACTTTAGAACAGAGTCTGCTAGAGGTGGACCATGTTTTAGATGACAAGTGGCAAGAATACAGGGCCAGTAAGAAGAAGGAGGAAAGGTTTGTATTTATCTCCCCTGTCTTGGGGTTCTGTTGTTTCCAGTTCTGTTGTATCTGTTTCCTTATCTGTTTCTTCTTTTGTATTTTTGTGTTGTGGAGTAATTTGAAGTACTAGGGGCAGTTGATAAGTTCTCTGCATAAGGTACAATTACTTGAAACATAAAGTTGATATTAGGTGCATTTGTAGATCAGGTTAATGTAAGATTAAACACCAAGTTTCAAGAAATTAACTGCAACCAATTTTTTTTTACAGGCTACTGAAGTGGTAAGGGGTGGTAGAAATTGAGAAAATGGATACAATTTCTCATCGAGCACTCATTCGTTACCTCTGCATCAAGGGCTTATCATCGAAGGAGATCCATGAGGATTTGGTGGAGACTCTAGGAGAGAGTGCCCCTTCTTACAGCACAGTGAAGAAATGGGCAGCTCAGTTCAACATGGAAGGGAGAATGTGGAAGATGATCCCCGTTCAGGAAGACTAAGAACAGTAACCATCGATGAAAACACCAGCAGAATCCATGACATGATAATGGAAGATCGACAACTAACTGAGCGGGACATCTGAGTTGGGCATCTCCCAGGAACATGTTCATGCCATTATCCACAATGATCTTGAAATGACAAAGGTCTCTGCATGATGGGTCCCGAAACTTCTTGGAGCTGATCACAAACGACAGAGTCTCAACATGTCAAAAGGCAGTCTTAGCCATTTTTCTGCAGATCCTGAAAAATTTCTTCAGCAATTTGTGACTATGGATGAGACTTGAGTTCATCATTTTCAACTAGAAACCAAACAACAGTCAAAGCAGTGGAAACGTCATGGATCCCCACCTCCAAAGAAAGCAAGTGTGGTTCTGTCTGCAGGCAAAGTGATGGCTTCCATCTATTGGGATTCAGAAGGTGTGCTATTGGTAGACTATCTTCTAAGGGCAGAACGGTCAGCGGGGCCTATTATGCTAATCTTGTGAAGTAACTGCGGGTCAAATTGAAGGAAAAGCATCGAGGGAAATTGATGAGAGGAGTCATCTTTCATCAAGACAATGCTCCAGTTCACAAATCGGTGGTGGCAATGGCTGCCATTCTTCTTCTTCTTCTTCTTCTTCTTCTTCGTTCGCACTGTCTGTCTATATCTGCAGTCCTGTCTCTTGGATAAATTTCACTGTTTTTTGTAATTCATGTATGGAACCGTAGAGCTTATCTTCTTTAGTGGTTTCACTGGGCCAGTAATTATTTCTCAGTGTCTCGTAGTTGATGCAGTTCTGGAGGATATGTTCCACAGTTTGGGGCACCTGGGCACATGTACATAGATTAGTAGTACCAACCTTAAACTTTGTATACATATGACTTCGGAGTCGGCTGTGTCCTGTTCGGAGACGGAAGATGGTGACTTGTTCCTTTTTGTTTAGCATGTGATAGTCATCATGTGGTGGTGTTTGTGGCTTCCTATAGGTTTTTATCATGCTTTTCTTCTGATTATAAGTGATTGGTATGTCTGGTTGCTCCATTTCAGTGCCCTCTTTGGCCAGATGGTCAGCTTTCTCATTGCCTGTTATCCCACAGTGGGAGGGAATCCATTGCAAAGTGACTCCATGTTGTAAGCCAATTTTTGACAAGGCATCCTTAAGGTCTGGTAGTTTGTTGCACTGAAGAGCTTCCAGTACTGATCTTGCATCTGTGAGAATTACTACAGGACATGTATCAATTCTGGAGTCTGATAGTTTTTCAACTGCAGCAATAATTGCCCTAACTTCTGCATCAAAGTTGTTGCAGTATTTACCAGTGGGTATGGAAATCTTGTCAGTGGTGTTGTTTGGATATTCAATATGTGCTCCTGCCCCTCCATTCTTTATGGCATTATGTGCAGATCCATCTGTATACACACGTATCCAGGTGTCACATGGATATTTGTCATCTAGAACACTAAGTGTGGCTGTTGATCTTACAAGACTGCTCTGCATCTCACCATTCTGCACACCTTTCACTTCAGTCTGAATAGTTATTTGTGTATAATCAGCTTCTTTCCATGGTGTATGCTCTGGTACAGATGATAATGGAGCGACTACAGTTGGAACCAACTAGAAGATCTTGATTTTGCTGATGACATAACTCTTATCAGTAATAATGTGAATTCCATGCAAGAAAAAACAGATGACTGAACAACAACCAGTCTCACAGGTGATCAGGAAAAGGAGATGGACATATGTTGGTCACTTGATGAGAAGAAATGAGCAGAGAATCCCAAAACAAGCTATCAAGTGGAACACAACAGGCCGAAGAAAAAGGGGCAGACCGCGTGAAACTCTGAAGAGGACATTATTAAGAGAGGCCAAGTTAACAGGCATAAAATCCTTTGTTGAGGTTGAAAGACTCACCGAAGACAGGAAAAGTTGGCGAACTACTTTGCGAGCCCTATGTGACGTCTAATGGCACGGGAAGGATATAAGATATAAGATAAAACAGTTGGAAGGTCAGGTATCAGCTTACGCATACGCTTGACCTGATGAATGAAGCTGCTTCTTTTAAGCCGTCCTAATGCCAAATTATTGAAGCTCTCCTTCAGGGGATGGCTTACAGAGCTAAGGAATTTTTCTCCCATGGTCATGACCTTTGTGTCTCTACGTTCCTTTAGCGGTTGAACACCAACTATTTTCTGCATTTCTACTATTGGTGTGGACCTCATGGCACCTGTGATAATCCGTAGTGACTGATTTTGAACCTTGTCTAGATTATGCAGCATAGTGTTTGATGCTGTGCACCAAGATGTTGAGCCATATTCTAAATGTGGTAGAATACTTTGCTGATATACATTCTTGAAGATTCTTTCACTAGCTCCCCATGTGGTTCCACTCAGTTTTCTTAATATGGCTAGTTTTCTTCTGGCTTTTGCTTCTGCACTGTTGATGTGTTGCTTCCACATCAGTTTTGAGTCAAGAGTCACTCCTAAGTAAGTGGGTTGGTTGTCCATCCTTAAGGGTATTTCATTTACAAAGATCTTACCTGCTTTCTGTTTAGATGAGAGGGTGAACAGAGTGGTACTTGATTTCTCTGTGTTGATACTTACACACCATTTGTTTGTCCATAATGTCAAGATGTCTGCTGCTCTTTGGAGTCTGTGTAGCAACTGTCGCATATTCATCTGTACACCACATGACCAGATCATCTGCATACAGTGCCGCTTTGATTCCATAGGGAAGTTCCTTGACCAGGTCATTAATGAATACAAGGAATAGTGTAGGCGAAAGGACTCCTCCTTGTGGTACACCGTGTCGCAGAAGTACTTTCTGGCTTTTGTGTCCATCCATTACTACTCTAGCTCTTCTATTGTGTAAATAGGACTTTATCCAGTTGTACAGTCTTCCATTAACATTGCAGTTTCTTAGTTTCCACAGCAGACCTTTTTTCCATACTTTATCAAAGGCTTTCTTCAGGTCTATCCACGCTGCTAGTACAAGGTTTTTCTCTTGGAATGCATCCTCAGTCTCTTGAGAGAGATAGGTCACTTGATCTTCCGTACTGTAGTACTGCCTAAATCCTGCTTGTTGTGGAACGAGAAGGTTTTCACTTTCTAGGTACCATTTTAGCCTCAGGTCAATGATGCGTTCCATCGTTTTGCATAGGCAGCTAGTGAGACTGATTGGCCTGTAGCTGGAGGCAGTATCACTGTTTTTCCCTGGTTTTAGCAGTGGTACCATGCTTGCTTCCTTCCAGATTTGAGGTAACTTACCTGTGCTCCAGCACATATTGAAAATATCCAACAGCTTTCCCTTTGCTGCCATTCCCAGGTTCTTGATCATTTCGTTGGACACTCCATCTGGTCCTGGTGATTTCCTTGGTTTCAGTTTACTAACTGCTAGGTCTAACTCACTAGAATGTATAAAATTGGAAAAAAGTAGGAGCAGCTTTATTACTTAACGATTACAAAGTTGTGACGTTTCGGCGTGAGCCTTAATCATACAAAAACATACAGGATGAAGAAATAGGGAGAGGAGATAAAGTATAGATTTACATGAATACTGTTTAAAAAAAAAAAAAAAATTTTTTTTAAAAGGGGTACTTAGCTGTAAATTGCAAGGTGTGGCTTGTCTGGCGGTGTGTGTCAGGAATGGATCTGGTAGGACGTGGAAATTGTTTAAATAGAGACCTGTGACATGTGGTCGGTGGGTTGTAACTGGGAGTGGTGGATGGGGAACCGGGGAGGGGAGAGAGAGTGACGCACTACTGGCCATCATCGATGTACCTTTTATAGAATTCTGGAAATCTGCCAGTGTAGGTTTCCCATAATTTGACTTCCAGAAAGCCCATAAATAGACATGCATAACTGGGACCCATTTTCATTCCCATAGCAACACCACTGATTTGCTCGAAGTATTCGCCGTTGAATTCGAAAGAATTTTGGTTTAGTACTAGCTCTGTAAGTCTGATTATGGTGTCAGTGTTAGTTGTGGGGTGAGGGTCTTTGTCGAGAAAATGGCGGAGTGCTAAGAGTCCATCCTTATGGGGGATAGAAGTGTAAAGAGAGCAGACATCAAGGAGAAAGATGTGATAGGTGTGGTGTTGAGAGAGTGTGATTATATCAAAAATTGTTAATGCGTGGTTGGTGTCTTTCAAAAAGGAGGGTAGTCTGTGTACAAGAGGCTGGAAAATGCTATCTAAAAAATCAGAAATGTGCTCAGTGGGACATAAACACGCTGATACAATGGGGCGTCCAGGGTTACCTGGTTTGTGGATTTTAGGAAGAAGATAGAAAGTGGGTGTGCCTAAACAGCTGTCTTTAATGTGAAGAGAAATAGCTTGGGGTGGGAGGCCACCTTCTGTGATTAGATCTTTAATGGTTGCTTCCACTATGTCATTATTAGAACGGGTAGTATCGTTTTTCGCTGGGGCATAGAATTTTGTATTGCTGAGTTGGGACATTCCTTCCGCGATATATAAATCTTTTTTCCAAACTACGAGATTGCTGGTCTTATCTGCTGGTTTGATTACGATGTCGTTTCGATGTTTAAGGGTGGACAATGCTCTGGACTCTCCCTTATTTAGGTTAAAATGTCGAATTCTTAGTGGCTTGAGGTTAAGAATCTTACGCCACGTCGTCGTATCAATATAAAGATCTAAAGCTTGGGAAGCCCCGGGGGAAGGTGTCCAGCTATATTTATGGTGGTCCTAACGTGCAAATGGGTTATCGGGGTCTTGTGTGGGTTGGTTGTTTCAAATTCTCCTAGCTAGGCCAGTAGTGCGTCACTCTCTCTCCCCTCCCCGGTTCCCCATCCACCACTCCCAGTTACAACCCACCGACCACATGTCACAGGTCTCTATTTAAACAATTTCCACGTCCTACCAGATCCATTCCTGACACACACCACCAGACAAGCCACACCTTGCAATTTACAGCTAAGTACCCCTTTAAAAAAAAATTTTTTTTTTTTTAAACAGTATTCATGTAAATCTATACTTTATCTCCTCTCCCTATTTCTTCGTCCTGTATGTTTTTGTATGATTAAGGCTCACGCCGAAACGTCACAACTTTGTAATCGTTAAGTAATAAAGCTGCTCCTACTTTTTTCCAATTTTATACATTCTAGTATCACAGCTTTACTGCAGTGTTTAGTGTATAGTTGTATACTTATACACCAATTATTGTGGTCTAACTCACTGCGTGTGATTGGTGCATCCATGACCTCCACTTTTCTGACTTGTTCTTCCTCTTTCTGTGGCTCGATGCGCACTGTACGCTCCTTCTCTGGATGGATATCAATGTTGCAGTCTTGTGCAAACATGCGAGCAAAGTGATCTGCTACCTGCTTACCTGTAAGAGTTTTCCCATCCTCTATTAGTGTAACCTTTGTACTTCTTCCAGTACTCTCATCATTTAACTGTTTGATTAGTTTCCACAGTTTCCTTCCATCCTTTTCAAAATTTAGGGACTCTGTTTTCTCTCTCCAACTTTCTCTGGCTTTCAGCTTTCCTTTCTGAAATTTGGCCTTAGAATGTTGGTAATTATTATGGTGTTCTTGGCATGGTCTATTTTCTGCTTGCTTTCGAGCTGCTTCCACGTCATCATGGAGTTTTCCCAGCTCACTAAACCAGTATGTTTTATAGTCCCTGCGAGCTCCTCTGGGAATGGTTTCACGAGCGGCCTGAAGGATACAAACATTGAATTCCTTCACTATGCTGTTAATATCCTTACCTTCTATGGACAGCTGTCCCACCAGGATACTTGTACGATGTCTGTACATTGTCCAGTTTGCTTTTTTATAGTTCCATCTGGGGAGAGGGCTACTGGTGTTAAGGAGTTCATTTTCTATTGTCAGGAAGACTGGTCGATGGTCGCTACCTCCAAGTTGTTTTCCAACTTCACGTGTAATGTTCCACTTCAGATCTGGAGAGTGGAATGCCAGATCTGATGTTGATTTTGTATGCCAAGCCCTTGAGTAAAATGTTGGGAGATCCATTGGCTGGTTTATCAGGAGAAGTCCATTATCATCCTGCCAGCTCTCAACTTCCTCTCCGCTTTTGTCTATGTGGTCATAGCCCCAGCTCTGAGAATGGCTGTTAAAATCACCACAGACCATCAGTCTCTCTTTGTGTGGGATTGTTTCTAAAGCAAGTGGGCGGTCATTAGGACAGTAATAGTTAAGGAGGTGGAAATCTGTATTACTACTTTTTAGATGGATCATCTGGTATTCGGCTCCTTCCATGTACACTCCCAACTGACATGCGCTGATGTTATTCTTAACAAGTGTGAGTACTCCTTTTCTTCTGTCCTGTCGGTCTGATCTAAAACACTGGTAGCCTCTGATTTTAAAGGAGGCATCTTTGGTTAGGTGTGTCTCCTGTATGCAGCATATACTTACCTGCTCTGCAAAAAGTATGTTCTCTAGTTCCATCTTTTTGCTATAGCCATCTCTAACACTGCTGACACCCTCAGCATTCCACTGCATTATTTTAAGTTCTTGCTTTTTGGCTGTTTTCTTCTGTTGTATTTTTTTGGCCAGTAGCTCTACTCTCATGTCTCCTGACTCCACAAGACGAACTGAAAGGACCTCCAGTAGCATTGGGTGGACCCTTTCGAGGCAGAGGGCCCGGCACTGCACCTGCCTGGTTAGTCTTCACAGGGCGAGCACCATGTTTGAAAACTGCAGATAGAGACATTTCATTAGCGATAATGCGTGTTACCCTGATTTTTGCGATGCGCCTTTTGGCTGGGTAACTCCGACTTCAGCACCTTTCTTTGCTAGGGCAGACTGTGGTCTTGCTTGGACTGCCATGAAGACAGTGTGGCTGGCCTGGCTAAAACTTTGTTTTCCAGCCTCTGGTGGCTGTACTTAGGCCCCTTCTCCATGTCAGATGGTTTTGAGACAGTTCCACAAAGACACTCTGACTTTGAGATGAGGAATCTGATGAGTGCTTCAACGATATCCATTCCCCGCCACCCATAGTCTACTGGCTCTGTTTTGTTTACATCATTCTGATAGCCATTGTTGTAAAGACCCATAGGCTTGTCACGTCCTGGATTCATTGGTTTCACACCAGACTTCCCTCATCCCCGCCAGAGATCTCCATGTCCCCCTCTGTCCACCAACCTGACATTAGATTTTGCAAAAATAACAATTACAGTTAGTGTTGATTGCTACAAGTTTCTGGGCTACAGAGGTAGGTCAGAGTTTTTAAGCAAACAGATCTATGTTCCCTGTCTCACAAACACTATGTTAAGATAAGTGTGCTCTTAACACAGTTGTTCCCAGGGGAGGCTGCCATTCATGAATACGGCTTCCAGCTTCTTGAACACCCTCCTTATTACCCAGATTTTGCCCCTTTGGACTATTACCTGTTTACCAGACTCAAAAAGGAGCTCAGAGGTCACAAATTTGCATCATTTATGCTGTAGACCACTTTCTGCTGGCACAATATGCAGACTTTTACAAAGAAGGGATCTGTACACTCCAGGATCACTGGACTGAGTGCATAAACTTGCAAGGGGACTATGTTGAGAAATAATCCAAAAAAAGTTGTCCACAAATAATCTGTTGTACATTATGCTGAGAACTTATCAGTCAGCCCTCGTACAACTTAAATTTCTTCTTTCATTCACTGCTGTGTTGCACTTCACAACTTTCACTTTCTGTAATGTTGTGTGAAAGCAAGGACTGGTGGCAATGTTCAAGTATTAATTTGATTCCATGTTGATATTTCATTAGGATCATGGTTGTCATTAGATGCCACAGTTAGGATCATGGTTTAGATGCCATAGTTAGGATCATGGTTGTCAGTAGATGCTACAGTTAGGATCATGGTTGTCAGTAGACAGCACAGTTAGGATCATGGCTGTCAGTCGATAGCACAGTTAGGATCATGGTTGTCAGTAGACAGCACAGTTAGGATCATGGTTGTCAATAGACAGCACAGTTAGGATCATGGTTGTCAATAGACAGCACAGTTAGGATCATGGTTGTCAGTAGACAGCGCACAGTTAGGATCATGGTTGTCAGTAGACAGCGCACAGTTAGGATCATGGTTGTCAGTAGACAGCACAGTTAAGATCATGGTTGTCAATAGACAGCACAGTTAGGATCATGGTTGTCAATAGACAGCACAGTTAGGATCATGGTTGTCAGTAGACAGCGCACAGTTAGGATCATGGTTGTCAATAGACAGCACAGTTAGGATCATGGTTGTCAGTAGACAGCACAGTTAGGATCATGGTTGTCAGTAGACAGCGCACAGTTAGGATCATGGTTGTCAATAGACAGCACAGTTAGGATCATGGTTGTCAATAGACAGCACAGTTAGGATCATGGTTGTCAGTAGACAGCGCACAGTTAGGATCATGGTTGTCAGTAGACTCCACAGTTAGGATCATGGTTGTCAGTAGACAGCACAGTTAAGATCATGGTTGTCAATAGACAGCACAGTCTGATTTTGCCTTTATAAACATGATTCTTTAATTAGTTGCATTATTTTTGACAAAAATCTTGTTCACACCAGATTGGATGAAGTTGGAAATGCAGGATCTTGATTATGTTCACACCAGAACAGAAACAAAATTTTCTAACATGTACAGAGATTTGTATGTAGCTTATGAAACAGTCTGAAGTTTTTAATATTTTTTTAGAGCAAATAGTTGCTGCATTATTCTTGTTATGAGGGACATCTTTGCTCATTGTGACATTATTCTTGTTGTGACAGACATCTTTGCTCATTGTGACATTCTTCTTGTTGTGACAGACATCTTTGCTCATTGTGACATTCTTCTTGTTGTGACAGACATCTTTGCTCATTGTGACATTCTTCTTGTTGTGACAGACATCTTTGCTCATTGTGACATTATTCTTGTTGTGACAGACATCTGTGTTCATTGTGACATTCTTCCTCCAGCATGTCCTATCAGTTGCTGCGTCTAGGCTGATAGAACCCAGACTTAAAGCTCACAGCTTTTTCTGTCCATAATTAGTTTTTTAGTTTGTTTTTTTTTTCAACTGGAACTTTGGTCTCGTTTTGTTGAAATATTTGTTACTGCCAGCAGACAAGTTTCCATTCTTCTGTTGTTTTTTTTATGTGTTTGAGATATCTGAAATGTGACATCCATATCAGGTTTGGTTGTTATCTGCTTTGATATATACTTCACTGCAGGCTTTACAGTCCAGTTTTGATATGTACTTCACCGCAGGCTTTACCCCTTTGGACTATTACCTGTTTACCAGACTCAAAAAGGAGCTCAGAGGTCACAAATTTGCATCATTTATGCTGTAGACCACTTTCTGCTGGCACAATATGCAGACTTTTACAAAGAAGGGATCTGTACACTCCAGGATCACTGGACTGAGTGCATAAACTTGCAAGGGGACTATGTTGAGAAATAATCCAAAAAAAGTTGTCCACAAATAATCTGTTGTACATTATGCTGAGAACTTATCAGTCAGCCCTCGTACAACTTAAATTTCTTCTTTCATTCACTGCTGTGTTGCACTTCACAACTTTCACTTTCTGTAATGTTGTGTGAAAGCAAGGACTGGTGGCAATGTTCAAGTATTAATTTGATTCCATGTTGATATTTCATTAGGATCATGGTTGTCATTAGATGCCACAGTTAGGATCATGGTTTAGATGCCATAGTTAGGATCATGGTTGTCAGTAGATGCTACAGTTAGGATCATGGTTGTCAGTAGACAGCACAGTTAGGATCATGGCTGTCAGTCGATAGCACAGTTAGGATCATGGTTGTCAGTAGACAGCACAGTTAGGATCATGGTTGTCAATAGACAGCACAGTTAGGATCATGGTTGTCAATAGACAGCACAGTTAGGATCATGGTTGTCAGTAGACAGCGCACAGTTAGGATCATGGTTGTCAGTAGACAGCGCACAGTTAGGATCATGGTTGTCAGTAGACAGCACAGTTAAGATCATGGTTGTCAATAGACAGCACAGTTAGGATCATGGTTGTCAATAGACAGCACAGTTAGGATCATGGTTGTCAGTAGACAGCGCACAGTTAGGATCATGGTTGTCAATAGACAGCACAGTTAGGATCATGGTTGTCAGTAGACAGCACAGTTAGGATCATGGTTGTCAGTAGACAGCGCACAGTTAGGATCATGGTTGTCAATAGACAGCACAGTTAGGATCATGGTTGTCAATAGACAGCACAGTTAGGATCATGGTTGTCAGTAGACAGCGCACAGTTAGGATCATGGTTGTCAGTAGACTCCACAGTTAGGATCATGGTTGTCAGTAGACAGCACAGTTAAGATCATGGTTGTCAATAGACAGCACAGTCTGATTTTGCCTTTATAAACATGATTCTTTAATTAGTTGCATTATTTTTGACAAAAATCTTGTTCACACCAGATTGGATGAAGTTGGAAATGCAGGATCTTGATTATGTTCACACCAGAACAGAAACAAAATTTTCTAACATGTACAGAGATTTGTATGTAGCTTATGAAACAGTCTGAAGTTTTTAATATTTTTTTAGAGCAAATAGTTGCTGCATTATTCTTGTTATGAGGGACATCTTTGCTCATTGTGACATTATTCTTGTTGTGACAGACATCTTTGCTCATTGTGACATTCTTCTTGTTGTGACAGACATCTTTGCTCATTGTGACATTCTTCTTGTTGTGACAGACATCTTTGCTCATTGTGACATTCTTCTTGTTGTGACAGACATCTTTGCTCATTGTGACATTATTCTTGTTGTGACAGACATCTGTGTTCATTGTGACATTCTTCCTCCAGCATGTCCTATCAGTTGCTGCGTCTAGGCTGATAGAACCCAGACTTAAAGCTCACAGCTTTTTCTGTCCATAATTAGTTTTTTAGTTTGTTTTTTTTTTCAACTGGAACTTTGGTCTCGTTTTGTTGAAATATTTGTTACTGCCAGCAGACAAGTTTCCATTCTTCTGTTGTTTTTTTTATGTGTTTGAGATATCTGAAATGTGACATCCATATCAGGTTTGGTTGTTATCTGCTTTGATATATACTTCACTGCAGGCTTTACAGTCCAGTTTTGATATGTACTTCACCGCAGGCTTTACACTCCAGTTTTGATATGTACTTCACTACAGGTTTTACACTCCAGCGGGTGAAACCATCTACAAGTCTATCAAAAACAACCATAAGGTCATCTCCACCCAGCGTCAACAGCTGGACAAAATGGAGGAGCAGTTGAAGAATCTAAGGCTGTATCATAATCTGTCAGGTGGAGACTTCAACTCTCTCAGTCTACTCAGTGGGTAAGTCTGTCAGGTGGAGATATCTATTCTCTCAGTCTACTCAGTGGGTAAGTCTGTCAGGTGGAGATATCAGCTCTCTCAGTCTACTCAGTGGGTAAGTCTGTCAGGTAGAGACATCAGCTCTCTCAGTCTACTCAGTGGGTAAGTCTATCAGGTAGAGACATCAGCTCTCTCAGTCTACTCAGTGGGTAAGTCTGTCAGGTAGAGACATCAGCTCTCTCAGTCTACTCAGTGGGTAAGTCTGTCAGGTGGAGACATAAACTCTCTCAGTCTACTCAGTGGGTAAGTCTATCAGGTGGAGACATAAACTCTCTCAATCTACTCAGTGGGTAAGTCTGTCAGGTGGAGATATCAGCTCTCTCAGTCTACTCAGTGGGTAAGTCTGTCAGGTGGAGACATAAGCTCTCTCAGTCTACTCAGTGGGTAAGTCTATCAGGTGGAGACATAAACTCTCTCAATCTACTCAGTGGGTAAGTCTGTCAGGTGGAGATATCAGCTCTCTCAGTCTGCTAATTAAGTCAGTTCTTTCTTACAGTTGACATCCTTTTGACACCTCTTGCAGTAATTATGTTATATTTATAAATTATTATTACATCAAAATATATTTTATGAAAATTTATTGCTACATATCATGTTTTAGTGACAAGTGATCACCACATGTAAAATATCATATTTTAGTGACAAGCTGCTGCCAGTCAAGGGAGTGACACAGAGAGACGCAGACCGGGTCTCAAGCGTAGCTAATGGCATGACCCCAGAAAAGGTGGCCAAGTTAAGAGAAGTGCTGTCACAGAGGAAAGTACCCAGAGTCAAGTCTACTGCCCCAGGTACAAACTGCATAAGTTTATGATATTGATGTAGTTCTTTTCTAATACATGTTGAGTGTCCCTTTTCTGGAAGCCCTAAATCCAGAATGTTTCAGAATCCAAAACCTTTTGAGTGCTGATGTTATGTCACAAAATTCCACACCTTACCACATACAGTGGTTCTTAATGCAAACACGCAACAGACAATTTATTCACAGGGGGCACACAACAAACAGTTTATTCACAGGGGACACAGCAGGCAGTTTATTCACAGGGGACACAGCAGGCAGTTTATTCACAGAGGACACAACAGACAGTTTATTCACAGGGGACACAACAGACAGTTTATTCACAGGGGGCACACAACAAACAGTTTATTCACAGGGGGCACAGCAGACAGTTTATTCACAGAGGACACAACAGACAGTTTATTCACAGGGGGCACACAACAAACAGTTTATTCACAGGGGACACAGCAGGCAGTTTATTCACAGAGGACACAACAGACAGTTTATTCACAGGGGGCACACAACAAACAGTTTATTCACAGGGGACACAGCAGGCAGTTTATTCACAGAGGACACAACAGACAGTTTATTCACAGGGGGCACACAACAGACAGTTTATTCACAGGGGGCACAGCAGACAGTTTATTCACAGGGGACACAACAGACAGTTTATTCACAGGGGACACAACAGACAGTTTATTCACAGGGGACACAACAGACAGTTTATTCACAGGGGACACAACAGACAGTTTATTCACAGGGGGCAAGTCTATCAGGTAGAGATATCAGCTCTCTCAGTCTACTCAGTGGGTAAGTCTATCAGGTAGAGATATCAGCTCTCTCAGTCTACTCAGTGGGTAAGTCTGTCAGGTAGAGATATCAGCTCTCTGTCTACTCAGTGGGTAAGTCTGTCAGGTGGAGATATCAGCTCTCTCAGTCTACTCAGTGGGTAAGTCTGTCAGGTGGAGATATCAGCTCTCTCAGTCTACTCAGTGGGTAAGTCTGTCAGGTGGAGATATCAGCTCTCTCAGTCTACTCAGTGGGTAAGTCTGTCAGGTGGAGATATCAGCTCTCTCAGTCTACTCAGTGGGTAAGTCTGTCAGGTGGAGATATCAGCTCTCTCAGTCTACTCAGTGGGTAAGTCTGTCAGGTGGAGATATCAGCTCTCTGAGTCTACTCAGTGGGTAAGTCTGTCAGGTAGAGATATCAGCTCTCTCAGTCTACTCAGTGGGTAAGTCTGTCAGGTGGAGATATCAGCTCTCTCAGTCTACTCAGTGGGTAAGTCTGTCAGGTGGAGATATCAGCTCTCTCAGTCTACTCAGTGGGTAAGTCTGTCAGGTGGAGATATCAGCTCTCTCAGTCTACTCAGTGGGTAAGTCTGTCAGGTGGAGATATCAGCTCTCTCAGTCTACTCAGTGGGTAAGTCTGTCAGGTGGAGATATCAGCTCTCTCAGTCTACTCAGTGGGTAAGTCTGTCAGGTGGAGATATCAGCTCTCTCAGTCTACTCAGTGGGTAAGTCTGTCAGGTGGAGATATCAGCTCTCTCAGTCTACTCAGTGGGTAAGTCTGTCAGGTGGAGATATCAGCTCTCTCAGTCTACTCAGTGGGTAAGTCTGTCAGGTGGAGATATCAGCTCTCTCAGTCTACTCAGTGGGTAAGTCTGTCAGGTGGAGATATCAGCTCTCTCAGTCTACTCAGTGGGTAAGTCTGTCAGGTGGAGATATCAGCTCTCTCAGTCTACTCAGTGGGTAAGTCTGTCAGGTGGAGATATCAGCTCTCTCAGTCTACTCAGTGGGTAAGTCTGTCAGGTGGAGATATCAGCTCTCTCAGTCTACTCAGTGGGTAAGTCTGTCAGGTGGAGATATCAGCTCTCTCAGTCTACTCAGTGGGTAAGTCTGTCAGGTGGAGATATCAGCTCTCTCAGTCTACTCAGTGGGTAAGTCTGTCAGGTAGAGATATCAGCTCTCTCAGTCTACTCAGTGGGTAAGTCTGTCAGGTGGAGATATCAGCTCTCTCAGTCTACTCAGTGGGTAAGTCTGTCAGGTGGGGACATCAGCTCTCTCAGTCTACTCAGTGGGTAAGTCTATCAGGTAGAGACATCAGCTCTCTCAGTCTACTCAGTGGGTAAGTCTATCAGGTAGAGACATCAGCTCTCTCAGTCTACTCAGTGGGTAAGTCTGTCAGGTAGAGACATCAGCTCTCTCAGTCTACTCAGTGGGTAAGTCTATCAGGTAGAGACATCAGCTCTCTCAGTCTACTCAGTGGGTAAGTCTGTCAGGTAGAGACATCAGCTCTCTCAGTCTACTCAGTGGGTAAGTCTGTCAGGTAGAGACATCAGCTCTCTCAGTCTACTCAGTGGGTAAGTCTATCAGGTAGAGACATAAACTCTCTCAGTCTACTCAGTGGTAAGTCTGTCAGGTGGAGACATAAACTCTCTCAATCTACTCAGTGGGTAAGTCTGTCAGGTGGAGATATCAGCTCTCTCAGTCTACTCAGTGGTAAGTCTGTCAGGTGGAGACATAAACTCTCTCAGTCTATCAGTGGGTAAGTCTATCAGGTGGAGACATAAACTCTCTCAATCTACTCAGTGGGTAAGTCTGTCAGGTGGAGATATCAGCTCTCTCAGTCTGCTAATTAAGTCAGTTCTTTCTTACAGTTGACATCCTTTTGACACCTCTTGCAGTAATTATGTTATATTTATAAATTATTATTACATCAAAATATATTTTATGAAAATTTATTGCTACATATCATGTTTTAGTGACAAGTGATCACCACATGTAAAATATCATATTTTAGTGACAAGCTGCTGCCAGTCAAGGGAGTGACACAGAGAGACGCAGACCGGGTCTCAAGCGTAGCTAATGGCATGACCCCAGAAAAGGTGGCCAAGTTAAGAGAAGTGCTGTCACAGAGGAAAGTACCCAGAGTCAAGTCTACTGCCCCAGGTACAAACTGCATAAGTTTATGATATTGATGTAGTTCTTTTCTAATACATGTTGAGTGTCCCTTTTCTGGAAGCCCTAAATCCAGAATGTTTCAGAATCCAAAACCTTTTGAGTGCTGATGTTATGTCACAAAATTCCACACCTTACCACATACAGTGGTTCTTAATGCAAACACGCAACAGACAATTTATTCACAGGGGGCACACAACAAACAGTTTATTCACAGGGGACACAGCAGGCAGTTTATTCACAGGGGACACAGCAGGCAGTTTATTCACAGAGGACACAACAGACAGTTTATTCACCTGTAACACAACAGACAGTTTATTCACAGGGGGCACACAACAGACAGTTTATTCACAAGGGGCACAGGAGGCAGTTTATTCACAGAGGACACAACAGACAGTTTATTCACAGGGGGTACACAACAAACAGTTTATTCACAGGGGACACAGCAGGCAGTTTATTCACAGAGGACACAACAGACAGTTTATTCACAGGGGGCACACAACAAACAGTTTATTCACAGGGGACACAGCAGGCAGTTTATTCACAGAGGACACAACAGACAGTTTATTCACAGGGGACACACAACAGACAGTTTATTCACAGGGGGCACAGCAGACAGTTTATTCACGGGGGCACAACAGTTTATTCACAAGGGACACAACAGACAGTTTATTCACAGGGGACACAACAGACAGTTTATTCACAGGGGACACAACAGACAGTTTATTCACAGGGGGCACAGCAGACAGTTTATTCACAGGGGACACAACAGAGAGTTTATTCACAGGGGGCACAGCAGACAGTTTATTCACAGGGGACACAACAGACAGTTTATTCACAGGGGACACAACAGAGAGTTTATTCACAGGGGACACAGCAGACAGTTTATTCACAGGGGACACAACAGACAGTTTATTCACAGGGGACACAGCAGACAGTTTATTCACAGGGGACACAACAGACAGTTTATTCACAGGGGACACAACAGAGAGTTTATTCACAGGGGGCACAGCAGACAGTTTATTCACAGGGGACACAACAGACAGTTTATTCAGTGGGTAAGTCTGTCAGGTAGAGACATCAGCTCTCTCAGTCTACTCAGTGGGTAAGTCTGTCAGGTGGAGACATAAACTCTCTCAGTCTACTCAGTGGGTAAGTCTATCAGGTGGAGACATAAACTCTCTCAGTCTACTCAGTGGGTAAGTCTGTCAGGTGGAGATATCAGCTCTCTCAGTCTACTCAGTGGGTAAGTCTGTCAGGTGGAGACATAAACTCTCTCAGTCTACTCAGTGGTAAGTCTGTCAGGTGGAGACATAAACTCTCTCAGTCTACTCAGTGGGTAAGTCTGTCAGGTGGAGATATCAGCTCTCTCAGTCTGCTCAGTGGGTAAGTCTGTCAGTGGAGATATCAGCTCTCTCAGTTACTCAGTGGGTAAGTCTATCAGGTGGAGATATCAGCTCTCTGTCTACTCAGTGGTAAGTCTGTCAGGTAGAGATATCAGCTCTCTCAGTTACTCAGTGGGTAAGTCTGTCAGATGGAGATATCAGCTCTGTCTACTCAGTGGGTAAGTCTGTCAGGTGGGGACATCAGCTCTCTCAGTTACTCAGTGGGTAAGTCTGTCAGGTAGAGACATCAGCTCTCTCAGTCTACTCAGTGGGTAAGTCTATCAGGTAGAGACATCAGCTCTCTCAGTTACTCAGTGGGTAAGTCTATCAGGTGGAGACATCAGCTCTCTCAGTTACTCAGTGGGTAAGTCTATCAGGTAGAGATATCAGCTCTGTCTACTCAGTGGTAAGTCTGTCAGGTAGAGATATCAGCTCTCAGTCTACTCACTGGGTAAGTCTATCAGGTAGAGACATAAACTCTCTCAGTCTACTCAGTGGGTAAGTCTATCAGGTAGAGATATCAGCTCTCTGTCTACTCAGTGGGTAAGTCTGTCAGTGGAGATATCAGCTCTCAGTCTACTCAGTGGTAAGTCTGTCAGATGGAGATATCAGCTCTCTGAGTCTACTCAGTGGTAAGTCTGTCAGATGGAGATATCAGCTCTCTCAGTCTACTCAGTGGTAAGTCTGTCAGGTAGAGACATCAGCTCTCTCAGTCTACTCACTGGGTAAGTCTATCAGGTAGAGACATAAACTCTCTCAGTCTACTCAGTGGTAAGTCTGTCAGGTGGAGACATCAGCTCTCTCAGTCTACTCAGTGGTAAGTCTGTCAGGTGGAGACATCAGCTCTCTCAGTCTACTCACTGGGTAAGTCTATCAGGTAGAGACATCAGCTCTCTCAGTCTACTCACTGGGTAAGTCTATCAGGTAGAGACATCAGCTCTCTCAGTCTACTCAGTGGTAAGTCTGTCAGGTGGAGACATCAGCTCTCTCAGTCTACTCACTGGGTAAGTCTATCAGGTGGAGATATCAGCTCTCAGTCTACTCAGTGGTAAGTCTGTCAGATGGAGATATCAGCTCTCAGTCTACTCACTGGGTAAGTCTATCAGGTAGAGACATAAACTCTCTCAGTCTACTCAGTGGTAAGTCTGTCAGGTGGAGACATCAGCTCTCTCAGTCTACTCACTGGGTAAGTCTATCAGGTAGAGACATCAGCTCTCTCAGTCTACTCACTGGGTAAGTCTATCAGGTAGAGACATAAACTCTCTCAGTCTACTCAGTGGTAAGTCTGTCAGGTGGAGACATCAGCTCTCTCAGTCTACTCACTGGGTAAGTCTATCAGGTAGAGACATCAGCTCTCTCAGTCTACTCAGTGGTAAGTCTGTCAGGTGGAGACATAAACTCTCTCAGTCTACTCAGTGGTAAGTCTGTCAGGTGGGGACATCAGCTCTCTCAGTCTACTCACTGGGTAAGTCTATCAGGTAGAGACATAAACTCTCTCAGTCTACTCACTGGGTAAGTCTATCAGGTGGAGACATCAGCTCTCTCAGTCTACTCAGTGGTAAGTCTGTCAGGTGGAGACATCAGCTCTCTCAGTCTACTCAGTGGTAAGTCTGTCAGGTGGAGACATCAGCTCTCTCAGTTACTCAGTGGGTAAGTCTGTCAGGTGGGGACATCAGCTCTCTCAGTCTACTCAGTGGTAAGTCTGTCAGGTGGAGATATCAGCTCTCTGAGTCTACTCAGTGGTAAGTCTGTCAGGTGGGGACATCAGCTCTCTCAGTCTACTCAGTGGTAAGTCTGTCAGGTGGAGACATCAGCTCTCTCAGTCTACTCAGTGGTAAGTCTGTCAGGTGGAGACATCAGCTCTCTCAGTCTACTCAGTGGTAAGTCTGTCAGGTGGGGACATCAGCTCTCTCAGTCTACTCAGTGGTAAGTCTGTCAGGTGGAGATATCAGCTCTCTGAGTCTACTCAGTGGTAAGTCTGTCAGGTGGAGACATCAGCTCTCTCAGTCTACTCAGTGGTAAGTCTGTCAGGTAGAGACATCAGCTCTCTCAGTCTACTCAGTGGTAAGTCTGTCAGGTGGAGACATCAGCTCTCTCAGTCTACTCAGTGGTAAGTCTGTCAGGTGGGGACATCAGCTCTCTCAGTCTACTCAGTGGTAAGTCTGTCAGGTGGAGACATCAGCTCTCTCAGTCTACTCACTGGGTAAGTCTATCAGGTAGAGACATCAGCTCTCTCAGTCTACTCAGTGGTAAGTCTGTCAGGTGGGGACATCAGCTCTCTCAGTCTACTCACTGGGTAAGTCTATCAGGTAGAGACATCAGCTCTCTCAGTCTACTCAGTGGTAAGTCTGTCAGGTGGGGACATCAGCTCTCTCAGTCTACTCACTGGGTAAGTCTATCAGGTAGAGACATCAGCTCTCTCAGTCTACTCAGTGGTAAGTCTGTCAGGTGGGGACATCAGCTCTCTCAGTCTACTCACTGGGTAAGTCTATCAGGTAGAGACATCAGCTCTCTCAGTCTACTCAGTGGTAAGTCTGTCAGGTGGGGACATCAGCTCTCTCAGTCTACTCACTGGGTAAGTCTATCAGGTAGAGACATCAGCTCTCTCAGTCTACTCAGTGGTAAGTCTGTCAGGTGGGGACATCAGCTCTCTCAGTCTACTCACTGGGTAAGTCTATCAGGTAGAGACATCAGCTCTCTCAGTCTACTCACTGGGTAAGTCTATCAGGTAGAGACATCAGCTCTCTCAGTCTACTCACTGGGTAAGTCTATCAGGTAGAGACATCAGCTCTCTCAGTCTACTCAGTGGGTAAGTCTGTCAGGTGGGGACATCAGCTCTCTCAGTCTACTCAGTGGGTAAGTCTATCAGGTAGAGACATCAGCTCTCTCAGTCTACTCAGTGGGTAAGTCTGTCAGGTAGAGACATCAGCTCTCTCAGTCTACTCAGTGGGTAAGTCTGTCAGGTGGAGACATCAGCTCTCTCAGTCTACTCAGTGGGTAAGTCTGTCAGGTAGAGACATAAACTCTCTCAGTCTACTCAGTGGGTAAGTCTGTCAGGTAGAGACATAAACTCTCTCAGTCTACTCAGTAGGTAAGTCTGTCAGGTGGAGATATCAGCTCTCTCAGTCTACTCAGTGGGTAAGTCTGTCAGATGGAGATATCAGCTCTCTCAGTCTACTCAGTGGGTAAGTCTATCAGGTAGAGACATCAGCTCTCTCAGTCTACTCAGTGGGTAAGTCTATCAGGTGGAGATATCAGCTCTCTCAGTCTACTCAGTGGGTAAGTCTATCAGGTAGAGACATCAGCTCTCTCAGTCTACTCAGTGGGTAAGTCTGTCAGGTGGAGATATCAGCTCTCTCAGTCTACTCAGTGGGTAAGTCTATCAGGTAGAGATATCAGCTCTCTCAGTCTACTCAGTGGGTAAGTCTATCAGGTGGAGATATCAGCTCTCTCAGTCTACTCAGTGGGTAAGTCTATCAGGTAGAGATATCAGCTCTCTCAGTCTACTCAGTGGGTAAGTCTATCAGGTGGAGATATCAGCTCTCTCAGTCTACTCAGTGGGTAAGTCTATCAGGTAGAGATATCAGCTCTCTCAGTCTACTCAGTGGGTAAGTCTATCAGGTAGAGATATCAGCTCTCTGTCTACTCAGTGGGTAAGTCTGTCAGGTAGAGACATCAGCTCTCTGTCTACTCAGTGGGTAAGTCTGTCAGGTAGAGACATCAGCTCTCTCAGTCTACTCAGTGGGTAAGTCTGTCAGGTAGAGATATCAGCTCTCTCAGTCTACTCAGTGGGTAAGTCTGTCAGGTAGAGACATCAGCTCTCTCAGTCTACTCAGTGGGTAAGTCTGTCAGGTAGAGACATCAGCTCTCTCAGTCTACTCAGTGGGTAAGTCTATCAGGTAGAGACATCAGCTCTCTCAGTCTACTCAGTGGGTAAGTCTGTCAGGTAGAGACATCAGCTCTCTCAGTCTACTCAGTGGGTAAGTCTGTCAGGTGGAGACATAAACTCTCTCAGTCTACTCAGTGGGTAAGTCTATCAGGTGGAGACATAAACTCTCTCAATCTACTCAGTGGGTAAGTCTGTCAGGTGGAGATATCAGCTCTCTCAGTCTACTCAGTGGGTAAGTCTGTCAGGTGGAGACATAAGCTCTCTCAGTCTACTCAGTGGGTAAGTCTATCAGGTGGAGACATAAACTCTCTCAATCTACTCAGTGGGTAAGTCTGTCAGGTGGAGATATCAGCTCTCTCAGTCTGCTAATTAAGTCAGTTCTTTCTTACAGTTGACATCCTTTTGACACCTCTTGCAGTAATTATGTTATATTTATAAATTATTATTACATCAAAATATATTTTTATGAAAATTTATTGCTACATATCATGTTTTAGTGACAAGTGATCACCACATGTAAAATATCATATTTTAGTGACAAGCTGCTGCCAGTCAAGGGAGTGACACAGAGAGACGCAGACCGGGTCTCAAGCGTAGCTAATGGCATGACCCCAGAAAAGGTGGCCAAGTTAAGAGAAGTGCTGTCACAGAGGAAAGTACCCAGAGTCAAGTCTACTGCCCCAGGTACAAACTGCATAAGTTTATGATATTGATGTAGTTCTTTTCTAATACATGTTGAGTGTCCCTTTTCTGGAAGCCCTAAATCCAGAATGTTTCAGAATCCAAAACCTTTTGAGTGCTGATGTTATGTCACAAAATTCCACACCTTACCACATACAGTGGTTCTTAATGCAAACACGCAACAGACAATTTATTCACAGGGGGCACACAACAAACAGTTTATTCACAGGGGACACAGCAGGCAGTTTATTCACAGGGGACACAGCAGGCAGTTTATTCACAGAGGACACAACAGACAGTTTATTCACCTGTAACACAACAGACAGTTTATTCACAGGGGGCACACAACAGACAGTTTATTCACAAGGGGCACAGGAGGCAGTTTATTCACAGAGGACACAACAGACAGTTTATTCACAGGGGGTACACAACAAACAGTTTATTCACAGGGGACACAGCAGGCAGTTTATTCACAGAGGACACAACAGACAGTTTATTCACAGGGGGCACACAACAAACAGTTTATTCACAGGGGACACAGCAGGCAGTTTATTCACAGAGGACACAACAGACAGTTTATTCACAGGGGACACACAACAGACAGTTTATTCACAGGGGGCACAGCAGACAGTTTATTCACGGGGGCACAACAGTTTATTCACAAGGGACACAACAGACAGTTTATTCACAGGGGACACAACAGACAGTTTATTCACAGGGGACACAACAGACAGTTTATTCACAGGGGGCACAGCAGACAGTTTATTCACAGGGGACACAACAGAGAGTTTATTCACAGGGGGCACAGCAGACAGTTTATTCACAGGGGACACAACAGACAGTTTATTCACAGGGGACACAACAGAGAGTTTATTCACAGGGGACACAGCAGACAGTTTATTCACAGGGGACACAACAGAGAGTTTATTCACAGGGGGCACAGCAGACAGTTTATTCACAGGGGACACAACAGACAGTTTATTCACCTGTAACACAACAGACAGTTTATTCACAGGGGGCACACAACAGACAGTTTATTCACAAGGGGCACAGGAGGCAGTTTATTCACAGAGGACACAACAGACAGTTTATTCACAGGGGGTACACAACAAACAGTTTATTCACAGGGGACACAGCAGGCAGTTTATTCACAGAGGACACAACAGACAGTTTATTCACAGGGGGCACACAACAAACAGTTTATTCACAGGGGACACAGCAGGCAGTTTATTCACAGAGGACACAACAGACAGTTTATTCACAGGGGACACACAACAGACAGTTTATTCACAGGGGGCACAGCAGACAGTTTATTCACGGGGGCACAACAGTTTATTCACAAGGGACACAACAGACAGTTTATTCACAGGGGACACAACAGACAGTTTATTCACAGGGGACACAACAGACAGTTATTCACAGGGGGCACAGCAGACAGTTTATTCACAGGGGACACAACAGAGAGTTTATTCACAGGGGGCACAGCAGACAGTTTATTCACAGGGGACACAACAGACAGTTTATTCACAGGGGACACAACAGAGAGTTTATTCACAGGGGACACAGCAGACAGTTTATTCACAGGGGACACAACAGAGAGTTTATTCACAGGGGACACAGCAGACAGTTTATTCACAGGGGACACAACAGAGTTTATTCACAGGGGACACAGACAGTTTATTCACAGGGGGCACAGCAGACAGTTTATTCACAGGGGACACAACAGACAGTTTATTCACCTGTAACACAACAGACAGTTTATTCACAGGGGGCACAACAGACAGTTTATTCACCTGTAACACAGCAGACAGTTTATTCACAGGGGGCACAACAGACAGTTTATTCACCTGTAACACAGCAGACAGTTTATTCACAGGGGGCACAACAGACAGTTTATTCACAGGGGGCACAACAGACAGTTTATTCACAGGGGGCACACAACAGACAGTTTATTCACAGGGGGCACACAACAGACATTTTATTCACAGTGGACACAGCAGACATTTTATTCACAGGTGACACAACAGAAAGTTTATTCACAGGGGACACAACAAACAGTTTATTGTCAGGGGACACAACACAGTTTGTTCTTAATATGAAGAAAACTAAATTGATGACAACTGACAAAACAAACAAGACAGCTGAAATATGTATCAGTGAGGTAAAATTGGAAGAGGTGGAGAGTTTTGAATATCCTGGATCGCTGCTAACTAATAATGGAGATACAATGAGGGAAATTAAAAGGAGGACATCTATCGCTCTTCAGAAAGTAAAACAACTAAAGAATCTGTGGAGAGGAACAGACAGAACTACAAAAATAAGATTTTTAAGGGCATGTATCTTTCCCAATGCAACATATGCCTGTGAGACCTGGACACTTAACAAAACAGCTGAGAAACACATAAATGCCTTTGAATGTAAATGCTACAGAAGAGTTCTTCAAATATCATGGACACAAAAAGGAACAAATATATCTATACTACAAGAACTTAATACTGAAGAAGACTGGCTAGTAAAGAGGATTAAAGAGAGAAAACTTAAATATTTTGGACACATTAAATGTCATGATAATCTAGAGAAGACCGTCTTGGAAGGATACATAATGGTAAAAAGAAAGAGAGGAAGACCAAGGCGAAGATGGCTGCAAGACATCGTTGATGATCTGCAAATGGACACATCAGCAACAGGGCATCTTGCTTACAACCAAGATGCCTACAGGAGTGCTGTTAGGGATGCAAAATTGTGCAAGGAACATGCAAATGACTGACTGACTGACTGTTCTGAATCAAGATGATTGTGGTAGTAGTGGTGATAGTAACAGTGCCTATAGATGACATGGTGATGATACGGTGGAACTGTGTGACATGCATACTACAACAGCCTGCACTCATTACAGAGCAAGAAATCATTTCAGTTTTTAAATTCAAGGAGAGGTTCTAAGACAAAAACTGTTGTTAATAAAGAGGGTGACTTTGGAGTTAAACACCCTCTCTTCTACAACTAATAAATATTCTCTTTTCTACAGGTAATGTGTTTAAACATTCTCTGTTCTACAGCTGGTATGTTTAAACATTTCTGCCAGTCACCCAGCTGTATAAATGGGTACCCAACTTCTTCTGGAGTTGAGGAAGGAAAGGTGGCCAGGCATGATACTGATCATATCACCCTCTAGTGTGCTGACAGGTCAAGGAAAATATGGGCACTAACATCATACCCCTATGTGCCTCTAAGGCATGAGAGGATTACCTTTACCTTTTTACCTTTGCAGCTAATAAACATTCTCTGTTCTACACCTAATATGTTTAAACATTCTCTGTTCTACAGCTAATATGTTTAAACATTCTCTGTTCTACAGCTAATATGTTTAAACATTCTCTGTTCTACAGCTAATATGTTTAAACATTCTCTGTTCTACAGCTAATATGTTTAAACATTCTCTGTTCTACAGCTAATATGTTTAAACATTCTCTGTTCTACAGCTAATATGTTTAAACATTCTCTGTTCTACACCTAATATGTTTAAACATTCTCTGTTCTACACCTAATATGTTTAAACATTCTCTGTTCTACAGCTAATATGTTTAAACATTCTCTGTTCTACAGCTAATATGTTTAAACATTCTCTGTTCTACACCTAATATGTTTAAACATTCTCTGTTCTACAGCTAATATGTTTAAACATTCTCTGTTCTACACCTAATATGTTTAAACATTCTCTGTTCTACACCTAATATGTTTAAACATTCTCTGTTCTACACCTAATATGTTTAAACATTCTCTGTTCTACAGCTAATATGTTTAAACATTCTCTGTTCTACAGCTAATCTGGACACAACAGACAGTTTATTCACAGGGGGCACAGCAGACAGTTTGTTCACAGGGGGCACAACAGACAGTTTATTCACAGGGGGCACAACAGACATTTTATTCACAGGGGACACAACACATTTTATTCACAGGGGACACAACAGACAGTTTATTCACAGGGGACACAACAGACAGTTTATTCACAGGGGACACAACAGACATTTTTTTCACAGGGGACACAACAGACAGTTTATTCACCTGTAACACAACAGTTTATTCACATGTAACACAACAGATATTTTTTTCACAGGGGACACAACAGACAGTTTATTCACCTGTAACACAACAGTTTATTCACATGTAACACAACAGATATTTTTTTCACAGGGGACACAACAGACAGTTTATTCACCTGTAACACAACAGTTTATTCACATGTAACACAACAGATATTTTTTTCACAGGGGACACAACAGACAGTTTATTCACCTGTAACACAACAGTTTATTCACATGTAACACAACAGATATTTTTTTCACAGGGGACACAACAGACAGTTTATTCACCTGTAACACAACAGTTTATTCACATGTAACACAACAGATATTTTTTTCACAGGGGACACAACAGACAGTTTATTCACAGGGGGCACAGCAGACAGTTTATTCACCTGTAACACAACAGACAGTTTATTCACAGGGGACACAACACATTTTATTCACAGGGGACACAACAGACAGTTTATTCACCTGTAACACAACAGACAGTTTATTCACCTGTAACACAACAGACAGTTTATTCACCTGTAACACAGCAGACAGTTTATTCACAGGGGACACAACAGACAGTTTATTCATCTGTAACACAACAGACAGTTTGTTCACAGGGGGCACACAACAGACAGTTTATTCACAGGGGGCACAACAGACAGTTTATTCACAGGGGGCACACAACAGACAGTTTATTCACAGGGGGCACACAACAGACATTTTATTCACAGTGGACACAGCAGACATTTTATTCACAGGTGACACAACAGAAAGTTTATTCACAGGGGACACAACAAACAGTTTATTGTCAGGGGACACAACACAGTTTGTTCTTAATATGAAGAAAACTAAATTGATGACAACTGACAAAACAAACAAGACAGCTGAAATATGTATCAGTGAGGTAAAATTGGAAGAGGTGGAGAGTTTTGAATATCCTGGATCGCTGCTAACTAATAATGGAGATACAATGAGGGAAATTAAAAGGAGGACATCTATCGCTCTTCAGAAAGTAAAACAACTAAAGAATCTGTGGAGAGGAACAGACAGAACTACAAAAATAAGATTTTTAAGGGCATGTATCTTTCCCAATGCAACATATGCCTGTGAGACCTGGACACTTAACAAAACAGCTGAGAAACACATAAATGCCTTTGAATGTAAATGCTACAGAAGAGTTCTTCAAATATCATGGACACAAAAAGGAACAAATATATCTATACTACAAGAACTTAATACTGAAGAAGACTGGCTAGTAAAGAGGATTAAAGAGAGAAAACTTAAATATTTTGGACACATTAAATGTCATGATAATCTAGAGAAGACCGTCTTGGAAGGATACATAATGGTAAAAAGAAAGAGAGGAAGACCAAGGCGAAGATGGCTGCAAGACATCGTTGATGATCTGCAAATGGACACATCAGCAACAGGGCATCTTGCTTACAACCAAGATGCCTACAGGAGTGCTGTTAGGGATGCAAAATTGTGCAAGGAACATGCAAATGACTGACTGACTGACTGTTCTGAATCAAGATGATTGTGGTAGTAGTGGTGATAGTAACAGTGCCTATAGATGACATGGTGATGATACGGTGGAACTGTGTGACATGCATACTACAACAGCCTGCACTCATTACAGAGCAAGAAATCATTTCAGTTTTTAAATTCAAGGAGAGGTTCTAAGACAAAAACTGTTGTTAATAAAGAGGGTGACTTTGGAGTTAAACACCCTCTCTTCTACAACTAATAAATATTCTCTTTTCTACAGGTAATGTGTTTAAACATTCTCTGTTCTACAGCTGGTATGTTTAAACATTTCTGCCAGTCACCCAGCTGTATAAATGGGTACCCAACTTCTTCTGGAGTTGAGGAAGGAAAGGTGGCCAGGCATGATACTGATCATATCACCCTCTAGTGTGCTGACAGGTCAAGGAAAATATGGGCACTAACATCATACCCCTATGTGCCTCTAAGGCATGAGAGGATTACCTTTACCTTTTTACCTTTGCAGCTAATAAACATTCTCTGTTCTACACCTAATATGTTTAAACATTCTCTGTTCTACAGCTAATATGTTTAAACATTCTCTGTTCTACAGCTAATATGTTTAAACATTCTCTGTTCTACAGCTAATATGTTTAAACATTCTCTGTTCTACAGCTAATATGTTTAAACATTCTCTGTTCTACAGCTAATATGTTTAAACATTCTCTGTTCTACAGCTAATATGTTTAAACATTCTCTGTTCTACACCTAATATGTTTAAACATTCTCTGTTCTACACCTAATATGTTTAAACATTCTCTGTTCTACAGCTAATATGTTTAAACATTCTCTGTTCTACAGCTAATATGTTTAAACATTCTCTGTTCTACACCTAATATGTTTAAACATTCTCTGTTCTACAGCTAATATGTTTAAACATTCTCTGTTCTACACCTAATATGTTTAAACATTCTCTGTTCTACACCTAATATGTTTAAACATTCTCTGTTCTACACCTAATATGTTTAAACATTCTCTGTTCTACAGCTAATATGTTTAAACATTCTCTGTTCTACAGCTAATCTGTCCATGTCCAGGATTGTTCATGTGGCCCCAGTCAAAAGCCCTGGGGCCCTATTTGCTGCCCAGCCAGTGTTAGCACAGCAAACACCACATCGCCCACTACAACAGAGGAAGCATCAGCTGACACATCAAACAGTTTATTGTCAGGGGACACAACACAGTTTGTTCTTAATATGAAGAAAACTAAATTGATGACAACTGACAAAACAAACAAGACAGCTGAAATATGTATCAGTGAGGTAAAATTGGAAGAGGTGGAGAGTTTTGAATATCCTGGATCGCTGCTAACTAATAATGGAGATACAATGAGGGAAATTAAAAGGAGGACATCTATCGCTCTTCAGAAAGTAAAACAACTAAAGAATCTGTGGAGAGGAACAGACAGAACTACAAAAATAAGATTTTTAAGGGCATGTATCTTTCCCAATGCAACATATGCCTGTGAGACCTGGACACTTAACAAAACAGCTGAGAAACACATAAATGCCTTTGAATGTAAATGCTACAGAAGAGTTCTTCAAATATCATGGACACAAAAAGGAACAAATATATCTATACTACAAGAACTTAATACTGAAGAAGACTGGCTAGTAAAGAGGATTAAAGAGAGAAAACTTAAATATTTTGGACACATTAAATGTCATGATAATCTAGAGAAGACCGTCTTGGAAGGATACATAATGGTAAAAAGAAAGAGAGGAAGACCAAGGCGAAGATGGCTGCAAGACATCGTTGATGATCTGCAAATGGACACATCAGCAACAGGGCATCTTGCTTACAACCAAGATGCCTACAGGAGTGCTGTTAGGGATGCAAAATTGTGCAAGGAACATGCAAATGACTGACTGACTGACTGTTCTGAATCAAGATGATTGTGGTAGTAGTGGTGATAGTAACAGTGCCTATAGATGACATGGTGATGATACGGTGGAACTGTGTGACATGCATACTACAACAGCCTGCACTCATTACAGAGCAAGAAATCATTTCAGTTTTTAAATTCAAGGAGAGGTTCTAAGACAAAAACTGTTGTTAATAAAGAGGGTGACTTTGGAGTTAAACACCCTCTCTTCTACAACTAATAAATATTCTCTTTTCTACAGGTAATGTGTTTAAACATTCTCTGTTCTACAGCTGGTATGTTTAAACATTTCTGCCAGTCACCCAGCTGTATAAATGGGTACCCAACTTCTTCTGGAGTTGAGGAAGGAAAGGTGGCCAGGCATGATACTGATCATATCACCCTCTAGTGTGCTGACAGGTCAAGGAAAATATGGGCACTAACATCATACCCCTATGTGCCTCTAAGGCATGAGAGGATTACCTTTACCTTTTTACCTTTGCAGCTAATAAACATTCTCTGTTCTACACCTAATATGTTTAAACATTCTCTGTTCTACAGCTAATATGTTTAAACATTCTCTGTTCTACAGCTAATATGTTTAAACATTCTCTGTTCTACAGCTAATATGTTTAAACATTCTCTGTTCTACAGCTAATATGTTTAAACATTCTCTGTTCTACAGCTAATATGTTTAAACATTCTCTGTTCTACAGCTAATATGTTTAAACATTCTCTGTTCTACACCTAATATGTTTAAACATTCTCTGTTCTACACCTAATATGTTTAAACATTCTCTGTTCTACAGCTAATATGTTTAAACATTCTCTGTTCTACAGCTAATATGTTTAAACATTCTCTGTTCTACACCTAATATGTTTAAACATTCTCTGTTCTACAGCTAATATGTTTAAACATTCTCTGTTCTACACCTAATATGTTTAAACATTCTCTGTTCTACACCTAATATGTTTAAACATTCTCTGTTCTACAGCTAATATGTTTAAACATTCTCTGTTCTACAGCTAATATGTTTAAACATTCTCTGTTCTACAGCTAATATGTTTAAACATTCTCTGTTCTACACCTAATATGTTTAAACATTCTCTGTTCTACACCTAATATGTTTAAACATTCTCTGTTCTACAGCTAATATGTTTAAACATTCTCTGTTCTACAGCTAATATGTTTAAACATTCTCTGTTCTACACCTAATATGTTTAAACATTCTCTGTTCTACAGCTAATATGTTTAAACATTCTCTGTTCTACACCTAATATGTTTAAACATTCTCTGTTCTACACCTAATATGTTTAAACATTCTCTGTTCTACAGCTAATATGTTTAAACATTCTCTGTTCTACAGCTAATCTGTCCATGTCCAGGATTGTTCATGTGGCCCCAGTCAAAAGCCCTGGGGCCCTATTTGCTGCCCAGCCAGTGTTAGCACAGCAAACACCACATCGCCCACTACAACAGAGGAAGCATCAGCTGACACATCATGTACAACTTTTGTCTAGTACTCAGAACAATCAGCATGTTACAGGTTTGTTAAGTATGTCATGCTATACCTCTGCTCTAGCTGGTTATATCTGCACCCTTTAACTTGACACATCATGTACAACTTTTGTCTAGTACTCAGAACAATCAGCATGTTACAGGTTACACTGTGTGTCATGCTTTACAGCTGCTAGCTTCTTATATTGGCACACTTTAACCTGACACATCTGACTTCCACCATGCTTATTTATACTGCTGGGTTAGTCTTCTCATCTTTATCTCTGTCAGCATGGCAAGACTAGTAGTCAGAGAGCACTGCATGAAAGTAGGTAGGGTCTTAGTCCAGTGTGGTTCACCAGACTTAAGCTGTCAGCATGGCAAGACTAGTAGTCAGAGAGCACTGCATGAAAGTAGGTAGGGTCTTGGTCCAGTGTGGTTCACCAGACTTAAGCTGTCAGCATGGCAAGACTAGTAGTCAGGGAGCACTGCATGAAAGTAGGTAGGGTCTTGGTCCAGTGTGGTTCACCAGACTTAAGCTGTCAGCATGGCAAGACTAGTAGTCAGGGAGCACTGCATGAAAGTAGGTAGGGTCTTGGTCCAGTGTGGTTCACCAGACTTAAGCTGTCAGCTGTGAGTTTCTGGCAGCTGCCTCTTTCATGTTGAGCACTGTCTTCATTCTTTCCCAGGCTCACTGATCTTTTGTACAGATCCAGTTTACCATCATCATATGGCTGGTACTCATCTTTATATATCAACTTTTGTTGCTTTCCATCTTCATTTAATTGGTATCTATTAAAATGTCCGTGATCTGCTTTTGCCTCAGTAACAAGTACCATCACAGCGGACACCATGGCTGTGACCACAGCTCTGAGCTGACTCAAGACACAAGACGGCACACAAGCATACATCTTGAGAGACTTGACGAACAGCTCTGAGGTGACTGGAGTCAGCACACATCTTGAGAGACTTAATGAACAGCTCTGAGCTGACTCAAGTCAGCACACATCTTGAGAGACTTAATGAATAGCTATGAGGTGACTTGAGTCAGCACACATCTTGAGAGACTTAATGAACAGCTCTGAGTTGACTCGAGTCACACACATCTTGAGAGACTTAATGAACAGCTCTGAGCTGACTCGAGTCAGCACATATCTTGAGAGACTTAATGAACAGCTCTGAGCTGACTTGAGTCAGCACACATCTTGAGAGACTTGATAAACATGTTAAAGAAAGTTGAGGCTGGCTCTCTAAGGGAATAGTGGCTTTCAGATGTCCCAGGTCCATCAGCTGACCTTCATCTTTGTGCTGACATAGGAATGGAAACAGCAGATCAGTTGGCTGACTCAGCTGTCATGGAGGAAGGGTAGTTAATGGCTCAAGCAGCATCGATCTTCAAGAATCTTGAGAACATATGGCAATCAAAAGTTATAAGCACAGAAATCAAGTTAAGACTATTCAATTCAAATGTAACATCCACCCTCATTTATGCATGCGAAAGCTGGAAAACAGCTAAAGAAATAGACAAGAAATTAGACTCTTTTGAAAACAAATGCCTAAGGAAAATACTCGGCATCAAGTGGAATGAATTCAAGAACAATGCAGAGATAAGACAGATGACTGAACAGCAACCAGTCTCACGGGTGATCAGGAAAATGAGATGGACATATGTTGGTCACGTGATGAGAAGAAACGATCAGAGAATCCCAAAACAAGCTATCAAGTGGAACACAACAGGCCGAAGAAAAAGAGGCAGACCACGTGAAACTCTAAAGAGGACATTGTTAAGAGAAGCCAAATTAACAGGCATAAAATCCCTTGAGGAGGTTGAAAGGCTCGCCGAAGACAGGAAAAATTGGCGAACTACCTTGTGAGCTCTATATAACATTTAACAGCGTGGGAAGAATATAAGATAAGATGATGAAGAGGTGATTGGAGCACTTCTGTGGATGTGTCTAAGAGTTCATAGAAGAGGTAACTAGCTAACTGACTAATGTTTTCAAGCCCTGCTGTTCTCATGGTATGTCTTCTTATATCTTGTATCCTTCCCGTGCCGTTAAACGTGGTATGTCTGGTGAGTGTTATTTGTCTGTTTCATACAGTTGTAACACAGTTCCTGCCAGTGTTCTAGAAGAACCAGTTATCTTCTGTTGTTGTTCTTGCTCAGGTCAGCTACAGTCAGGTATCCAACAGCAACAGACAAACTTCATTCAGCAGGTCAGTTCTCAGGTAAAGCCAGGCCCAGCGTTGGGAGGAGGTCAACGTCCAGTCACCACAGCATCGACTTCATTCTCGGGCGTGGCCTATTTTAAGGAGCAGCAGGCAGAAGCTAGCTCTGCTGCCAAGGGGGGTAACCTGACAGCTTCACCTGCAACAGCCAGCAAAGTAGGTGTAGGTCTTCTGCCAGGAGTGACTGGAGTTAAAACACCTTTATCTTCAGCTCTAGCAGCAAACCAGAGCAACCTTGTAAGAGTTTATGATAGTTCATTCTTGTAAGAGTTTATGATAGTTCATTCTTGTAAGAGTTTATGATAGTTCATTCTTGTAAGAGTCTGTGATAGTTCATCCGTGTAAGAGTTTATGATAGTTCATTCTTGTAAGAGTTTGTGATAGTTCATCCGTGTAAGAGTTTATGATAGTTCATTCTTGTAAGAGTTTATGATAGTTCATCCGTGTAAGAGTTTATGATAGTTCATCCTTGTAAGAGTTTATGATAGTTCATCCTGATAAGAGTTTATGATAGTTCATTCTTGTAAGAGTTTATGATAGTTCATCCTGATAAGAGTTTATGAGTAACTATTCAGACTTGGTGGAACAAAGCATGAGTAACTATTCAGACTTGGTGGAACAAAGCATGAGTAACTATTCAGACTTGGTGGAACAAAGCATGAGTAACTATTCAGACTTGGTGGAACAAAGCATGAGTAACTATTCAGACTTGGTGGAACAAAGCATGAGTAACTATTCAGACTTGGTGGAACAAAGCATGAGTAACTATTCAGACTTGGTGGAACAAAGCATGAGTAACTATTCAGACTTGGTGGAACAAAGCATGAGTAACTATTCAGACTTGGTGGGTGGGTCTGAACATGAACAGCTACTCAAAAGCTCCAGAGAGATGGTCAGTGAACACAGGATGGCTGTAATTAGTTCTTGTATGCTGAAGGAGACAAGGATGTATACTGTCTTCTTTGCTTTTTGGAATTACAGCAGACTTCATAATGAAAAAATGCTGTACAGGTAACACAGGTATTGACTGGGTACATGGGACCCAACTAGAAGATCTTGATTTTGCTGATGACATAACTCTTATCAGTAACAATGTGAATTCGATGCAAGAAAAAACAGATAGCCTGTCTTCAATGGCTGGCAAAATAGGACTTGAAATTAACAAGGACAAAACAAAAATAATGAAACTTCCCATTATTCAAAATGGAAAAATACATGTGGAAGGGACAGATATTGAAGAAGTCAATCAATTTGCATACCTTGGCAGCTACGTAGATCAGGATGGTAACACAAGAAAGGAAGTTAGAATTGCAAAAGCAGCATCGATCTTCAAGAATCTTGAGAACATATGGCAATCAAAAGTTATAAGCACAGAAATCAAGTTAAGACTATTCAATTCAAATGTAACATCCACCCTCATTTATGCATGCGAAAGCTGGAAAACAGCTAAAGAAATAGACAAGAAATTAGACTCTTTTGAAAACAAATGCCTAAGGAAAATACTCGGCATCAAGTGGAATGAATTCAAGAACAATGCAGAGATAAGACAGATGACTGAACAGCAACCAGTCTCACGGGTGATCAGGAAAATGAGATGGACATATGTTGGTCACGTGATGAGAAGAAACGATCAGAGAATCCCAAAACAAGCTATCAAGTGGAACACAACAGGCCGAAGAAAAAGAGGCAGACCACGTGAAACTCTAAAGAGGACATTGTTAAGAGAAGCCAAATTAACAGGCATAAAATCCCTTGAGGAGGTTGAAAGGCTCGCCGAAGACAGGAAAAATTGGCGAACTACCTTGTGAGCTCTATATAACATTTAACAGCGTGGGAAGAATATAAGATAAGATGATGAAGAGGTGATTGGAGCACTTCTGTGGATGTGTCTAAGAGTTCATAGAAGAGGTAACTAGCTAACTGACTAATGTTTTCAAGCCCTGCTGTTCTCATGGTATGTCTTCTTATATCTTGTATCCTTCCCGTGCCGTTAAACGTGGTATGTCTGGTGAGTGTTATTTGTCTGTTTCATACAGTTGTAACACAGTTCCTGCCAGTGTTCTAGAAGAACCAGTTATCTTCTGTTGTTGTTCTTGCTCAGGTCAGCTACAGTCAGGTATCCAACAGCAACAGACAAACTTCATTCAGCAGGTCAGTTCTCAGGTAAAGCCAGGCCCAGCGTTGGGAGGAGGTCAACGTCCAGTCACCACAGCATCGACTTCATTCTCGGGCGTGGCCTATTTTAAGGAGCAGCAGGCAGAAGCTAGCTCTGCTGCCAAGGGGGGTAACCTGACAGCTTCACCTGCAACAGCCAGCAAAGTAGGTGTAGGTCTTCTGCCAGGAGTGACTGGAGTTAAAACACCTTTATCTTCAGCTCTAGCAGCAAACCAGAGCAACCTTGTAAGAGTTTATGATAGTTCATTCTTGTAAGAGTTTATGATAGTTCATTCTTGTAAGAGTTTATGATAGTTCATTCTTGTAAGAGTCTGTGATAGTTCATCCGTGTAAGAGTTTATGATAGTTCATTCTTGTAAGAGTTTGTGATAGTTCATCCGTGTAAGAGTTTATGATAGTTCATTCTTGTAAGAGTTTATGATAGTTCATCCGTGTAAGAGTTTATGATAGTTCATCCTTGTAAGAGTTTATGATAGTTCATCCTGATAAGAGTTTATGATAGTTCATTCTTGTAAGAGTTTATGATAGTTCATCCTGATAAGAGTTTATGATAGTTCATTCTTGTAAGAGTTTATGATAGTTCATCCTGATAAGAGTTTATGATAGTTCATTCTTGTAACACAGGTATTGACTGGGTACATGGGACCCAACTAGAAGATCTTGATTTTGCTGATGACATAACTCTTATCAGTAACAATGTGAATTCGATGCAAGAAAAAACAGATAGCCTGTCTTCAATGGCTGGCAAAATAGGACTTGAAATTAACAAGGACAAAACAAAAATAATGAAACTTCCCATTATTCAAAATGGAAAAATACATGTGGAAGGGACAGATATTGAAGAAGTCAATCAATTTGCATACCTTGGCAGCTACGTAGATCAGGATGGTAACACAAGAAAGGAAGTTAGAATTGCAAAAGCAGCATCGATCTTCAAGAATCTTGAGAACATATGGCAATCAAAAGTTATAAGCACAGAAATCAAGTTAAGACTATTCAATTCAAATGTAACATCCACCCTCATTTATGCATGCGAAAGCTGGAAAACAGCTAAAGAAATAGACAAGAAATTAGACTCTTTTGAAAACAAATGCCTAAGGAAAATACTCGGCATCAAGTGGAATGAATTCAAGAACAATGCAGAGATAAGACAGATGACTGAACAGCAACCAGTCTCACGGGTGATCAGGAAAATGAGATGGACATATGTTGGTCACGTGATGAGAAGAAACGATCAGAGAATCCCAAAACAAGCTATCAAGTGGAACACAACAGGCCGAAGAAAAAGAGGCAGACCACGTGAAACTCTAAAGAGGACATTGTTAAGAGAAGCCAAATTAACAGGCATAAAATCCCTTGAGGAGGTTGAAAGGCTCGCCGAAGACAGGAAAAATTGGCGAACTACCTTGTGAGCTCTATATAACATTTAACAGCGTGGGAAGAATATAAGATAAGATGATGAAGAGGTGATTGGAGCACTTCTGTGGATGTGTCTAAGAGTTCATAGAAGAGGTAACTAGCTAACTGACTAATGTTTTCAAGCCCTGCTGTTCTCATGGTATGTCTTCTTATATCTTGTATCCTTCCCGTGCCGTTAAACGTGGTATGTCTGGTGAGTGTTATTTGTCTGTTTCATACAGTTGTAACACAGTTCCTGCCAGTGTTCTAGAAGAACCAGTTATCTTCTGTTGTTGTTCTTGCTCAGGTCAGCTACAGTCAGGTATCCAACAGCAACAGACAAACTTCATTCAGCAGGTCAGTTCTCAGGTAAAGCCAGGCCCAGCGTTGGGAGGAGGTCAACGTCCAGTCACCACAGCATCGACTTCATTCTCGGGCGTGGCCTATTTTAAGGAGCAGCAGGCAGAAGCTAGCTCTGCTGCCAAGGGGGGTAACCTGACAGCTTCACCTGCAACAGCCAGCAAAGTAGGTGTAGGTCTTCTGCCAGGAGTGACTGGAGTTAAAACACCTTTATCTTCAGCTCTAGCAGCAAACCAGAGCAACCTTGTAAGAGTTTATGATAGTTCATTCTTGTAAGAGTTTATGATAGTTCATTCTTGTAAGAGTTTATGATAGTTCATTCTTGTAAGAGTTTGTGATAGTTCATTCTTGTAAGAGTTTATGATAGTTCATTCTTGTAAGAGTTTATGATAGTTCATCCTGATAAGAGTTTATGATAGTTCATTCTTGTAAGAGTTTATGATAGTTCATCCTGATAAGAGTTTATGATAGTTCATTCTTGTAAGAGTTTATGATAGTTCATCCTGATAAGAGTTTATGATAGTTCATTCTTGTAAGAGTTTATGATAGTTCATCCTTGTAAGAGTTTATGATAGTTCATTCTTGTAAGAGTTTATGATAGTTCATCCTGATAAGAGTTTATGATAGTTCATCCTGATAAGAGTTTATGATAGTTATGGGTTTTTTTTAGATGTCGTTTATTATTACTGAGCTCATCATTGTAGTGAGTCTTGGGTGGTTGAGATTAGTCTTTGTAGTAAAAGTCATGTATGGTTGAGATTAGTCTTTATAGTAAAAGTCATGTATGGTTGAGATTAGTCTTTGTAGTAAAAGTCATGTATGGTTGAGATTAGTCTTTGTAGTCTTCTTCTTCTTCTTCTTCTTCTTCTTCGTTCACTTCTACCACCAAAAACCGCACTGTGAACCTACTGAATTCACACATGTGGTCCTCGTTAGGTCCGGTGGTCCCCTGTGTGGTCCAAAATAGACCACATGAGTTCCACGAAGGACCACAAGGGGTTCAGAGTATCACAGTGCTTTAGCCTGTATTCTTGGTGGGTCTCGGAAGCGGGATTGCGTGACACCGTGGTTTTCATTGCACCAGTTTGGTCTAGGGTTGGACTTTCTCACCGGAAGACCTCGACGTGTTTGGAATATCAGTGCATCCCCGCTGGGTGAGAGGCGTTAGCCCACCCAGGACAGAGTTGGACTTTCTCACCGGAAAACCTCGACGTGTTATGAGATACCCGTGTATCACCGCCGGGTGAGAGGTGGTTGCCCATCCAGTCCAGGGTTGGACTTTCTCACCGGAAAACCTCAGCGTGATTAGGATACGCAGACATCCCCGCCGGGTGAGAGGTGGTTGCCTATCTAGACTTCCCTGGTCCAGTGTCTCCGACTTCAGCATTTTGCGGTCGTGGCCGCTACCCTTCCTAGTTGTGACCAGGATGGAGCTTTTGTCCAGGAGGACGAATCCTCGCCACTAGTGACTTCTACCCCTGGGTTGAGCCGGTTTAGGCATTTCCCAGTATGGGCATGTTTGGGACGGGACCGACCTCTAGGGCAGAGGTACTGTGACATTCATAGCCTTCAAGATTCACCCCTGGTATGAGCCGGTTTAGGCAAAATTCACCAGTATGGGTGTTTATCAGGCGTTACCGACCTCTAGAGCGGAGGTGGCATGACATGTCTAGCCATCGAGTTCCACCCCTGGTGTGTGCCGGTTTAGGCATATTTCACCAGTGTAGGTGTATTTCGGACGTAGGCGGCCTCTAGAGCAGAGGTGCCGTGGTATAGCTCTCGTGGCGATACTACTGGACATACCAGGTTAAACTTCACTTTCCACCACCTTTTCCCATCGGCGCCGCACAGCAACCTTTATTTCCGCATTTACTTCCTTAACCGGGAGGAGCTTCACTCCACGCGCGGCATTTGAAAAGTCAAGCCAGCAGTGACTTAACCTCTGGGACAAACCGGTTCATGCATTTCACACGATATGACTGCACTCAGGACTTGGCCGACCTCCAGACCAGAGGTGCCGTGATTTGACTGTTTGCTTCGCTTTATTCTTTCAACCACCTTTTCCGCAGTGATGCTGCGCGGCAACCTCATTTGCAAATTTCTTCATTGGCCGGGAAGAGCACCGCTCCACGCACGGCAGCTGAAGATCTCGCCAACAGCGGCAGATGAGCTACCAAACGTGACACTCATCTACCCTAAGTAACTGGTTTTCAGGCGCCAGATATTCGCCCTCGCCCCTTCTCCTGTCAGTTTAAACAGTTCTGCCACGGGAAGGCCAGGAGCTGGACTTGACTGCCAGAGGCTGTTTGAGGCGCGTTTGCAGTCCTTAGAACCAGTCTTTGTAGTAAAAGTCACGTATGGTTGAGATTAGTCTTTGTAGTAAAAGTCATGTATGGTTGAGATTAGTCTTTGTAGTAAAAGTCATGTATGGTTGAGATTAGTCTTTGTAGTAAAAGTCATGTATGGTTGAGATTAGTCTTTGTAGTAAAAGTCATGTATGGTTGAGATTAGTCTTTGTAGTAAAGGTCATGTATGGTTGAGATTAGTCTTTGTTGTAGAAGTCATGTATGGTTGAGATTAGTCTTTGTTGTAGAAGTCATGTATGGTTGAGATTAGTCTTTGTTGTAGAAGTCATGTATGGTTGAGATTAGTCTTTGTTGTAGAAGTCATGTATGGTTGAGATTAGTCTTTGTTGTAGAAGTCATGTATGGTTGAGATTAGTCTTTGTTGTAGAAGTCATATATGGTTGAGATTAGTCTTTGTTGTAGAAGTCATGTATGGTTGAGATTAGTCTTTGTAGTAAAGGTCATGGAGGGAAATGCAATGATGGTACATGTTTTTTCCTTACTGTTTCTTTCTTGTTGAGATATGGCTTTCGGATCAGATGCTTCAACTGGTCTTTTATCGCGTGGTTTCAGTAAAACTGTAGCAGAATCGTGACGAGGCAAGTAGGCACACAGAGAATAGAGGGTTATTGATATAAACGGGCAGATGCATTTCCACTGCTGACAAGTACAGAATGTCTGTCCTGTTATTAAATGTACAGACCTTTAGAGTGTATATATATATATATATATATATATATATACACATATACACACACACACACACAAGGGATGATTGATAAGTTCTCAGCATAAGGTACAATTACTTGAAACACACAGTTGATATTAATTAGGTGCATTTGTAGATCAGGTTAATGTAAGATTAAACACCAAATTTTAAAAAATTAACTGCAACCAATTTTTTTTTTTACAGGCTACTGAAGTGGTAAGGGATGGCAGAAATTGAGAAAATGGATACAATTTCTCATCGAGCAGTTATTCGCTACCTCTGCATCAAGGGCTTATCATCAAAGAAGATCCATGAGGATATGGTAGAGACTAGGGGAGAGTGGCCCTTCTTACAGTACAGTGAAGAAGTGGGCAGCTCAATTCAAACATGGAAGGGAGAGTCTGGAAGATGATCCCCATCCAGAAAGACCAAGAATGGTAACCATCGATGAAAACACCAGCAGAATCAATGACATGATAATGGAGGATCGATGACTAACTGAGCGGTACATTGCCACTGAGTTGGGCATCTCCCAGGAATGTGTTCATGCCATTATCCACAATGATCTTGAAATGACAAAGGTCTCTGCATGATGGGTCCCGAAACTTCTTAAAGCTGATCACAGATGACAGCGTCTCAATATGTCAAGAGACAATCTTGGTCATTTTTCTGCAGATCCTGAAAAATTTCTTCAGCATTTTGTGACTATGGGAGAGACTTGGTTCTTCATTTTCAACCAGAAACCAAAGAACAGTCAAAGCAGTGGAAACATCATGGATCCCCACCTCCAAAGAAAGCAATGGTGGTTCTGTCTTCAGGCAAATTGACGGCTTCCATCTTTTGGGATTCAGAAAGTGTGCTATTGGTAGACTATCTTCAAAAGGGCAGAACGGTCACTGGGGCCTGTTATGCTAATCTTGTGAAGCAACCATGGGTCAAATTGAAGGAAAAATGTTGAGGGAAATTGACGAGAGGAGTCATCTTTCAGTAAGACAATGCTCCAGTTCACAAATCGGCTCTGTGCAATGGCTGCCATTCATGAATGTGGCTTCCAGCTTCTTGAACATCCTCCTTATTCCCCAGATTTGGCCCCTTCGGGCTATTACCTGTTTACCAAACTAAAAAAAAAGGAGCTCAGTGGTCACAAATTTGCTTCAGATGATGACGTCATTCATGCTGTAGACCACTTTCTACTGGCACAAGATGCTGACTTTTACAAAGAAGAGATCTGTATGCTCCAGGATCGCTGGACTAAGTGCATAAACTTGCAAGGTTACTATGTTGAGCAATAACCCAAAATGTTGTCCATAAATAATCCATTGTACCTTATGCCAAGAACTTATCAATCACTTCGTATATATACATTACTACTCACATTTCATTCATTCATTCATTTGCATATCCGTTGCGGAACTTTGCTCCCAAACAGCACTCCTGTAGGCCTCTCGGTTGTGAGCAAGATGGCCTGCTGCTGCTGCGTCATGTGCAGATCGTCAACGATTTCTTGCAGCCATCTTCGTTTTGGTCTTCCTCTTTTTCTTTTTCTCACATTTGCACACACAATATTTTTTTGCACATGAGCTGAACATTTTGCACACAGATCTCAAACCCTTAGAGGCCACACTGGTCATAGGTGGTTGAGATTAGTCTTTGTAGTAAAAGTCATGTAAGGTTGATATTAGTCTTTGTAGTAAAAGTCACAGAAGTTTGAGATTAATTAGGTGCATTTGTAGATCAGGTTAATGTAAGATTAAACACCAAATTTTAAAAAATTAACTGCAACCAATTTTTTTTTTTACAGGCTACTGAAGTGGTAAGGGATGGCAGAAATTGAGAAAATGGATACAATTTCTCATCGAGCAGTTATTCGCTACCTCTGCATCAAGGGCTTATCATCAAAGAAGATCCATGAGGATATGGTAGAGACTAGGGGAGAGTGGCCCTTCTTACAGTACAGTGAAGAAGTGGGCAGCTCAATTCAAACATGGAAGGGAGAGTCTGGAAGATGATCCCCATCCAGAAAGACCAAGAATGGTAACCATCGATGAAAACACCAGCAGAATCAATGACATGATAATGGAGGATCGATGACTAACTGAGCGGTACATTGCCACTGAGTTGGGCATCTCCCAGGAATGTGTTCATGCCATTATCCACAATGATCTTGAAATGACAAAGGTCTCTGCATGATGGGTCCCGAAACTTCTTAAAGCTGATCACAGATGACAGCGTCTCAATATGTCAAGAGACAATCTTGGTCATTTTTCTGCAGATCCTGAAAAATTTCTTCAGCATTTTGTGACTATGGGAGAGACTTGGTTCTTCATTTTCAACCAGAAACCAAAGAACAGTCAAAGCAGTGGAAACATCATGGATCCCCACCTCCAAAGAAAGCAATGGTGGTTCTGTCTTCAGGCAAATTGACGGCTTCCATCTTTTGGGATTCAGAAAGTGTGCTATTGGTAGACTATCTTCAAAAGGGCAGAACGGTCACTGGGGCCTGTTATGCTAATCTTGTGAAGCAACCATGGGTCAAATTGAAGGAAAAATGTTGAGGGAAATTGACGAGAGGAGTCATCTTTCAGTAAGACAATGCTCCAGTTCACAAATCGGCTCTGTGCAATGGCTGCCATTCATGAATGTGGCTTCCAGCTTCTTGAACATCCTCCTTATTCCCCAGATTTGGCCCCTTCGGGCTATTACCTGTTTACCAAACTAAAAAAAAAGGAGCTCAGTGGTCACAAATTTGCTTCAGATGATGACGTCATTCATGCTGTAGACCACTTTCTACTGGCACAAGATGCTGACTTTTACAAAGAAGAGATCTGTATGCTCCAGGATCGCTGGACTAAGTGCATAAACTTGCAAGGTTACTATGTTGAGCAATAACCCAAAATGTTGTCCATAAATAATCCATTGTACCTTATGCCAAGAACTTATCAATCACTTCGTATATATACATTACTACTCACATTTCATTCATTCATTCATTTGCATATCCGTTGCGGAACTTTGCTCCCAAACAGCACTCCTGTAGGCCTCTCGGTTGTGAGCAAGATGGCCTGCTGCTGCTGCGTCATGTGCAGATCGTCAACGATTTCTTGCAGCCATCTTCGTTTTGGTCTTCCTCTTTTTCTTTTTCTCACATTTGCACACACAATATTTTTTTGCACATGAGCTGAACATTTTGCACACAGATCTCAAACCCTTAGAGGCCACACTGGTCATAGGTGGTTGAGATTAGTCTTTGTAGTAAAAGTCATGTAAGGTTGATATTAGTCTTTGTAGTAAAAGTCACAGAAGTTTGAGATTAATTTTTGTAGTAAAAGTCATGTAGGGTTGAGATTAATCTTTGTAGTAAAAATCATGTATGGTTGAGATTAATCTTTATAGTAAAAGTTGTGGAGGGTTGAGATTAGTCTTTGTAAAAAAGAAGTCATGTATGGCTGAGATTAGTCTTTGTAGTAAAAGTCATGGAGTGTTGAGATTAATCTTTGTAGTAAAAGTCATGTAGGGTTGAGATTAATCTTTGTAGTAAAAGTCATGTAAGGTTGAGATTAATCTTTGTAGTAAAAGTCATGTAAGGTTGAGATTAATCTTTATAGTAAAAGTCATGTAAGGTTGAGATTAATCTTTATAGTAAAAGTCATGTATGGTGAGATTAATCTTTGTAGTAAAAGTCATGTATGGTTGAGATTAGTCTTTGTAGTAAAAGTCATGGAGGGTCGAGATTAATCTTTATATTAAAAGTCATGCAGGGTGAGATTAATCTTTGTAGTAAAAGTCATGTAGGGTTGAGATTAGTCTTTGTAGTAGAAGCCATGTATGGTTGAGATTAGTCTTTGCAGTAAAAGTCATGGAGGGTTGAGACTTGCTATTGTAGTGGATGTCATGGATGGCTGACATTGGTAATTGTAGTGAAAGTCATGACAGAAAGTCATGAAAGATAATAGATCAGTTGTTACAGAAGAAATCATGGTGGTTAGAAATATCCTTTAAAAAAATGGAGAAGCTGAAGATATCCACCTGTAGCAGGCTTACAGCGGACCTACACCGTACAGCATATGAACATGGAACATGTGTATGAAGGGCAGACATTCATATGTAGATGAAGACAGATGTTACAGACCTTTACTCTGTAGATGAAGACAGATGTTACAGACCTTCACTCTGTAGATGAAGACAGATGTTACAGACCTTTACTCTGTAGATGAAGACAGATGTTACAGACTTTACTCTGTAGATGAAGACAGATGTTACAGACTTTACTCTGTAGATGAAGACAGATGTTACAGACCTTTACTCTGTAGATGAAAACAGATGTTACAGACTTTACTCTGTAGATGAAGACAGATGTTACAGACCTTTACTCTTTATATGAAGACAGGTGTTACAGACCTTTACTCTTTATATGAAGACAGATGATACAGAGTTTTACTCTGTAGATAAAGACAGATGTTACAGACATCTACTCTGTAGATGAAGACAGATGTTTTAGACCTTTACTCTGTAGATGAAGACAGATGTTACAGACTTTACTCTGTAGATGAAGACAGATGTTTTAGACCTTTACTCTGTAGATGAAGACAGATGTTATAGACCTTTACTCTGTAGATGAAGACAGATGTTTTAGACCTTTACTCTGTAGATGAAGACAGATGTTATAGACCTTTACTCTGTAGATGAAGGCAGATGTTTTAGACCTTTACTCTGTAGATGAAGGCAGATGTTTTAGACCTTTACTCTGTAGATGAAGACAGACACCATAATGTTACTATCAACCCAGCAGCTGAATGTCATATGTGCCATGTATATGCCAGACAAATGTCTAGAAGGACAGATATGACAGAGTGCGATGTAAACATGATAATCAGTTTATCAAGAAAGCATGGCACATGTATTATGTAATCTGACTACTTGCCTGAGTCTGCCAGTCTGGGCTAGGGTGGGATCTGGATAAAGTTTCAAGTGTATTATCACTTTGTTTTCAGATAATGAAATAATTATCACATTGTTTTCAAATGACATAATTATCGCTTTGTTTTCAAGTATTGATATAATTATCGCTTTGTTTTCAAATATTGATATAATTATCACTTTGTTTTCAAATAGTGATATAATTATCACTTTGTTTTCAAGTAATGACATAATTATCACTTTGTTTTGCAATATTGATATAATTATCTCTTTGTTTTCATATAGTGATATAATTATCGCTCTTTTTTTTTTTTTTTTTTTTAGATAATGATATAATTATCACTTTGCTTTCAGATATTGATATAATTATCGCTTTGTTTTCAGATACTGATATAATTATTGCTTCTTTTTTTTTTTTTTTTTTTTTCAGATAGTGATACAATTATCGCTTTGTTTTCAGATAGTGATATTATTATTACTTTGTTTTCAGATATGATATAATTATCACTTTGTTTTCAGATTTTGATATAATTATCTTGTGTGTTATTTTCAGCCAAGTCAGGATCATGTGACAACCTTGACCTTGCAGAAGAACACAATCATGGCCCATCCTGCAGCAGCTCAGGCCATGGGTTTGCGGGCAAATTTATACGAGGATGTAACACCAACAGAGACAGAAGAGGATGAGGATTATGATGAGGAGGACAATGGCTATGAAGATGAGGAGGAGGAGGAAGAAGATGAAGAAGAGACAGGATTTGAAGGAATTCTTCAAAGTAAGTGGAGAGATGATGATGATAAATATTTCTGATTTTTTTTTTTTTTTATCAAACAGTTCAGACTGTTTAGGTTTTTCATATTTCAGGCTGTTGTAGTGTTGGTACACCAGATTTGTGTTATAGATGTGTCATTGGTCAGGCTGTTGTAATGTTGGTACACCAGATTTGTGTTATAGATGTGTCATTGGTCAGACTGTTGTAATGTTGGTACACCAGCTTTGTGTTATAGATGTGTCATTGGTCAGGCTGTTGTAGTGTTGGTACACCAGATTTGTGTTATAGATGTGTCATTGGTCAGACTGTTGTAATGTTGGTACACCAGCTTTGTGTTATAGATGTGTCATTGGTCAGGCTGTTGTAATGTTGGTACACCAGATTTGTGTTATAGATGTGTCATTGGTCAGACTGTTGTAATGTTGGTACACCAGCTTTGTGTTATAGATGTGTCATTGGTCAGGCTGTTGTAATGTTGGTACACCAGCTTTGTGTTATAGATGTGTCATTGGTCAGGCTGTTGTAATGTTGGTACACCAGCTTTGTGTTATAGATGTGTCATTGGTCAGACTGTTGTAATGTTGGTACACCAGCTTTGTGTTATAGATGTGTCATTGGTCAGGCTGTTGTAATGTTGGTACACCAGCTTTGTGTTATAGATGTGTCATTGGTCAGGCTGTTGTAATGTTGGTACACCAGCTTTGTGTTATAGATGTGTCATTGGTCAGGCTGTTGTAATGTTGGTACACCAGCTTTGTGTTATAGATGTGTCATTGGTCAGACTATTGTAATGTTGGTACACCAGCTTTGTGTTATAGATGTGTCATTGGTCAGGCTATTGTAATGTTAGTACACCAGCTTTGTGTTATAGATGTGCCATTGGTCAGGCTATTGTAATGTATGCTTTACACCTCTTCCCATCCTGAGGCCTGTAAGAACTCCATCCCATATTCCCAACTCCGTCTTCGCCGCATATGTCAGGATAATTTGGACTTTTTAGATCAGTCCAACAAGTTATTAGAATTTTTCCGTCATCGCCACTACCCAGAAAAGGTCCTTCGTAAAGCCTTCAACCGTATCCAACTAGTGAGCCGCAAAGAAGTATTCAGGAAAAAGCCTGTTACTCCATCTGACAGAGTTAAGTTAGTACTGCCTTTCCACCCGCACGGTCAGATGGTTAAGAAAATCCTTTATCGTCATCTGCCGATAATCCAACTCGACTCCGACACTCGTAACATTTTCTCTGAAGCACCCCTATTGGCATACAAACGTGAGCCAAACCTTAAGGACATCCTCGTCCACAGCCACTTGAAGCAGAGCCTTACGTATGTTGGCACCAGAAAATGTAACCGCCCCCGCTGTGTTACCTGCCCTGTAGTTTGGGAAACGAAAACAATCACCTTTCCCAAAACTATCCTCACTCTTCATGAGGGATTCACATGCGAGTCCCGAAATGTGATATATGTCATCGTGTGCAAAAGATGCAGGATAACATATATCGGTGAGACTGGCCTCAGATTAGGGGACCGCATGCAAAAACATCTGTACGACATCACCCAGCATGCTTCGAAACCAGTCCCAAATCATTTCAATGGCCCCAGCCACAGAGGCAAATCTGATTTTCTGGTAACAGCCATCAAACAATGTCACGCAGATGACACAAGCCGCCTGGCACTTGAGAACCGCTGCATTCAAAATTATGGGACGCTGGAACCACATGGGTTAAACTCGCTGTTTAGTTACACGTAACATCATCTTCTTCAATCATTATAGTACCTCTCCACTAAATCCACCCCTTCTTACTTTTCAAACTTCCTCACAGCATCACTCTGCAACCCCGCTATTTTCTCTGCAACCCCTCTTCTCCAATCACCTGTTTCAAATTCTCCTAGCTAGGCCAGTAGTGTGTCACTCTCTCTCCCCTCCCTGGTTCCCCATCCACCACCCCCAGTTACAACCCACCGACCACATGTCACAGGTCTCTATTTAAACAATTTCCACGTCCTACCAGATCCATTCCTGACACACACCGCCAGACAAGTCACACCTTGCAATTTACAGCTAAGTACTCCTTTAAACAAATTTTTTTTTTTTTTATTCATGTGAATCTATACTTTATCTCCTCTCCCTATTTCTTCGTCCTGTATGTTTTTGTATGATTAAGGCTCACGCCGAAACGTCACAACTTTGTAATCGTTAAGTAATAAAGCTGCTCCTACTTTTTTTCCGATTTTATGCATTATTGTAATGTTGGTACACCAGCTTTGTGTTATAGATGTGTCATCAGTCAATTTGTTGTAATGTTAGTACACCAGCTTTGTGTTATAGATGTGTCATAGGTCAGGCTCTCTTAATGTTGATCTTGAAACTCTATTCTTTGGTTGTAGTAAAACTTATGACTTTGATTGTGAAGGGTGTGATGTAATAAAACTTATGACTTTGATTGTGAAGAATGTGATGTAATAAATCTTATGACTGATTGTGAAGAGTGTGATGTTGCAGGAAAAGACTGATTGTGAAGAGTGTGATGTTGCAGTAAAACTTATGACTTTGATTGTGAAAGGTGTGATGTTTGCAGTAAAACTGATGACTGTGATTATCATGGGTGTGATGTTGCAGTAAAACTGATGACTGTGATTATCATGGGTGTGATGTTGCAGTAAAACTGACGACTGTGATTATCATGGGTGTGATGTTGCAGTAAAACTGATGACTGTGATTATCATGGGTGTGATGTTGCAGTAAAACTGATGACTGTGATTATCATGGGTGTGATGTTGCAGTAAAACTGATGACTGTGATTATCATGGGTGTGATGTTGCAGGATAACATATATCGGTGAGACTGGCCTCAGATTAGGGGACCGCATGCAAAAACATCTGTACGACATCACCCAGCATGCTTCGAAACCAGTCCCAAATCATTTCAATGGCCCCAGCCACAGAGGCAAATCTGATTTTCTGGTAACAGCCATCAAACAATGTCACGCAGATGACACAAGCCGCCTGGCACTTGAGAACCGCTGCATTCAAAATTATGGGACGCTGGAACCACATGGGTTAAACTCGCTGTTTAGTTACACGTAACATCATCTTCTTCAATCATTATAGTACCTCTCCACTAAATCCACCCCTTCTTACTTTTCAAACTTCCTCACAGCATCACTCTGCAACCCCGCTATTTTCTCTGCAACCCCTCTTCTCCAATCACCTGTTTCAAATTCTCCTAGCTAGGCCAGTAGTGTGTCACTCTCTCTCCCCTCCCTGGTTCCCCATCCACCACCCCCAGTTACAACCCACCGACCACATGTCACAGGTCTCTATTTAAACAATTTCCACGTCCTACCAGATCCATTCCTGACACACACCGCCAGACAAGTCACACCTTGCAATTTACAGCTAAGTACTCCTTTAAACAAATTTTTTTTTTTTTTATTCATGTGAATCTATACTTTATCTCCTCTCCCTATTTCTTCGTCCTGTATGTTTTTGTATGATTAAGGCTCACGCCGAAACGTCACAACTTTGTAATCGTTAAGTAATAAAGCTGCTCCTACTTTTTTTCCGATTTTATGCATTATTGTAATGTTGGTACACCAGCTTTGTGTTATAGATGTGTCATCAGTCAATTTGTTGTAATGTTAGTACACCAGCTTTGTGTTATAGATGTGTCATAGGTCAGGCTCTCTTAATGTTGATCTTGAAACTCTATTCTTTGGTTGTAGTAAAACTTATGACTTTGATTGTGAAGGGTGTGATGTAATAAAACTTATGACTTTGATTGTGAAGAATGTGATGTAATAAATCTTATGACTGATTGTGAAGAGTGTGATGTTGCAGGAAAAGACTGATTGTGAAGAGTGTGATGTTGCAGTAAAACTTATGACTTTGATTGTGAAAGGTGTGATGTTTGCAGTAAAACTGATGACTGTGATTATCATGGGTGTGATGTTGCAGTAAAACTGATGACTGTGATTATCATGGGTGTGATGTTGCAGTAAAACTGACGACTGTGATTATCATGGGTGTGATGTTGCAGTAAAACTGATGACTGTGATTATCATGGGTGTGATGTTGCAGTAAAACTGATGACTGTGATTATCATGGGTGTGATGTTGCAGTAAAACTGATGACTGTGATTATCATGGGTGTGATGTTGCAGTAAAACTGATGACTGTGATTATCATGGGTGTGATGTTGCAGTAAAACTGATGACTGTGATTATCATGAGTGTGATGTTGCAGTAAAACTGATGACTGTGATTATCATGGGTGTGATGTTGCAGTAAAACTGATGACTGTGATTATCATGGGTGTGATGTTGCAGTAAAACTGATGACTGTGATTATCATGGGTGTGATGTTGCAGTAAAACTGATGACTGTGATTATCATGGGTGTGATGTTGCAGTAAAACTGATGACTGTGATTATCATGGGTGTGATGTTGCAGTAAAACTGATGACTGATCTTTATGTCAGGGAATGCTGGCCAGCCTCTTAAACCAAGTAGCCAGGCAGCCATGGCCACAAACCTGACTCAGTTGTTAAATCAGCAAGTGCCAAAATGTAAGTCAAGGAAGCATATTTGCTGAGCATAATGTGTTATTTTGAGAGTACGTATCGTGACATATCAGAACCAGCATTTTGTTTGCTTTGTGAGATATTTACATTAATACCACAGCCCAGTTTTATCATTTTAAAACGATTATATCCTTATATGGAAAAATGGATGTTTTATATAACTATGCAGCTTCAGTTATGTCTTGAATTAAAACTGTATCAGACAGGCTGTTTCAGAATCATGTGGATGATATCAGACAGGCTGTTCCAGTACCATGTGGATGATACCAGACAGGCTGTTCAAGTATCATGTGAATAATACCAGACAGGCTGTTTCAAGTATCATGTGGATGATATCAGGAGGCTGTTTCAAGTATCATGTGGATGATATCAGACAGGCTGTTTCAAGCATCATGTGGATGATATCAGGCTGTTTCAAGCATCATGTGGATGATATCAGACAGGCTGTTTCAAGTATCATGTGGATAATATCAGACAGGCTGTCTCAGTATCATATGGATAATATCATACAAACTGTTCCAATATCATGTGGCCAAGCTGTTTTAGATCATACATTATTTGTTATTTTCCTCTCATGTTACAACCAGTTTTGGACTGGGAGACCCAGTTTCAATACAGGTCATTACTTCAGTTTGTAAGCACTTATATGGCAATTCAACTTAGGTAGAAGAACTAGGTCACATGGCAGACCAAAAACCAGGGAAATAGGTCACATGACAGACCAAATGCGAGGGAAATAAGTCACATGACAGACCAAATGCGAGAGAAATAGGTCACACGGCAAACCAAAAGCCAGGGAAATATGTCACATAGCAGACCAAAAGCCAGGGAAATAGGTCATATGAAAGATCAAAACCCAGGGAAATAGGTCACATGGCAGACCCTAAGCCAGGGAAGTAGGTCATATGGCAGACCAAAAGCCAGGGAAGTAGGTCACATGACAGACCAAAAGCCAGGTAAGTAGGTCACATGGCAAATCATATGCCAGGGAAATAGATCACATGGCAGACCAAAAGCCAGGGAAGTAGGTCACACAACAGACCAAAAGCTAGGGAAGTAGGTCACATGGCAGACAAAAAAACAACAGGAAAGTAGGTCAGTTGAAAGACCAAATGCCAGTAAAATAGGTCACATGGCAGAGCAAAAGCCATGGAAGTAGGTCACTTGAAAGATAAAAAAACAAAATAAAACAAGGAAATAGGTCGCATGAAAGATTTGTTTTTAAAAGCAACACCTCATTGAGCTAATGAGGAAATAGTTACAGTAGACCATACAAAAATTACCTGATGCAACAGACTTGAGAACTCTGTGTAACAAATCTATGTCCTAAAGATGGAGTGTACTAATTAAGTTTGTTTGTGGCTGCACTTGGTTCATGTTAGTCTGTATAACAAGATGATTATCATGGGTGTGATGTTGCACATCACGTCATGGTCGTAACATATGACATTTTTGCTGATGTCGCAGTTATGCTAGACTATGTTGTAATGTTACTTTTTATGCTAGACTGTATGTTGTAATGTTACTATATATAAACTTGATGTTTATATATATATGCTGTGATTATACGACTTGGCTCACATTAGTTTAAATGTTTATAGTTGATGGTAATGTCTGTATACTTGGCTCACATAAGTTGAAATGTTTATAGTTGATGGTAATGTCTGTATTCTTGGCTCACATTAGTTTAAATGTTTATATTTGATGGTAATGTCTGTATACTTGTTTCACATAAGTTTAAATGTTTATAGTTGATGGTAATGTCTGTATACTTGGTTCACATAAGTTTAAATGTTTATAGTTGATGGTAATGTCTGTATACTTGGTTCACATAAGTTTAGATGTTTATAGTTGATTGTAATGTCTGTATACTTGGCTCACATAAGTTTACATGTTTATAGTTGATGGTAATGTCTGTATACTTGGTTCACATAAGTTTAGATGTTTATAGTTGATGGTAATGTCTGTGTACTTGGTTCACATAAGTTTAAATGTTTATAGTTGATGGTACTGTCTGTTTACTTGGTTCACATAAGTTTAGATGTTTATAGTTGATGGTACTGTCTGTTTACTTGGTTCACATAAGTTTAAATACTGATAGTAATGTCTGTATACTTGGTTCACATAAGTTTAGATGTTTATAGTTGATGGTAATGTCTGTATACTTGGTTCACATAAGTTTAGATGTTTATAGTTGATGGTAATGTCTGTTTACTTGGTTCACATAAGTTTAAATGTTTATAGTTGATGGTACTGTCTGTTTACTTGGTTCACATAAGTTTAAATATTGATAGTAATGTCTGTATACTTGGTTCACATAAGTTTAAATGTTTATAGTTGATGGTAATGTCTGTTTACTTGGTTCACATAAATTTAGATGTTTATAGTTGATGGTAATGTCTGTATACTTGGTTCACATAAGTTTAAATGTTTATAGTTGATTGTAATGTCTGTGTACTTGGCTCACATAAGTTTAAATGTTTATAGTTGATGGTAATGTCTGTATACTTGGTTCACATAAATTTAGATGTTTATAGTTAATGGTAATGTCTGTATACTTGTTTCACATAAGTTTAAATGTTTATAGTTGATGGTAATGTCTGTATACTTGTTTCACATAAGTTTAGATGTTTATAGTTGATGGTAATGTCTGTATACTTGGTTCACATAAGTTTAGATGTTTATAGTTGATGGTAATGTCTGTATACTTGGTTCACATAAGTTTAGATGTTTATAGTTGATGGTAATGTCTGTTTACTTGGTTCACATAAGTTTAGATGTTTATAGTTGATGGTAATGTCTGTTTACTTGGTTCACCAGCTTCTGCTCCAACAAAAACATCAGCTGCAGTGAGCACCATGGCAGGAAGCATGAAATTAACCACAGCAACAACAACTGCAAAGGATTTATTTGGGGCCAAAGCATCCACAGGTTAGTAGCTGTTTGTTTGTTGTTCAGTTGTGATAGTTCTGTGTGGTTATATGTTCCATACTAAAGTGAATTTTGTCAGGTCAGTGTTCTATGCTCAAGTGACAGTTTCATCATTTTCATTTGATTGTTTATGTGCTCATGTGTCAGGTGAATGTTCTGTGCTTAAGTGATACTTTTGTCAGTTGTGTGTTCTATGTTCAGGTGACTTGTTGTCACTCATATATTCTGTGATCAAAGGAGAGTTTTGTCAGATGAATGTTGTATGCTTAAACTGATACAAGGTGAATGTTTTATGCCTAAACTGATACAAGGTGAATGTTGTATGCTTAAACTGATACAAGGTGAATGTTGTACGCCTAAACTGAGCCATGGTGAATGTTGTATGTCTATCTAATGCAGTATAAACATTGTAGAACTGTGAAAGATAAGATGGAAGGATATCATTTTGGAATCAGGACTAGTGATAATCACTTGAGATAATGAAGAATGTAGTAAATACATGTCACAAGCACAAACTGTCTTCAGTCATGTCTGACAGAGGACATTCATGATAGACAGATCTGGGGTTGTTCATCCAAGGGTCATACCGAAAGTCGTGAGCAAAAATTGTTTAAAAATCAGAATTTATAGGTTGAGAAAATATAAATGTATCTCCTTAATTTGCATCCTTTGCACTCATGTAAAGGTCACATGATGTCACCATCGTGACCAAGCGAAGCATAATCAAAATAGCGGGTGCTTGTGTCGTTTCGTCAACGAGCTGTTATTGAGTTCCTCGTTAAAGAGGAAATCCCCGCTGCTGAAATTCACCAAAGACTTCAAGTTGCGTATGAAGATGTGTGTATGGATGCTAGCGGTGTTAGGAGATGAGTGAAACATTTCAAAGATGGAAACATGAACATCAAAGATATGCCTCACAGTGGTCGCCCTTGAACTACCTCCACTAAACGCAACGTGGAAAGGGTTGACAACATCACTAAAGAAGACAGATGTATCACAGTATCTGAAATCACTTTAAATCTTGAAATAGGACACAGTGCAGTACAGGAAATGATTGTAACCCTAGGCTATAGAAAAGTTTGTGCCCGCTGGGCACGATAAATGCCCTGGAAAGAAAACCATCCTGCATGACGATAACGCTCGGCCTCACTCTGCTCGCTGGACAACTGTGGAAATTCAGAAAATAGGTTGGGAAAGTCTTCCACACCCTGCCTATAGCCCCGACCTAGCACCCAGTGATTACCATCTTTCCAGTTTCGTGAAAGAACAAGTGCGAGGCCATCACTACGACACAGGAGAGAACATCCAGAAAGCAGTGCGTCTGTGCCTTCGGTCAGCTGAAACGGAATTCTACCAGGAGGGTATTTTCAAACTTGCAGTGCGATGGGAAATAAGTGTACAGAGAAATTGAGATTATGTTGAAAAGAGAAGAAAAGGTTGCAGTTTAAAGTGATATGTTTATATTCTTTCTATCTAAATATGTAAATTCTGATTTGTTAAAAAAATGTTGCTCATGATTTTTGGTATGACCCTCGTACATGATAGTACACCATCCAGACAAGCATGGAGTAGTCTGACAGAGGACATTCAAGATAGAGAGTCGCACACAATAATTAGACTATAGGCATACATCTATACACAAAGCACTGCAGTAAAGCTGTCATACCAAAATGTATAAACTAGGAAAAAAAGTAGGAACAGCTTTGTTATTTAATGATAACACACTTGTGGCGTTTTGGCACGAGCCTTTGTCAAACAAAAACAAACAAGATGAAGAATCAGAGAGAGGATTATTTGTCCTGTTTGTTTTTGTTTGACAAAGGCTCGTGCCAAAACGCCACAAGTGTGTTATCATTAAATAATAAAGCTGTTCCTACTTTTTTTCCTAGTTTATACATTCAAGATAGAGAGATCCACAAGATCCAGGGTTCTCATCTATGACAGTGCAGACGTGATCTAGCAACAACAGGAAGTATATTTTTCCTCAAACAGGATCTGGCACTTACACAAACAGTAATTACAAGTACCTTTCAGTAATTTTAAATATTACAGGTGTATCAAATTGTTACTATCTGGAGTATAATATTAAGTAAAGGTAAAGGTAATCCTCTCATGCCTTAGAGGCACATAGGGATACAGTGTTAGTGCCAGTATTTTCCTTGACCTGTCAGCACACTAGAGGGTGATATGGTCAGTATCACGTCTGGCCGCCTTTCCTTCTCAAATTCCAGGAGAAGTTGGGTACCCATTTCTACAGCTGGGTGACTTGGGTGTCTCAGGCTGGATTCGAACCCCCGACCTTCACTATGAGACCAGTGCACTAATCACTTGGCCACTCAGACACCTGGAGTATAATATTATAGGTGTATAATATTACAGGTGTATGAGACTGTTACTATATGGAGTATAATAGTATTAAAGTGTATGAGTATGTTAATATCTGGATTATAATATTACAATTGTATATGGTGCTAAAGTCTGAGGTACCCAGCCAAAAGGCGCATAGCAAAAATCAGGGTACCATGCATCATCACCAATGTGCATACGAAGAAGAAGAAGATTACAAGTGTATGAGACTGTTACTATCTCAAGTTTTTAAAAATACTTCTACCTGAGTCAGAAGTCTCCAGGCACACATCATCTCTTATCACATTGCAGGTTTTACTTTTGGTGGACCAGCCCTGTTTGGTGATAAGCCATCTTCTTCACTACAAAAAACTGCTAGTGGAGCGGGACAAGTGTTTGGCTGGCAGGCAAACCCCTCAAAGATCTTAGGATTTGGTGATCTGACATCCAGGTCTTCGGCGCCCGGAGGGAAGCCAGAGTTAGTTGGGGAGCATCTTCCTGCAGCAGGTGAAGTTCTTTTTTTCTCAAGATGGTCTTCACGTTCATGTTCATTATGTAACAACTGGGTGCTGTTAGATTACAGATTATCATCTTCATGTTCATTATATAACAGCTGGATGCTGTTAGATTACAGATTATCATCTTCTTCATGTTCATTATGTAACACCTGGGTGCTGTTAGATTACAGATTATCATCTTCTTCATGTTCATTAACTGGGTGCTGTTAGATTACAGATTATCATCTTCTTCATGTTCATTAACTGGGTGCTGTTAGATTACAGATTATCATCTTCTTCATGTTCATTATGTAACAACTGGGTGCTGTTAGATTACAGATTATCATCTCTTCATGTTCATTAATGGGTGCTGTTAGATTACAGATTATCATCTTCTTCATGTTCTATTATGTAACAACTGGGTGCTGTTAGATTACAGATTATCATCTTCTTCATGTTCATTAACTGGGTGCTGTTAGATTACAGATTATCATCTTCTTCATGTTCATTATGTAACAACTGGGTGCTGTTAGATTACAGATTATCATCTTCTTCATGTTCATTAACTGGGTGCTGTTAGATTACAGATTATCATCTTCTTCATGTTCATTATGTAACAACTGGGTGCTGTTAGATTACAGATTATCATCTTCTTCATGTTCATTAACTGAGTGCTGTTAGATTACAGATTATCATCTTCTTCATGTTCATTAACTGAGTGCTGTTAGATTACAGATTATTTTCTCCTTATGTTCCTATGAGATAGGATAGCTTTATGAAGCAGTAACCGTGACTGTTGAAAGAACAGTTAGATTGACCAGCTGTGTGTTTTACTGAAAGATGTCAATGTAATTAACTCTCTCTTTACTACTCAAGTTAACTATTCCAAGAACTGATATCCACTAAGATTTTACTAAACTGAATGTAAAGTAACGACACAACGCAGGTTCTCAACAAGTTCACACTATTATAATACAGATGTCCTTGAGCACGAGACTAATAATAACCAACCTGTCATTCCATGATACAGCGCAAGAAATGAACATGTCGTCACAACAGTCTCAGATTTATAGTTTTCAAAGAACCAAGAAAGCTTTAATAGAATGGATGACGAGATGAGATTAAGTCCAGAAAATCAAACAATACCAAAAAAAAAACAACAGCAACGTAATGCTACGTGTCCCAGCAAGGGAATTATCCCGCCATAGGAAAAGACTATGACCCGAGACTTACAGACTTCAGTTCGGATTATCACGCTACTCCAACACTTGGATCAATATCCCAAAATAAAACATGATACCAGTTCTTTCCTAAGTCCTATACTAAACAGTATGAGAACCTCTCCTGATATCACAAAACTCAAAATCTGGTAAGTAACATGATCCTACCCTCCTACACAAAACTATGTCCCACGGGACAAACAACAATCCTTTACATGACTGGAGCAAATGTTCTGCTCCTACAATCAACTATGACAATACATGATCAGTCATGTCTAGAAAAACTCTAACTCAGCTACTAACAAACTCTTGACTCCTATGTCTGAGCTATTTCTATCTGAATTCTGTCTGAGCCTCTTTCGTGTTTTCTATCTTTCTGTTTTTATATTTCCCGACTCTGCTGTGAAATCTCGGGACTTCACTGTTTCCAACTCGTGCCAGTTACAGTGCGCGCTGTTAGAATCTAGAAACATCTTCCTAACTTTCTCTTGATACTCAGACTTTCCTTACTGTACTAGTTCACCCTAACTTAGTCGGATCTAACAACAAACAGGACTCATGAACATTACTGAAAGTTCTCGAAATATTAGTAATTCTCCAGACAGTCAGTCATTTGCATGTACTTTGCAGAACTTTGCCTCCCTAACAACTCTCCTGTAGGCCTCTCCGTTGTAAGCAAGATCTCCTGCTGCTGATGCATCCATTTGCAGATTATCAACGATGTCTTGCAGCCATCTTCACCTTGGTCTTCCTCTCTTTCTTTTTCTCATTATGTGCCCTTCCAAGACTGTCTTCTCTAAATTCTCATGGCGTTTAATGTGTCCAGAATATTTAAGTTTTCTCTGTTTAATCCTCTTTACTAGCCAACCTTCTTCAATATTAAGTTTTATGGTAACTAGGAATCTATCAAGGAATTTATTACTTGATTTATTTGATGTGCTCTGTCACAATCCTTATCAATGAGTGTTAGAAAATGAGTCCTAAAATGCTATACAGCATATCTTGTCATATAGAGGTGAATCATGGACAATAGGCAGGTGTGCACAAAAGTCATTGGAAGCAGCAGAAATGTGGTTTATTAGAAGAATGTTGCAAATTCCCTTGACAGCAAAAAAAAGAACTAATGAAGAACGTATGAAAAGAGTTGGAGATAGAAAAAATCTTGTGAAAAAAATAAGAGAGAGACAATGTACTTTCATAGGACATGCAATGAGAAGAGGGGGCATTGAAAATATTATAACAGCAGGAAAAATAGAAGGAAGAAGATCAAGAGGAAGACTAAGAGAAATGATACTGGACAGTCTGACAAGATGGTGTGCGAAAAGATCACCAACTGAGCTGATGGCCTGCATGAAGGATCGTGTACTCTGGAGAAGCATAATAGCCAACGCCAGTCAGCGTGGCACCTGATGATGATGATGATGTCACAAGTTGTATTGTTTGATATCATCTGCAGGTACATGTTATCATTTGATATAATGTACCCTGTCATAGATTGTTGTTAGTTATTACTTACTCTGTCACAAGTTTCTGTTTGTTATGATGTAATCTGTCACAGGTTACTGTTATGATGTAATCTGTCACCGCTTATTGCTTTTTATGATGTAATCTGTCACAGGTTAATGCTTTTTATGATGTAATCTGTCACAGGTTATTGTTTGCTATAATGTAATCTGTTACTTGCTATTGTTTGTTATGATGTAATCTGTCACATGTTATTGTTTGTAATGATGTAATCTGTCATAGGTTATTGTTTGTAATGATGTAATCTGTTACAGGTTGTTGTTTGTAATGATGTAATCTGTCACAGATTGTTTTTTCTCTATCAGAAGCTATTTGCATGTTATGAATGTAATTATTTTGTTTTGCTTGTTTCCACCTTAAGAACCGTCACAGCACCATGATTTTGCTAAAACCGGTGGCGGCAATGGTTTTACTGTCAGCAGTTCCAAGTTTGGCACTAATTCCTCAGCCATTCCAAAAATGTTCTCATTTGGCAGTACAGAAACAGCTGCAGCGGAAGCCAGTCCTGGTAGTGTGCCCATCTCAACAGAGTCACATGGGAGTGGAGCCTCAACAGAAATCAAACCAGTTTTTGGTCAGAAAGCTGATTTGAAGTTTGGTAAGAGTTTGTATATTTTCTAAACTGTGGAGTTTTTTTAAAATTTGTTTTTGTACATTGCCAGTTAATATTTTCCTGACTGTTGATTATAGTGGTTTTTTAGTGGTTGCAGTCAAACATTATTTAGTTTTAACCTCTGTAATCAGAAGTTTCCTGGCATAATTCTTCCCCCAGGTTTTCCTGCTGGTGGTACAGCTGCACAGTCAGCGCAGCAAGCCCCTGGTGGAGCAGGACATCCTCTAGCAGCGCCCTCAAAGTCTCTTGGGTTCCAAGATGTGGCTTCTAAACCTGCAGCTCACGTGGGAAAAGATGATTTAGATGAGGAAACTCCTCCCTTGGCAGGTGCTTTCATATGTTCCCTTGAATTTATGACATTTGTGAGAGTCTCTCGTTCTGAAATATGTTAGTGAGATCGTCTGTAACATTCTCTCGTGCTGGAAAATTATGTTAAGTGAGATTGTACATAAAACTGTATATAAAACTGTATATAACTCATTACCAAAAACAGCACTGATATGGAAGCCACAAGAAAACGGGAGTAAGATTAGAGCAAAGGAGACATGGAGAAGAACAAGGGAAAGAATGTTGAGTAATAGAGGACTCATCAGAGCAAGAAAAGGTGAAGGATAGCATTTGTGGAAAATCCCTTGCAGAAGCCCTGTTTGTCTTCAGCATGTAAAGGTTCAGCATTGGGGTCATCTCCCCAACACTGGAGGAAATCCTGATCTCAAAGGCTGAACATATGGGCATGCCCCGAGTGTAACGAAGTTGCTCCCCAGACCAGCAGCAGAGTTAGGCCCCTTTTTTACAGTTACAGTTTTTGTGACAGAGAGAGAGAGAGAGATAACATTATCCCATACTGGAATTTTGCATCTTTTATGATTACAATTAGCACATAATCTTTTGTGATTATGATTAGTGATAGAGGTTAGAACTTTCACATTATCATAAAAGTGGAACTTGTGTATGGCCATGTTCATCAAAACTCCTTGAGAGCAAATCAAACAAATACCAACATTTGTCTTGTATTACTGCCAGACAGACATGGAGTCAAACCCTTTGCAAACCTTAAATGTCAGGCTTAAACTAAAATCTTTAATTTCCTCTTCTTCATTCCATCTTATTATGCCACAATTGTCCTGTCGTATTACTGAGTTTATGCCCATAATCCTCAAGGTAAGTCTCCTGTACAATTAAGGTTCAGATCATCATGGGATGTGATCATCAAAACAGGATATGTGAAGCCCATTTTAGTTGTATCATAGAGCTGTCTGTTTTGGGGATTTCTCCCATTGTCCCTTGACTTGCTCTGGATATCAAATCTGGAAGGAGGGACTTGCTATAAATGTCAAATCTGTCAGGCAGGAAGGAGGGACTTGCTATAGATGTCAAATCTGTCAGGCAGGAAGGAGGGAGTTGCTACAGATGTCAGATCTGTCAGGCAGGAAGGAGGGAGTTGCTACAGATGTCAAATCTGTCAGGCAGGAAGGAGGGAGTTGCTACAGATGTCAAATCTGTCAGGCAGGAAGGAGGGAGTTGCTACAGATGTCAAATCTGTCAGGCAGGAAGGAGGGGCTTGCTACAGATGTCAAATCTGTCAGGCAGGAAGGAGGGAGTTGCTACAGATGTCAAATCTGTCAGGCAGGAAGGAGGGGCTTGCTACAGATGTCAAATCTGTCAGGCAGGAAGGAGGGACTTGCTACAGATGTCAAATCTGTCAGGCAGGAAGGAGGGACTTGCTACAGATGTCAAATCTGTCAGGCAGGAAGGAGGGACTTGCTATAGATGTCAAATCTGTCAGGCAGGAAGGAGGTTGTCAATTCTTGGCTCCCTAGTCCAGCATCTCCAGTATAAGGCTCCCAAGAACTGAAATCTTGAATATGAGGCTCTCACAAATTGAAATCTTCAATGTCAGGCACTTTCAGGCAAAAATTAGTTCTGAACTTGCCAACCATGGTTGTGAACTTTATCAGATGTTTGTGGTTGTAAAATATCTGATTCAGGCTGTTTTCATGTTTTATGTGACAGATTATGTGGTTCTGTTTTTGAAGTACATCAGATCCTCATATGAGTGTTTGAAATCTTTCCCTTCTTAGCGGCAAGCAGTGTTGTGAAAACTAACTCACCGTCATCTCTGGTCACCAGAACTTCGGCTTCTCCATCGCCTGCACCTGTCTCTGATTCAGCCAGTGCTTTCAGTTTTAGTCAGGCTGCTGGAAGACCAAGCTCTCCAATTTCTGGAGGTAATATTTTCTTATCATATTTTTTTATACCAATATTTCATTTATTGCACTAAGAAAACAACTAAAACAAAGTAAAAATGCTGCACATGTGAGTGTAATCATATTTTTTTAGTACCAAAACTACTTCAGATTTCATTTATTACACTAAGAAAACAACTAAAACAAAGTAAAAATGCTGCACTTGTAACATTTTTACTGGAACATATTTTACATGTCATCCAGAGTTATCTGCCCTGTAATCATATATTCTGTGTTGTATGAGTCAGTGTGTAGATGGAAGGTGGCCCAGTGACTTGGCATGCATTGAGAGCTCACTATGTGCTGCGTTCTGTTCTTGTTTGGTTTTAACATTTTTTTAAAGCCTAATTTGGACATTCATGACAAAAAAAAGTTATATATGACCAGCTAACATGTGAACAGTATAGAGAAATGATGCAAACAATCAAGTTTTTAGCAATGTTTGTGGCCACTTGTAGTCTGTAGTTTATAAACTTTGCTTTTTCTTGTTTGTAGAAAATAAACCTGCATCAGGCAGTATATTTGGTGGTGGAGCTACATCATCAGCAGTTGCCAGCGTGTTTGGAGGCAGGTCACCTTCAGAGACGACCAGGTTTAGCTTTGGCACAACTCCGTCATCTACATCATCAGGTTGGGCTCTCTTTACCAAAAAATTGGTCTTTCTGTTGTTGTTTTAAAAGTTTGGGCACTTCAAGGGTTTCGCTTTTATCAGTGATTATCTCCCTTAGAGTTGGTACAAAAAAACTTCTCCGAAAGAAAATTGTATTTATAGTTTGTGTACAATGATGTACACAAACTAATGTGAGGTGTCAAGAAATGGGATGATATGACACGTGGACTTGCCAGAGATTTGATAGTTTGTGTGCAGTAAATATTTGTTGTATGATGATGATGATGATGATTGGAGGAGGAAACAAAACAAGGATGTTTAATGTTTAAAGATGAAAGTTGAAATTAAGTAGCTTATATATATATATATCTATGGTGATAGTGGCTGTCTGGCTAAATCATGTATGCCTTTGGTGATGATGGCTATCCGGCTAAATCATGCATGCCGTTGGTGATGATGGCTATCTGGCTAAATCATATATGCCTTTGCCAATGATGGCTGTCTGGCTAAACCATGTTTGTTTTCATTGATACTAGAACAGAATTCTGTTGTTGGTTAAATATGGAATTCAGGGGCTCATTTAGTTCATTTTTTTTCACTTCTAGGATTCAGTTTCAACATGGCAGCAGCTGCTTCAGGAAGCAGCTCAGCACTCACCACAGCAGCAACATCAGTGTCAGTGCCAAGTTCATCTTTATCATCTGAGAAAGCTGCTTCAAAAGTTGGCAGCACAGAGAGTGTTACTAAGAGCGGTCCAGCAGTAGATGCACCAGCTGATGTGAGAAGAGTGTTTGTGTTGTTTGATGTTGCTGTTTTGTTATGTGAGAAGAGTGTATTGTTTGATGTTGCTGTTTTGTTATGTGAGAAGAGTGTATTGTTTGATGTTGCTGTTTTGTTATGTGAGAAGAGTGTTTGTATTGTTTGATGTTGCTGTTTTGTTATGTGAGAAGAGTGTTTGTATTGTTTGATGTTGCTGTTTTGTTATGTGAGAAGAGTGTTTGTATTGTTTGATGTTGCTGTTTTGTTATGTGAGAAAAGTGTTGTCTGATGTTACTGTTTTGTTATGTGAGAAAAGTGATGTTGCTGTTTTTTTTATTTGAGAATAGTTTATGTGTTGTCTGATGTTGCTGTTTTGTGATGTAAGAAGAGTGTTTGCTGTCTGATGTTGCTGTCTTTGAATTTGAGAAGTGTTTTTGTCTGATTTTTTTTCTGTTTTATGATGTAAGAAGAGTGTTGTCTGATGTTGCTGTCTTTTGATGTGAGAAATGTTTTTGTTGTTTGATGTTACTGTCTTGGGATGTGAGAAGTGTTTTTGTTGCTTGATGTTGCTGTTTTGTGGTGCAAGAAGTGGTTTTTGGTGTGTCTGAAGTTGTAAGAAATGTTTTCGTATGTTACCATATAACTGAGTTGCACTTTATAAAATCTATATCTGTGTTTGTGTGCTTTTGTATTTTTGATACTCATTATTTTTTCAAATGTCTGTTCCTGTTTGCTTCTTCTACTACCACTACTAATACTAATACAACTACTATTACTACTAATACTAATACAACTACTATTACTACTACTAGCTACTTCTACAGCTGCTGGTAATACTACAATTGCTGATACTTTATTGGTTGCTATTGTTACTTCTGCCCTTCTACTTATAACTGCTGGCTCTGTTTCTTCTTCTACTATTACTAGTGCTACCCTTCTACTTATAACTCCTGGCTGTTTCTTCTACTACTATTACTAGTACTACCCTTCTACTTATAACTGCTGGCTGTTTCTTCTACTACTATTACTAGTGCTACCCTTCTACTTATAACTGCTGGCTCTGTTTCTTCTACTACTATTACTAGTGCTACCCTTCTACTTATAACTGCTGGCTCTGTTTCTTCTACTACTATTACTAGTGCTACCATTCTACTTATAACTGCTGGCTCTGTTTCTTCTTCTACTATTACTAGTGCTACCCTTCTACTTATAACTGCTGGCTCTGTTTCTTCTTCTACTATTACTAGTGCTACCCTTCTACTTATAACTCCTGGCTGTTTCTTCTACTACTATTACTAGTACTACCCTTCTACTTATAACTGCTGGCTCTGTTTCTTCTACTACTATTACTAGTGCTACCCTTCTACTTATAACTCCTAGCTGTTTCTTCTACTACTATTACTAGTGCTACCCTTCTACTTATAACTCCTGGCTGTTTCTTCTACTACTATTACTAGTACTACCCTTCTACTTATAACTGCTGGCTCTGTTTCTTCTACTACTATTACTAGTACTACCCTTCTACTTATAACTCCTCTCTGTTTCTTCTACTTCTATTACTAGTACTACCCTTCTACTTATAACTCCTGGCTGTTTCTTCTACTACTATTACTAGTGCTACCCTTCTACTTATAATTCCTGGCTGTTTCTTCTACTTCTATTACTAGTGCTACCCTTCTACTTATAACTGCTGGCTCTGTTTCTTCTACTTCTATTACTAGTACTACCCTTCTACTTATAACTCCTGGCTCTGTTTCTTCTACTACTATTACTAGTACTACCCTTCTACTTATAACTGCTGGCTCTGTTTCTTCTACTACTATTACTAGTGCTACCTTCTACTTATAACTGCTGGCTCTGTTTCTTCTACTACTATTACTAGTGCTACCCTTCTACTTATACTGCTGGCTCTGTTTCTTCTACTACTATTACTAGTGCTACCATTCTACTTATAACTGCTGGCTCTGTTTCTTCTTCTACTATTACTAGTGCTACCCTTCTACTTATAACTGCTGGCTCTGTTTCTTCTTCTACTATTACTAGTGCTACCCTTCTACTTATAACTCCTGGCTGTTTCTTCTACTACTATTACTAGTACTACCCTTCTACTTATAACTGCTGACTCTGTTTCTTCTACTACTATTACTAGTACTACCCTTCTACTTAGAACCACTGGCTCTGTTTCTTCTACTACTATTACTAGTACTACCCTTCTACTTAGAACCACTGGCTCTGTTTCTTCACTACTATTACTAGTGCTACCCTTCTACTTATAACTGCTGGCTCTGTTTCTTCTACTACTATTACTGGTACTACCCTTCTACTTAGAACCACTGGCTGTTTCTTCTACTACTATTACTAGTACTACCCTTCTACTTATAACTGCTGGCTCTGTTTCTTCTACTACTATTACTAGTGCTACCCTTCTACTTATAACTGCTGGCTGTTTCTTCTACTACTATTACTAGTACTACCCTTCTACTTATAACTGCTGGCTGTTTCTTCTACTACTATTACTAGTACTACCCTTCTACTTATAACCGCTGGCTCTGTTTCTTCTACTACTATTACTAGTGCTACCCTTCTACTTATAACTGCTGGCTCTGTTTCTTCTACTACTATTACTAGTACTATCCTTCTGCTTATAACTGCTGGCTCTGTTTCTTCTACTACTATTTCTAGTGCTACCCTTCTGCTTATAACTGCTGGCTCTGTTTCTTCTTCTATTACTAGTGCTACCCTTCTACTTATAACTGCTGGCTCTGTTTCTTCTACTACTATTACTAGTACTACCCTTCTACTTAGAACCACTGGCTCTGTTTCTTCTTCTATTACTAGTGCTACCCTTCTACTTAGAACCACTGGCTCTGTTTCTTCTACTACTATTACTAGTACTACCCTTCTACTTAGAACCACTGGCTCTGTTTCTTCTACTACTATTACTAGTACTACCCTTCTACTTATAACCGCTGGCTCTGTTTCTTCTACTACTATTACTAGTACTACCCTTCTACTTAGAACCACTGGCTCTGTTTCTTCACTACTATTACTAGTGCTACCCTTCTACTTATAACTGCTGGCTCTGTTTCTTCTTCTACTACTATTACTGGTACTACCCTTCTACTTAGAACCACTGGCTGTTTCTTCTACTACTATTACTAGTACTACCCTTCTACTTATAACTGCTGGCTCTGTTTCTTCTACTACTATTACTAGTGCTACCCTTCTACTTATAACTGCTGGCTGTTTCTTCTACTACTATTACTAGTACTACCCTTCTACTTATAACTGCTGGCTGTTTCTTCTACTACTATTACTAGTACTACCCTTCTACTTATAACCGCTGGCTCTGTTTCTTCTACTACTATTACTAGTGCTACCCTTCTACTTATAACTGCTGGCTCTGTTTCTTCTACTACTATTACTAGTACTATCCTTCTGCTTATAACTGCTGGCTCTGTTTCTTCTACTACTATTTCTAGTGCTACCCTTCTGCTTATAACTGCTGGCTCTGTTTCTTCTTCTATTACTAGTGCTACCCTTCTACTTATAACTGCTGGCTCTGTTTCTTCTACTACTATTACTAGTACTACCCTTCTACTTAGAACCACTGGCTCTGTTTCTTCTTCTATTACTAGTGCTACCCTTCTACTTAGAACCACTGGCTCTGTTTCTTCTACTACTATTACTAGTACTACCCTTCTACTTAGAACCACTGGCTCTGTTTCTTCTACTACTATTACTAGTACTACCCTTCTACTTATAACCGCTGGCTCTGTTTCTTCTGCTGCTATTACTAGTACTACCCTTCTACTTAGAACCACTGGCTCTGTTTCTTCTACTTCTATTACTAGTACTACCCTTCTACTTATAACCGCTGGCTCTGTTTCTTCTGCTACTATTACTAGTACTACCCTTCTACTTATAACCGCTGGCTCTGTTTCTTCTGCAACTATTACTAGTACTACCCTTCTACTTAGAACCACTGGCTCTGTTTCTTCTACTTCTATTACTAGTACTACCCTTCTACTTATAACTGCTGGCTCTGTTTCTTCTGCTACTATTACTAGTACTACCCTTCTACTTATAACTGCTGGCTCTGTTTCTTCTTCTACTACTAGTGCTACCTTTTTATTTATAGTGTAACCACTGGCTCTGTTTCTTCTACTGCTGTTACTAGTGCTACCTTTCTGCTTATAACTTTTGTAACGCTACTATTTCTGATACAACTCCTACTGTTGATGTCGCTGCTGTTGGTATCATTACTACTACTACTACTGTTGTATAGCTAGTAATAATAGGATGATTATTATTACTAACAGTACAACTGCTTGTGTTTTTACCATCACTTTTCCTGCCTATATGTGACCAAACATCATATGTTGTGTATGCTGTCATGGAAATTGCTGCAACAACAAATGTGATTAGATTCATGTTTACTGGTACAAGTTTCTGTGTTGCAGGTTCCTGTAGTGAAGGACATCTCTGCCACAGCCACATCACCTGAGGGCACACCTTCATTGTTTGGTGGTGGCTCTGCCACATCAACCTCAGCCTCATCTCTCTTTACCGGTGTCTCTTCTAAAACAGTCGCATCAGCCATTTTTGGGGAGACGGGAACTGTGACGTCTGCCGGCTTTGGGTCGCCAGCGGTTGGCGGTTCACCGGTCACAGAGGAAGCAACAGAAAAACCGCCTGTTTTTGGCGGTGCATCATCAGCAACCAGTGCACCAGTCTTTGGAATCAAAACTGCCACCAGTGCATCACCGTTCGGTGCTGCTACATCATCATCGCCACCAGCTTTTGGTGGATCTACAACATCAGTTACATTTGGCATGGGTTCAGCAGCAACATCAGCATTTGGCACTGGTACAGTTTCCTCTTCCTTGTTTGGTGGTGGCACCTCTACGCAGTCTTCGGTCTTTGGTGCTGGGCCAGCAGTGACATCTCCTTTCAGTGGCGCTGGTACGTCGGTTTTTGGTAATACTGGCAGTGGAAAACCAGCAGCCCCATTTTCTAGCACGAGCACATCTTCAGCGCCAACATTTGGGGTTGCTACAAGTACAGCATCTTCGTCGGGTGGGTTTTATCTCTTGTCAGTGTGGGGGTTTTTATCTCTTGTCAGTGTGGGGGTTTTATCTCTTGTCAGTGTGGGGGTTTTATCTCTTGTCAGTGTGGGGGTTTTTATCTCTTGTCAGTGTGGCGGTTTTTATTTATTGTTAGTGTGGGGGTTTTTATCTCTTGTCAGTGTGGGGTTTTTATTTATTGTTAGTGTGGGGGTTTTATCTCTTGTCAGTGTGGGGTTTTTATCTCTTGTCAGTGTGGGGTTTTTATTTATTGTCTGTGGGGGTCTTATCTCTTGTCAGTGTGGGGTTTTTATTTCTTGTCAGTGTGGGGTTTTTTATCTTGTCAGTGTGGGGGTTTTTATTTCTTGTCAGTGTGGGGGTTTTTATCTCTTGTCATTGTGGGGTTTTTTATCTCTTGTCAGTGTGGGGTTTTTTATCTTGTCAGTGTGGGGGTTTTTATCTCTTGTTAATGTGGGGTTTTTTATCTCTTGTCAGTGTGGGGTTTTTTATCGCTTGTCAGTGTGGGGGTTTTTATCTCTTGTCAGTGTGGGGGCTTTTATTTCTTGTCAGTGTGGGGTTTTTTATCTCTTGTCAGTGTGGGGTTTTTTATCTCTTGTCAGTGTGGGGGCTTTTATTTCTTGTCAGTGTGGGGGTTTTTATCTCTTGTCAGTGTGGGGTTTTTTATCTCTTGTCAGTGTGGGGTTTTTTATCTCTTGTCAGTGTGGGGTTTTTATTTATTGTTAGTGTGGGGGTTTTATCTCTTGTCAGTGTGGGGTTTTTTATCTCTTGTCAGTGTGGCGGTTTTTATCTCTTGTCAGTGTGGGTTTTTATTTCTTGTCAGTGTGGAGGTTTTATCTCTTGTCAGTGTGGTTTTTTTATCTCTTGTCAGTGTGTCTGGTTTTATCTCTTGTCAGTGTGGGGGTTTTTATTTCTTGTCAGTGTGTCTGGTTTTATCTCTTGTCAGTGTGAGTTTTTTTATTTCTTGTCAGTTTGGCGGTTTTTATCTCTTGTCAGTCTGTGGGTTTTTATCTCTTGTCACAGTGAGGTTTTTAATCTTGTCAGTGTGGGGGTTTTTCTCTCTTATCACTGTGGGGTTTTTTATCTTGTCAGTCTGTGGGTTTTTATCTCTTGTCACAGTGAGGTTTTTTATCTTGTCAGTGTGGGGGTTTTTATCTCTTGTCAGTGTGGGGGTTTTTCTCTCTTATCACTGTGGGGTTTTTTATCTTGTCAGTGTTGGGTTTTTTATCTTGTCAGTGTGGGGGTTTTTCTCTCTTGTCAGTGTGGGAGTTTTTATTTCTTGTCAGTTTGGCGGTTTTTATCTCTTGTCAGTGTGCCGGTTTTTATCTCTTGTCATTGTGGGGGTTTTTATCTCTTGTCATTGTGGGGGTTTTTATCTCTTGTCATTGTGGGGGTTTTTATCTCTTGTCATTGTGGGGGTTTTTATCTCTTGTCATTGTGGGGGTTTTTATCTCTTGTCAGTGTGGGGGTTTTATCTCTTGTCAGTGTGAGGTTTTTTATCTTGTCAATGTGGGGGTTTTTCTCTCTTGTCAGTGTGGAGGTTTTATCTCTTGTGCATATGAGGAGATTATGTTGTGTAGCTTGAGTTTATATAAGGAGATTATGTTGTGTAGCTTGAATTTATCTTATATCCTTCCTGTGCCGTTAAACGTCACAATGGGCTCGCAAAGTAGTTCGCCAATTTTTCCTGTCTTCAGCGAGTCTTTCAACCTCATGAAGGGATTTTATTCCTGTTAATTTGGCCTCTCTTAACAATGACCTCTTCAGAGTTTCACGCAGTCTGCCTCTTTTTCTTTGGCCTGTTGTGCTCCATTTTATAGCTTGTTTTGGGATTTGAATTTATACGGGGAGATTATTTTTTGTAGCTTGAGTTTATATGAGGACATTATTTTTTGTAGCCTGAGTTTATATTAGGAGATTATTTTGTGTAGCTTGGGTTTATATGTTGTTTAGTTTGGGTTTATATGTTGTGTAGTTTGGCTGTTATGTGAGTAGATTATGTTGTATAACTTGGATACATGTGAATAGATTATGTTGTATAACTTGATATATGTGAGTAAATTATGTTTTATATCTTGGATATAAGTGATTAAATTATGTTGTATATCTTAGATATAAGTGAGTAGATTATATTGTTTAACTTGGATATATGTGAGTAGATTATAATGTATAACTTGGACATATGTGAGTAGATTATGTTCTGTAACTTGAGAATATGTGAGTAAATGGTAATGTTCACTTCTTGATTTCTTCATTTATTCACTTCTTTCATTTTATAGAATAAATGTAACTGTCAGAGAAGTGAGAGTAGAGACACCAGACAAATGTAACTGTCAGAGAAGTGAGAGTAGAGACACCAGACAAATGTAACTGTCAGAGAAGTGAGAGTAGAGACACCAGACAAATGTAACTGTCAGAGAAGTGAGAGTAGAGACACCAGACAAATGTAACTGTCAGAGAAGTGAGAGTAGAGACACCAGACAAATGTAACTGTCAGAGAAGTAAGAGTAGAGACACCAGACAAATGTAACTGTCAGAGTAGTTTGAGTAGAGAAGTACAATGAAGAAATGAAGATAAAAAAAGGTAAAAAATGGATAGTTTCTGGCAAGTGAAGATTGTGTTATCTGATGCAGTGTTTGGCAGCGCAGCTTCCACAACTTCTGCTGCTCCTGCTGTCCCGACTGCTGGAAGTCTGTTTGGCTCTGCTGGTGGCGGTTCATCTTCTGGAGCTGGTTTGTTTGGATCAGGATCTTCATCCACTCCAGTGTTTGGTTCCAGCATGGCTACAAGTCAGTCAGGTATTTGTGTCTTGCTACTGGCCCCACAAAGTTGGGAATTTGTGTCACTGGCCCCACAAATCAGTCAGGTATTTGTGTCACTGGCCCCACAAATCAATCAGGTATTTGTGTCACTGGCCTCACAAATCAGTCAGGTATTTGTGTCACTGGCCTCACAAATCAGTCAGGTATTTGTGTCACTGGCCTCACAAATCAGTCAGGTATTTGTGTCACTGGCCCCACAAATCAGTCAGGTATTTGTGTCACTGGCCCCACAAATCAGTCAGGTATTTGTGTCTTTGCTACAGGCCCCACAAATCAGTCAGGTATTTGTGTTACTGGCCCCACAAATCAATCAGGTATTTGTGTTACTGGCCCCACAAATCAGTCCAGGTATTTGTGTCTTGCTACAGGCCCCACAAGACAGCACATTTTTACCAGTGAGTGCCCTAAGGTCTGTGCTGTACATATAATATCAGTACATGAAGAGAAAATAACATGAAAAATGTAAATAGTTCACTTTGTCAAGTCTGTGATGGGTGAATATTTGAACAATAAAAAGTGTCTTTCTTAAACTTTTCATTAAAAGTGGCAGTTTTGTTTTTGGTGGATGGTGAGAAATATCACTCATCACCAGCCTACAGTCACTTAGCTATGGTTAAAATTGATCAAAGTTTTTCACACAGGTCACTATAGAGCTTAGTCATTGCCACTTTGTTGTAATCAAATTGTTTCACACAGGTCACTCTAAGAGTTTAGTCGTATCCACTTTGTTGTAATCAAATTGTTTCACACAGGTCACTCTAAGAGTTTAGTCGTATCCACTTTGTTGTAATCAAATTGTTTCACACAGGTCACTCTAGAGCTTAATCATAGCCACTTTGTTGTAATCAAATTGTTTCACACAGGTCACTCTAGAGCTTAGTCGTAGCCACTTTGTTGTAATCAAATTGTTTCACACAGGTCACTCTAGAGCTTAATCATAGCCACTTTGTTGTAATCAAAGTTCTTCTAAAACTTAAAGGCAGTCAGTCACATCTTACATGGAAGAAGAAATACCTTGGCTGTTGACGTCTGATTAGAAATATTTTGAACATTACATCCTTGGAGTTGGCATTCCCAATGTTCAGATTTTAGTCTTTTGGGCTTATCACCTCTAGATTCATGTTTACAATGAAGGACAGTAGAGTTTTCGTTCTTATCTTTTTTTTGCACTATAGAACTTATATGTTTGAACATTTGCTGGTGTAGATTATTTTAAAGACTATGTGTTCTGAGACAGATTTATGGGGATTCTAGAAGCAGATAAGGAGAACTGTACTTGAAATAATTTCTGGCTTGTCCATCAGCCCAGAACATAGTCTAGAAACAGATCAATAGAACAGTCTAAAGACAGAGCAGTAGAAGTCTAGAAACAGATTAATAGAACATAGTCTAGAAACAGATCAGTAGAACATGGTCTAGAAACAGATCAATAGAACGTGAAACAGATCAATAGGACATGGTCTATACACAGAATTTCTGCCTTGTCCATCATCCATGAACATAGTGAGAATCTTTCTTATTCATGATTTGAATTATTACACTACTAGGTTCATTGTTTGAATTATTACACCACTAGGTTCATTGTTTGAATTATTACACCACTAGGTTCATTGTTTGAATTATTACACTACTAGGTTCATTGTTTGAATTATTACACTACTAGGTTCATGATTTGAATTATTACACTACTAGGTTCATTGTTTGAATTATTACACCACTAGGTTCATTGTTTGAATTATTACACCACTAGGTTCATTGTTTGAATTATTACACCACTAGGTTCATGATTTGAATTATTACACCACTAGGTTCATTGTTTGAATTATTACACCACTAGGTTCATTGTTTGAATTATTACACCACTAGGTTCATTGTTTGAATTATTACACCACTAGGTTCATTGTTTGAATTATTACACCACTAGGTTCATTGTTTGAATTATTACACCACTAGGTTCATTGTTTGAATTATTACACCACTAGGTTCATTGTTTGAATTATTACACCACTAGGTTCATTGTTTGAATTATTACACCACTAGGTTCATTGTTTGAATTATTACACTACTAGGTTCATTGTTTGGATTATTACACTACTAGGTTCATTGTTTGAATTATTACACTATTAGGTTCATTGTTTGAATTATTACACTACTAGGTTCATTGTTTGGACAAACCACTGCCAGCACAGGGCTCACTTTTGGACAGACTGCTGCCAGCAGTGAAGGAGGTTCATCATTGTTTGGACAGAACACAACATTTGGACAACAGCCCTCCAGGTTTTTATTCTCATTCATTCATTTGCATGTCCCTTGCAGAACTTTGCCTACCAAACAGCACTCCTGTAGGCCTCTCGGTTTTGAGCAAGATGGCCTGCCGCTGCTGCATCCATTTGCAGATCGTCAACGATGTCTTGCAGCCATCTTCGTTTTAGTCTTCCTCTCTTTCTTTTTCCCATTATGTATCCTTCCAATATGGTCATAAAATCTGGAATAGAAAAATGTTTACTCTTTCGGTCATTCAGCTTTATACACAGAGTATCTTTGTCTAAACTTAAGTCGAGAGCTTTGATTATAGTAGAAAATGTTTGTATGGAGGTGCTGCAAAGTTTGCTTGTATCATATTAGCAGATTTGTGTCTTCTTGTATCATATTAACAGATCTGTGTGTCTTCTTGTATCATGTTAACAGATCTGTGTGTCTTCTTGTATCATGTTAACAGATCTGTGTCTTCTTGTATCATGTTAACAGATTTGTGTGTCTTCTTGTATCATGTTAACAGATTTGTGTGTCTTCTTGTATCATGTTAACAGATTTGTGTGTCTTCTTGTATCATGTTAACAGATTTGTGTGTCTTCTTGTATCATGTTAACAGATTTGTGTGCCTCTATCAAGTTAACAGATTTTTGTGCCTCTATCAGATTAACAGACTTGTGTGTGTTTTAATGGAAACATAATATTCTCTTCACAGTTCATCTTCTGGGGTGGCGTTTGGCTTTGGTGGTTTAGGAGGCAAGCCATCAGAAGAGAAGGCTAAGCTAAATGTGTTTGGATCACCTCAAGTATTTGGAGGGTCAAACAACCAGACCAGCAGTGAGTATTTTTTCTTTTCCCCTAAGACCAAGAGGGATGTGACAAGTGCATGGCAGGGTGTACTAGAGGGCATCTCAAGCAATGTTCCCTTTAAGGGTTTGATGTCTGTGTCCAAAATGTTCTGCTCATGTGCAGAAAGATATTATGTGTGTAGTAATTATATATCTGTGTGTGTGTGTGTTTTTATGTATAGACACACACACACACTTTAAAGGCCTGTAAATTTAATAACAGAATAGACCTGCTGTACTTTTTCAGCAGCGGAAGTGCATCTGCCCGTTTATTTTAATTACCCTCTATTCTCTGTGTGCCCACTTGCCTCGTCACGATTCTGCTACAATACTACCAAAACTATGTGATAAAAGACACGTTGAAACATCTGATCCGAAAGTCATATCTCAACAAGAAAGAAACGGTAAAGGAAAAATGTGTACATTGTATTTTTCTTGATCGCAATTATAACACAGAAAAACATCTGGAAACTGGAAAATAAAAGTAGCAGTTCCTTTTGCGCGACTCCAAAAATTCTGTGTGCAGTATGATTTTTTTCTTTGCACAGCCACGCAGCTTAGAGGGAATAGAGATCTCAAGTAACTCTGTCTGTGTAGAGGTAACATAGATATGAACCATACTCTTGTTAGTTTGTACAGACCTATGCTGAACAGAATTTACTAGCAACAGTTCGATCTAGATCAGAGTTGCATGATGTAGCAGTCCAGGGAGAAGGATCTAGATCAAGGTTACATAATATAGCAGTGCAGGGAGAAGGATCTAGATCAAGGTTACATAATATAGCAGTGCAGGGAGAAGGATCTAGATCAAAGTTACATAATATAGCAGTCCAGGGAGAAAGATCTATATCAAGGTTGCATAATATAGCAGTCCAGGGAGAAGGATCTAGATCAAGGTTACATAATATAGCAGTCCAGGGAGAAAGATCTATATCAAGGTTGCATAATGTAGCAGTGCAGGGAGAAGGATCTAGATCAGGGTTGCATAATATAGCAGTCCAGGGAGAAGGATCTAGATCAAGGTTGCATAATATAGCAGTCCAGGGAGAAGGATCTAGATCAAGGTTGCATAATATAGCAGTCCAGGGAGAAGGATCTAGATCAAGGTTACATAATATAGCAGTGCAGGGAGAAGGATCTAGATCAGAGTTACATAATATAGCAGTGCAGGGAGAAGGATCTAGATCAGAGTTACATAATATAGCAGTGCAGGGAGAAGGATCTAGATCAGAGTTACATAATATAGCAGTGCATGGAGGTGCTAGATCAGAGTTACATAATATAGCAGTGCAGGGAGAAGGATCTATATCAAGGTTGCATAATATAGCAGTCCAGGGAGAAGGATCTAGATCAAGGTTACATAATATAGCAGTCCAGGGAGAAAGATCTATATCAAGGTTGCATAATGTAGCAGTGCAGGGAGAAGGATCTAGATCAGGGTTGCATAATATAGCAGTCCAGGGAGAAGGATCTAGATCAAGGTTGCATAATATAGCAGTCCAGGGAGAAGGATCTAGATCAAGGTTGCATAATATAGCAGTCCAGGGAGAAGGATCTAGATCAAGGTTACATAATATAGCAGTGCAGGGAGAAGGATCTAGATCAGAGTTACATAATATAGCAGTGCAGGGAGAAGGATCTAGATCAGAGTTACATAATATAGCAGTGCAGGGAGAAGGATCTAGATCAGAGTTACATAATATAGCAGTGCATGGAGGTGCTAGATCAGAGTTACATAATATAGCAGTGCAGGGAGAAGGATCTAGCATAGGTATGCAGAAATTTGTTGAGGTGTGTCTAAAAAAGTTTGGTGAATGGCAACAGAAAACAAACAAAACAGAAGATACGAACAAATTACCTTCATTGACCTTCAGAATAACCGCCATCCTTCACAACAGACTTTTGCCAAAATTCACAAAGCTTCTGGAAACACGGCAAAGGGCTCTTTAAAAATCAATCACAGAACCGCCGTCACATGTTCTTGGATTGTTGCCACGTCCACAAAACATGTGCCTTTCATGACGCTTTTCAGGTGGGGAAACAAAGAACTCCACGGGCACCAGATCAGGGGAGCACAGTGGATGATTGAGAACAGCTGAGCACTGGTGCGCATGGATCGCACGGGTCGACAGCCGACCTGAACGTGGCTCATCCTCAGTCATTTTTCCTTCCCGCCATGAAAGCGTTTGAACCAGTCATAACATACATTTTCTGCTCACGGGCTCCATCCTGTACACTTGCACCAACATTTCACATGTCTCCGGCACTGTTTTCTCCAAGTTGTAGTAGCAGAACTGCTTGTTCACCTCTTGCTCCATTGTACTGTGACCATACTTCTCACGCTGACTACGTTCGACTGCCTGCAGCAGGTTTACTCTGTCGGTCACGTGTACTCCACGCTAGGTGGCGCTTCTCAGCATGTCTCTGGATAGCCATATGCATGGCCACACTTCTGGCCCATGTTGCTGTTGAGATATCGGACCATTCACCGAGCTATTTAGACACACCATGTATGATGGAAGAAAGTGCCAGATAGAACTTTTATTGCAAAAGAAGAGAAATCTAATGTAGCTGGTGAGTGCAGGCTGAAGCTAGACTAGCACTGGTGCTAGGAGCTGATGTAGCTAGTGTGTGCAGGAAAGCTAGCCTAGCACTGGTGCTAGGGGTTGATGTAGCTGGTGTGTGCAAGGAATCTAAGCTACTGCTGGTGCTAGGGGCTGATGTAGCTGGTGTGTGCAAGGAAGCTAGGCTAGCACTGATGCTAGAGGCTGATGTAGCTGGTGTGTGTGCAAGGAAGCTAGGCTAGCACTGGTGCTAGAGGCTGATGTAGCTGGTGTGTGCAAGGAAGCTAGGCTAGCACTGATGTAGCTGGTGTGTGTGCAAGGAAGCTAGGCTAGCACTGATGCTAGAGGCTGATGTAGCTGGTGTGTGTGCAAGGAAGCTAGGCTAGCACTGGTGCTAGAGGCTGATGTAGCTGGTGTGTGCAAGGAAGCTAGGCTAGCACTGATGTAGCTGTGTGTGCAAGGAAGCTAGGCTAGCACTGATGCTAGAGGCTGATGTAGCTGGTGTGTGTGCAAGGAAGCTAGGCTAGCACTGATGCTAGGGGCTGATGTAGCTGATGTGTGCAAGGAAGCTAGGCTAGCACTGATGCTAAGGGCTGATGTAGCTGGTGTGTGCAAGGAAGCTAGGCTAGCACTGATGCTAGGGGCTGATGTAGCTGGTGTGTGCAAGGAAGCTAGGCTAGCACTGATGCTAGGGGCTGATGTAGCTGGTGTGTGCAAGGAAGCTAGGCTAGCACTGATGCTAGGGGCTGATGTAGCTGGTGTGTGCAAGGAAGCTAGACTAGCACTGATGCTAGGGGCTGATGTAGCTGGTGTGTGCAAGGAAGCTAGGCTAGCGCTGATGTAGCTGGTGTGTGCAAGGAAGCTAGGCTAGCACTGATGCTAGGGGCTGATGTATGCAAGGAAGCTAGGCTAGCACTGATGCTAAGGGCTGATGTAGCTGGTGTGTGCAAGGAAGCTAGGCTAGCACTGATGCTAGGGGCTGATGTAGCTGATGTGTGCAAGGAAGCTAGGCTAGCACTGATGCTAGGGGCTGATGTAGCTGATGTGTGCAAGGAAGCTAGGCTAGCACTGATGCTAGGGGCTGATGTAGCTGATGTGTGCAAGGAAGCTAGGCTAGCACTGATGCTAAGGGCTGATGTAGCTGATGTGTGCAAGGAAGCTAGGCTAGCACTGATGCTAAGGGCTGATGTAGCTGGTGTGTGCAGGCTGAAGGTGATGCTTATTTATCATTCTGAGAAAGATTTTCTTTATTTTTTCCTTTCATTCAAATTTATACACAGTCAGTTGTTTGCATGTTTTGACTGCCAAAGTGCATTTGCAAGCTCCAGAGAGCTTGGATTCTATCTTTTTTACCAGCTATGGTTTTCAGTCAGGCAGACTTTTCTAACCAGTCAGATAAGCAAGTTTTGTCATGGATGAAAATTTGTCAGCCGAAAGTTTTGTTTCGATTAATGGGAATATGCAGCTTTACATTATGTTTTAGCATTTTGCTATGAAATAGATTAAGTCAGGTGGTTTTATGGTTTTATATTATTACTTGCATGATGTCTCCACAGACTTGTTTGGTGGTGGAGGGAGCAGTACCTTTGGTGGCACAGACTCATCCATGAACTTTGCTACCAGCACTGGGAGATTCTCTTCTGGTGCTGGGGGAGTTGGCACTTCAGGCTTCAATGTGACCGTCAGTCAGCCGACAACTGGGGGTAACAGTGTTACTTGTTTATGTAACATTGCTGTCTGTTTTCTTGTTTCTTTCTCTCAGTGTTCTCTGTACTTTTCCTCTTGCCAGGTTTCCTCGTGTCATGTTGCTGGACGCCACGTTAATGATTGTTTGTTTTGTACTCAGCGAAACTAGCATGATCCTAAACTTGTATATCTTGTAAGAGTTTGTAACTAGAATCTTGCTTTGCTTCTTGTTGAATGTAGAATAATACTACACAGTATCTTGCTATGTTTGTATGTAGACTGATCATAGGACATATATTACTATACTTATTGTATGTAGACTAATATAGTAGGATATAACTATTCTTATTGTATATAGACTGATAACATATTACTATATTTATTGTATGTAGATTAATGACATATTAGTATTCTTATTGTGTGTAGACTAATGACATATTACGATACTTATTGGGTGTAGACTAATGACATATTACTATACTTATTGTGTGTAGACTGATAACATATTACTATATGTATTGTATGTAGACAGATACTGGACTTGGTAAACTTATTTGTCCTGTAGGATTTGGAGCTCCACCAGCATTTGGAAGTTCTCCCAGTTTTGGGGGTACGCCGGTTTTTGGGAGTAAAATGGGTGGTTTTGGTTCAAGTCCACCTTTTGGTGGTACCCCGGCCTTCGGGTCGTCCCCTGCCTTCTCAAGCCCAGCAGGCTCCGCACCCACTTTTGGAGGTGGATCTGGAGGTGGATTCAGCGGGTGTGTATGTTTTTATTAACCCACATGTTGAGTGTTAGTGGAGTTATTGCATGAATTGTTTTATGTTATAGCTTTTCTGAGTATAATGTTGGAAGTTAGTGGAGTTATTGCATGAATTGTTTTATGTTATAGCTTTTCTGAGTATAATGTTGGAAGTTAGTGGAGTTATTGCATGAATTGTTTTATGTTATAGCTTTTCTGTGTATAATGGTGGAAGTTAGTGGAGTTATTGCATGAATTGTTTTATGTTATAACTTTTCTGTGTATAATGGTGGAAGTTAGTGGAGTTATTGCATGAATTGTTTTATGTTATAGCTTTTCTGTGTATAATGTTGGAAGTTAGTGGAGTTATTGCATGAATTGTTTTATGTTATAGCTTTTCTGAGTATAATGTTGGAAGTTAGTGGAGTTATTGCATGAATTGTTTTATGTTATAGCTTTTCTGAGTATAATGTTGGAAGTTAGTGGAGTTATTGCATGAATTGTTTTATGTTATAGCTTTTCTGAGTATAATGTTGGAAGTTAGTGGAGTTATTGCATGAATTGTTTTATGTTATAGCTTTTCTGAGTATAATGTTGGAAGTTAGTGGAATTATTGCATGAATTGTTGTATAATGTTGAGTGTTAGTGGAGTTATTGAATGATCTATTGTATGTTGTAGTTTCTTATTATAGTGTTGGGTGTATACTGTGTTATGGAGTAAATAATATAAGTTGGGTAAGTATATTTTAGTTATAATATTGGATAATTTCTGCAATTCTCAGATGAAGTACTGTTTGATGTATGTGGTTTTGACTTAAGTACTGTTTGATGTATGTGGTTTTGACTTAAGTACTGTTTGATGTATGTGATTTTGACTTAAGTACTGTTGATATATTAGAGAATTAACATGTTATTGATATGTGTAAATGTAGGCATGTACTTGAAATGTGTACAAGGGCCTGGCGAGTTTGAAGGTGGTTGACAAATTTGACCAACATGTTTGCATCAAATTTTGCAGGTGGTTGACAAATTTGACCAACATGTTTGCATCAAATTTTGCAGGTGGTTGACAAATTTGACCAACATGTTTACATCAAATTTTGCAGGTGGTTGACAAATTTGACCAACATGTTTGCATCAAATTTTGCAGGTGGTTGACAAATTTGACCAACATGTTTGTATCAAATTTTGCAGGTGGTTGACACATTTGACCAACATTTTTGCATCAAATTTTGCAGGTGGTTGACACATTTGACCAACATGTTTACATCAAATTTTGCAAGTGGTTGACAAATTTGACCAACATGTTTGCATCAAATTTTGCAGGTGGTTGACAAATTTGACCAACATGTTTGCATCAAATTTTGCATGAAACTCAGCAAATCTGCTACTGAGGCCCTAGAAATGCTTCATCAGGCCTTTGGCAAACACTGTTTAGGTTGAACACAGGTATTTTGCGAACATTGTTTAGGTTGAACACAAGTCTTTAGTGAACATTGTTTAGGTTGAACACAAGTCTTTAGTGAACACTGTTTAGGTTGAACACAGGTCTTTGGTGAACACTTTTTAGGTTGAATAGAGGTCTTTGGTGAACACTGTTTAGGTCGAACACAAGTCTTTAGTGAACACTGTTTAGGTTGAACACAGGTCTTTGGTGAACACTGTTTAGGTTGAACACAAGTCTTTGGTGAACACTGTTTAGGTTGAATAGAGGTCTTTTGTGAACACTGTTTAGGTTGAACACAAGTCTTTAATGAACATTGTTTAGGTTGAATAGAGGTCTTTGGTGAACACTGTTTAGATTGAATAGAGGTCTTTGTTGAACACTGTTTAGGCTGAACACAAGTCTTTAGTGAACACTGTTTAGGTTGAACACAGGTCTTTGGTGAACACTGTTTAGGTTGAACACAGGTCTTTGGTGAACACTGTTTAGGTTGAACACAGGTCTTTTGCGAACATTGTTTAGGTTGAACACAGGTCTTTGGTGAACACTGTTTAGGTTGAACACAGGTCTTTGGTGAACACTGTTTAGGTTGAACACAGGTCTTTTGTGAACATTGTTTAGGTTGAACACAGGTCTTTGGTGAACACTGTTTAGGTTGAACACAGGTCTTTGGTGAACACTGTTTAGGTTGAACACAGGTCTTTTGTGAACATTGTTTAGGTTGAACACAGGTCTTTGGTGAACATTGTTTAGGTTGAACACAGGCCTTTGGTGAACACTGTTTAGGTTGAACACAGGTCTTTCAGAGGTATGCGATAGAAGAGGCCACAGTCACCAAGACCAAAGAAGGCACGACAAGTCTGGAGTGCAGTGAAATGCATGATAACAATTTATTTAAAAATCAAAAGCATTGTTCACTGTGAATTTTGTCCCAGCTGACATGATGTGAATTCTAACATCTATGACAATGTTCTGCGGTGATTGAGAGAAGATGTGTGAACTTTGGCACAGACACAGTTGACTGTTGCATCATGACAATGGGCCTGCAGACACATCCCTCAGAACAACACACATTTTGAAGGAAAACAGCACAGTATGGTGCTTGTCCCACACCCTCCCTATTCACTTGACCTAGCCCCCTTGTGATTTCACTTTGATCCCAAGAATGAAGTTGAAGCTAAGGAGTGTCGCTTTGACACTTTAGATGACATCCAGAGGAATTACAGGCGGCATTGGATAGTCTTGAGGAAGAGGACTTTTGCTATGCTGTTGTATTATGGAAGAAGCACTTGGATCACTGTGTTTGTTCCTAATGAGACTATTTCGAAAGTGATGGTTACCTGATTTAAATATGTTACATCTTTTATTTGTTTTTGACTTAGTCCAGGAACTTTTGACAAGCCCTCGTAAGTGTAGACATGTACTTGATACATGTAAGTGTACAGATGTGTAAGTGTAGACATGTACTTGATACATGTAAGTGTACAGATGTGTAAGTGTAGACATGTACTTGATACATGTAAGTGTACAGATGTGTAAGTGTAGACATGTACTTGATACATGTAAGTGTACAGATGTGTAAGTGTAGACATGTACTTGACACATGTAAGTGTACAGATGTGTAATAGTTGACATGTACTTGACACATGTAAGTGTACAGATGTGTAATAGTTGACATGTACTTGACACATGTAAGTGTACAGATGTGTAATAGTTGACATGTACTTGACACATGTAAGTGTACAGATGTGTAATAGTTGACATGTACTTGACACATGTAAGTGTACAGATGTGTAATAGTTGACATGTACTTGATACATGTAAGTGTACAGATGTGTAATTGTTGACATGTATAAGCACCGATACATGTAAGTGTACAGATGTGTAATTGTTGACACGTATAAGCACCGATACATGTAAGTGTACAGATGTGTAATTGTTGACACGTATAAGCACCGATACATGTAAGTGTACAGATGTGTAATTGTTGACACGTATAAGCACCGATACATGTAAGTGTACAGATGTGTAATTGTTGACACGTATAAGCACCGATACATGTAAGTGTACAGATGTGTAATTGTTGACACGTATAAGCACCGATACATGTAAGTGTACAGATGTGTAATTGTTGACACGTATAAGCACCAATACAGGTAAGCATTACTTATCACATTAAGGTAAGCATTACTTATCACATTAAGGTAAGCATTACTTATCACATTAAGGTAAGCATTACTTATCACATTAAGGTAAGCATTACTTATCGCATTAAGGTAAGCATTACTTATCACATTAATGTAAGCATTACTTATCGCATTAAGGTAAGCATTACTTATCACATTAAGGTAAGCATTACTTATCACATTAAGATGACATGTTTTTTACCTGCCTAGTTTTGCCAGTGCTGCAGCTCCCTCCTTTGGTCAGCTAGCTCAGGCAGCTTCCACTGCTCCCAGTTTTGGATCGCCCACACAAGCGCAGGCTTCACCGTTTGGAGGGGGCTTTGGGGCCGTGTTTGGTCAAACAACGGCCAGTCCAGGGTTCGGTGGAGGACAAGCGCAGGGTACGTAGATTCTAGAAGAAGCTTTGTGGCGGGTTTTATTTGTTCGCTAAACGGCCTTCCTCGTGTGAGCGCAGAGGTGTCGTGCGTTCTGCTATCCCAGCCCGTCTGATTTTGTCAGGCGGGAAATCGCACGCACACAAACTGATCATGCATGTTTTTAAAATGCAGCATTTGAACGGGCTGGCCTTTTTTTTGTGTGCGCAGAACACATCACTGTGTTTGAGTGATGAATATGAATTTAAATATGAGCGGTAGATTTCAAAATAACATGCTGGAAGTGTGAATATGAAATGCCATATTGAAGCCTTTTATTCAGAAGTAAGCTGTGAAGTTATTGGTACATGAGATCAGTTGTCTCACTGGGTGGCAAGAACTTCTGACCTAAGTTCTCTTACTAACTAGCTAGCACTGGTTATAGCTATCATTAACTGACTAGCACAGGGTACATCAAATTATTACTGGTTACATCTATCACTGACAAGCACTGGTTATGTCTATCACCAACTAGCACTAATTAAATCTATCACCAACTAGCACTAATTAAATCTATCACTAACTAGCACTGGTTAAATCTATCACCAACTAGCACTGGTTAAATCTAACACCAACTAGCACTAATTAAATCTATCACCAACTAGCACTAATTAAATCTATCACTAACTAGCACTGGTTAAATCTAACTCAAAATAGCATACATGTCTCATTAATGGCAAGTTACAGCTATATTATAAAGATGCTGATGCCCAGACTTGAACACAGCTCTCATACATCATTCTTGTCCATCTCCAGGTTTTGGGGCCAGTTCTTCCTTTGGGTAAGTTCCATCTGTCTGTTGATATGCAAGGACAGGTGTCAGTACAGCTGTACTGTTACACATGTCACAGTGTTTGTGTTTTCTTATTTTACACTGTTTCTCATATTAAGCTGTTTTATTATTGCTGTTGTCAGATGTCTTCTTCTGCCTGGATCAGCAAGATGATGCTTGCTGCAGCCAATATAGTGAAGATGTTGAGACACAGCATTGGGCTGGATTGGGAGTGGGCTGCGGGGGCTGTTGTTTCAGCCTCTGAGGGGAGCTAACCGTGGACCCCTGCGGCAAAACACTTCTGCCAAAGAAAGCGTGGGGGAAAACGGACATCACTGTTAGTGCAATCCACTCCTGTTCTTCTTATGTGTGATCTTGGAAGGCCAGGCCGGCTGCCTCCACCCAGCCGGAGTTGACAGTATATTTAGCTTCCTTTTAACTTCTTAGATTTCCACCTGTTTTCTATTTATACTCTACTTTTTTGTCTTAGCCCCTTGAATTTTGCTGCAGTTCTTCGTTCATCAGTTTCACGTTATCTCCCAGCTTCCCTTCTTTCCTGCCCACCTCCACCACCTTCTTCTCTAGCGGCCTAGGGATATTTATTGCCTTCTGATCTCTCTCCTTTAGACAAATATTTTGGCCAAACACCATAAGATATAACATGTTATTGGCAGAAATGCAGATGAATCCACTGACAGCAATTATTGAGGAAAGACGCTGGCGATAGTTGGGACATGTGCTCCAAATGACTGACAACTCACTACCAAAAACAACACTAAGATGGACACCACAAGGGAACAGAAGTAAGGGTAGACCAAAAGAGACATGGAGAAGAACAACAGAAAGGATGTTGAGCAATAGAGGGCTCACCTGGGCAAGAGCAGAAAAAAAAGGCAAAGGACAGGCATTTGTGGAAAACCCTTGCAGAAGCCCCATGTGCCCTGGGCACTTAAGGTTCAGAGAGAGAGAGATCTCCTGCATACCACCCCCACCCCCCAACCTGTATCGTTCTCTCCCTTTCGCCGCTGCTAACATCTGATTGGTTCAATTTGTTTTCCTTTGTGGTCTCTCAGCCACATCTTTAGGGCTTATTCTGTTGTATTGTGTACAAGGAAGGATGCCACAAAGCTACGTTTTTCATGTTCATTTTTCTTATTATATGTTGTTTTGTTTTTGTATGTAATCCTTGAAAAAGACTCATGCCAAAATATTGGATGTTGTATGTTTTTCATAGAGACAGCACTAAAACACACAAAGTCACATGAAGTTACCATAGTCATGGGAGATTTTAATACCAAAGTTGGTAAAGGAAGAACTTCGGACATCGTTGGTGACTATGGACTGGGGGAGAGGAATGACAGAGGTTATAAATTAATTGAATGGGCAAGAATACATAGCATGGTTGTAGGAAACACCTGGTTTAAACAACATCCTCGAAGACTGGCAACGTGGTGCAGCCCAGACAAAAAGACTTTTAACCAGACAGACTACATATTAATCAACAAACAATTCCGCAATGCATTACTGACAACAAAAACCATGCCAGGCGCTGACTGCAATAGTGACCATGATCCACTCTGTGGAAAAGTTAGAATAAAGCTAAAGAAAGCAGGCAGAAAAGTGAGAAACATCAAACTGAATACAGAACTTCTTAAAAATGACCAAGAATTGCGAGAACAATACAAAGTTATTATAACAAATAGATACAATGCAATAGCAAAGATAAATAGTATAGATGAACAATGGGAAATGTTAAGAGATTCTATCCACCAAACTGTTAAGGAGATAATACCACCGAAAAAAGAAGCCCCTAAAAATAAATGAATGACAGACGACATCTTAGAACTGATGGACAAGAGGAGGAGGAGTAAAAACAACGAGGAAAAATATAGCAAGATAAATAAAGAAATAAGACGCAAATGCAGAGAAGCAAAAGAAGTGTGGTTAAATGAACAGTGCAGACAGATAGAGGACACTCATAATAAAGACAGCAAAAACATGCATAAACGAATTAATGAACTCACAGGCAGGAAAACAAAATATACCACAGGATGCCTGAAATCGAAAGAAGGTAAAATGTTAATGGGAAAAGAAGACATTGTGGACAGGTGGACAGAGTATATCGGTGAGCTATATGGAGGAGAAAGACCAGAATTAACACCAGATACTGAAAACTGTGATGGACCGCCAATACTTGAAGATGAAATCATAGATGCCATCAAACACATGAAGAAAGGAAAAGCGACTGGGCCTGATAATATAACAATAGAAGAAATAGAGGCACTAGAGGAGACAGGAATAAAAATAATAACCAAGTTACTGAATGATATTTACAACAGTGGTTATATTCCCAGTGACCTGATTAAATCCACGTTTATAGCACTACCAAAGAAACCAGGTGCAAAGGAATGTGACGACCACCGGACTATCAGCCTCTCATGTCATATAACGAAGCTACTTTTGAGAATAATTATGAGAAGAACAAGGAAAAAGATAAAAATGGAAATAGCAGATGAACAGTTTGGATTTGTTGAAGGAAAGGGAACACACAATGCCATTTATGCTTTACGAACACTAACAGAAAGAGCTTTAGAAGTACAGAAAGATTTCTACTTATGCTTCATTGATTACACCAAGGCATTTGACAAAGTGAAACATAGTGAAATTATTAAAATGCTTGAAGACATCAATATAGACGGCAAAGACTTGAGGATTGTAAAACATCTATACTGGCAGCAAGAAGCAGCAGTTCGAGTTGAAAATGGAATTGGAAAATACCAACCTATAAAACAAGGGGTGCGACAAGGATGTGTACTATCTCCAGATCTTTTTTCTCTGTACAGCGAGAATATTCTAAGAACAATCATCAGAGAACCAGGCATAAAAATTGGAGGATACAATATTAACAACCTTCGGTATGCTGACGACACAATACTGATAGCGGAGAACCAACAAGACCTGCAAAATCTCTTGGATAAAGTCGCCAAAGAAAGTGAACAGAAAGGCCTTACTTTGAACATCAAAAAGACAGAGACTATGGTTATATCTAAGAAACAGAATCCACCAGCATGCAGTATTCAATTAAACGGAACCATTCTAAAGCAGGTGCAGAAATTCAAATACCTTGGAGCAGTAATAACTTCAGATGGGAAATGCAAAACAGAAATTAGGAACAGAATAGGCCAAGCAAAGACTGCATTTCAGAGAATGAGAAACATATTAGTTAACACATCCTTATCAATTAATGTTAGAAAACGAGTCCTAAAATGCTATATTGAACCTATATTGTTATATGGAAGTGAATCATGGACAATAGGCAAGTCTGCACAAAAATCATTGGAAGCAGCAGAAATGTGGTTTATTAGAAGAATGTTGCGAATCCCCTGGACAGCAAAAATAACTAATGAAGAATGTATGAGAAGAGCTGGAGAGACAAAAAACCTTGTCAGAAAGATAAGAGAGAGACAATGTACTTTCATAGGACATGCAATGAGAAGAGGGGGCATTGAAAATATTATAACAACAGGAAAAATAGAAGGAAGAAGATCAAGAGGAAGACCAAGAGAAATGATACTGGACAGTCTGACGGGATGGTGTGAGAGGAGATCACCAACTGAACTGATGGCCTGCATGAAGGATCGGGTACTCTGGAGAAGCATAATAGCCAACGCCAGTCGGCACGGCAGCTGATGATGATGATGATGATGTTTTTCATTATTTGTGTTTTTTTTCTCACTTTTCTCACTCTCTCTTTCACTTTGTAAAATTGAACCATACACCTCTGTCTACTTTTATTACTAGAATCAGTTTTACTGCAGTTGTTATCTCGTTTATCTGAGCTAAAAACCAGGTGGTATGCAGCACTTCTTTACCAGACTCCACCACCATCGAAACTATAGTGATCCTTCCCCTGTTAGGTCAGGTCAGGCTTGTTGCTTTGGGTACCAGTGGAGAGGTGGGACACGGTCTTGGTTTGTCAGTGATTCACCAGCTTTGATGCTAGCCTGGGTTATCTGTGTGTTGCTGACTGCCAAATCGGACATTGTCTGTGCTCCAAACTTAGATATAAAGTGTTTTTAAAATAGAGATATGAGATAGTGTTTGTCTGTTTATCCCTTGTGTTTTCTGTAGTTATTTGTATGCTTCTCTTTAGTGTTTTTGGTCTGCTTGATCTGGATTATATTTTAGTTGTTTTTTTGTTTTTGTCCAGGTGTTTGTTTCTTGTGAGCATCATTGTTATCTCCCTTACTTGTTACACCAACTCTGTCCACAGAGTCAACCCAGCATTCAGCTCCTACAGGGGCTGATCCGTCTAGAGTCAGCCGTCATGAAATCATCAGCCAGAGTCAGAGAAAACTATGAAATCATTTAGCAGGATCAAAGAAAACAGACCGTGATAGTTCCATGAGGAGTCAGGTGCAAGACAGCAGTGATGTCACCATGAAGAGTCAGCTATGACACAAGATGATACTGTCCTCGGCTTTCAGCTTTATCAAGAAATTGTTCACCATTCTTGAGTCAGATATAGATTGAAATGATAGTCTAGTAGAAATGGTTATGATGAAGGATTAATACTGCTTTCTGTAGTCAGCTAAAACAAGGGATGATAAAGTCAGATAAAACTAGGGATGATACAATCAAATAGAGTCAGCTAAAACTGAGGATGATATAGTCAGCTAAAAACGAAGGATGATACAGTCAACTAGAGCCAGCTAAAACGAGGGACGATATAGTCAGCTGAAACAAGAGATGATATAGTCAGCTAAAGTCAGCTAAAAAAAGGGATGATACAATCAGATAGAATCAGCTAAAACAAGGGATGATATAGTCAGCTAAAAACAAAGAATGACAGTCAACTAGAGTCAGCTAAAACAAGGGATGATGCAGTCAACTAGAGCCAGCTAAAACAAGGGATGATATAATCAAATAGAGTCAGCTAAAACAAGGGATGATATAGTCAGCTAAAAACGAAAGATGACAGTCAGCTAGCTAAAACAAGGGATGATATAGTCAGCTAAAACCAGCTAAAACAAGGGATGATATAATCAAATAGAGTCAGCTAAAACAAGGGATGATACAGTCAACTAGAGTCAGCTAAAACAAGTGATGATACCAACATGTAAGCTCAGCAGTGTAACAGACCACCATCTAGAATCAGCTTAAAAAAAAAAAAAAGATGATAATTGTCATCATGTGTAATAGAAGATAATGTCAGCACTGAGCAGAGAGATTTTGTTTTTGCAGAAAATTGTGAACAGGCAAAACAAAACTTGCTGGTTGTTTTTATTGTTGCATATTGTAATGTTATGAATCATATGTAATACAAGCTTTAATCATTTGTAACAGATTATCATCTTATAATGTAACATTTGACATCAGGAATTAAGTGATTTGCTCATTTCATCATTTAAGGTTGCCATGAAAATCTGCATGTACAGCGATGATAGGGTGTAGTAGTCCACGACCTGACACGCTGTCAGTACAGCAAAGTGGTTTTAGCTGGGATATGTTAAACAGCCGGACGTTTATCCTATCAGAGGACAGAGTACGCTCGGTTTCTGACAAAATGGGCTGCTGGGGTTTTTTATTTTTCCAGTAATTTATACATGACAGAAACACTGGAGTTGTAGAAGGACACAGTGCTAGAGAGGAAGGGTTGGTTTGTGGTTGGCATGTGCTTGGTAGTTGCAGCTGTACAAATATTTCTGTGAATTACTGGTTGTGAATGAGTTGATATGTAAGAGAAGCCAGTGTGTGGCGGGCAGGCTGGCACAGTTCTCGGTGATTGTTTGCCTGATGGCTGCCTTGTTTAGGATTGTTACTCTAGGAATCATCCGGAGCAGTCAGTTTTGTTCTTGCAGTCCCAGACTTAAACGTGAATTTGATCAGGTTTTATTTCTCTCTGGGTATTTCAATACCAAATATTTCATCACATTCATTATCATGAGTATCCTGACCTGATTTTCACACTACGTCACACTGCTATCATGTGCTTGTATTGGGTGCAAACTTCTTGCTATATACAGATTATCCTTTGTGGGTACTTTCTGTAGAAATCTACAGTTTTCAGTCAGCCATCCCAAAAACTTGCGTACGAAGGTGACTCCATAATTATTTGATCGATTTGACGCTGAATTTAATCATTACCTGTGTCTAGTACATAATCTTGCAGTGTTGTATAATTCAGCAGAGAGAGGGATCACACTGGACAAATTACTGTTTTAGGTTTTCTGTTAGGTCTCATGTGAACTATTTATTATCTACCACATTTGAGTTAATTCAGTTATTTGTGCAAGTATTTTACATTTTTATATTTAGATTTTCTTTCAAGTACAGATCCTTGACTTTTTCATTTTTTTTTTTTTTTAACCTGAATGCAAATCAATTATTTGTCACATCTTTGGTATTCAGTCATTTTTGTAGAGTCTTTGCCAGAAGTAGATAGTTTTCAATACATGTCTACATTTAATGCTGTCTTTGTGACAGCTTGAGTACATGTCTACATTTAAAGCTGATGTCACAGCAGTTTTAACCTAAGGTGTTTGTACAAACATGGCATAACACTGACACCAGTCTGTGTGACAGCTGGAAGGTACATGTCTACATTTAAAGCTGATGTCACAGCAGTTTTAACCTAAGGTGTTTGTACAAACATGGCATAACACTCACACCAGTCTGTGTGACAGCTGGAAGATACATGTCTACATTTAAAGCTGATGTCACAGCAGTTTTAACCTAAGGTGTTTGTACAAACATGGGATAACACTCACACCAGTCTGTGTGACAGCTGGAAGATACATGTCTACATTTAAAGCTGATGTCACAGCAGTTTTAACCTAAGGTGTTTGTACAAACATGGGATAACACTCACACCAGTCTGTGTGACAGCTGGAAGATACATGTCTACATTTAAAGCTGATGTCACAGCAGTTTTAACCTAAGGTGTTTGTACAAACATGGCATAACACTGACACCAGTCTGTGTGACAGCTGCTGACAAGTTTGTATTGGCTGAGACTGTGTCCTGCTAGAGTTTGGTTCCATACAGTCCTCACACATCATAGCTGTATGTGTCTTGTAATCATTTCACAGTTTGCTTCAGTGTTAAATAAATGATTCTTTCCAACTCTAGGATTTACATGTTCAGTCTTATCTCTGTAGTCTTGTTGTTGTTATTGTATTCATGTAATCATTATTGTTTGTTTGTTGGTGCCTACATATTCACTGTTGTTCATTGTTGCTTAAAATCATTGTTTACTGTTGCTTTCATAGTCATTATTGTTAATTTTTGCTTAGATAATTTTATTGTTCCTTATTGTTGCTTGTGTGGTCTCGTGTAATCCTTATTGCTTGTTAATTGTTGCTCACATAATCATTACTGTTCATTGTTTCTCGTGTAAGCATTCAGTCAGTCAGTCACTTCTCATGGATTCAGTCAGTCAGTCACTTTCATGGATTCAGTCAGTCAGTCACTTTCATGCATTCAGTCAGTCAGTCACTTTCATGCATTCAGTCAGTCACTTTCATGCATTCAGTCAGTCAGTCAGTCACTTTCATGCATTCAGTCAGTCACTTTCATGCATTCAGTCAGTCAGTCACTTTCATGTCCCTTGGGGAACTTTGTAGGCCTCTTGGTTGTAAGCTAGATGCCAGCTGCTGCTGCTGCTGATGATGCTGCATCCATTTGCAGCCATCTTTGCCTTGGTCTTCCTCTCTCTCTTTTCCTCATTATGTGCCCTTCCAAGATGGTCTTATCTAAATTCTCATGACGTGTAAGCATTACAGTTCATTAATTGCTCCTCATTTAATCATTGTTCATTAAGTTCATATAATCTTTACAGTTCGTTTAGTTGTTGTCGTAGCTGTGTTTATGTAATCATGTTTGCATTAATCATTGATCATAATCATGTTTGCTTTAATCATTGATCATAATCAAGTTCATATAATACCATGTTCGTATAATTTTTACAAAGACAAATTATACATACATCAAATATGGCATGGCTAAATGAATATGAGAGTTTATATGTACATAAATCATTGCTTATCTGCATTGGATCTCTCTCTCTCTCTCTTTCTGAACCTTAAGTGCTCAGGGCACATGGGGCTTCCGCAAGGGTTTTCCACAAATGCATTGTATCTAGGGGCTAGATTTTGTATCATGGATCCACTTTGGGCAAATTTCTGAGATCTGTGCTGTTTTCTTACATTGATCTGTTTTATAGTATGATTTTTTTTATCTGTAAGTAGTTGATTATATGGTTACATTGTTCAATTTTGTAACATGGTTTTTGTCTGTAAGTAGTTGACTACATGGTTACATTGTTCTGTTTTGTGTTATAGTTTTTGTCTGTAAGTAGTTGACTACATGGTTGCATTGTTCTATTTTATGTTATAGTTTTTTTTTTTAATAAGTAGTTGACTACATGGTTACATTGTTCTGTTTTGTGTTATAGTTTTTGTCTGTAAGTAGTTGACTACATGGTTACATTGTTCTGTTTTGTGTTATAGTTTTTGTCTGTAAGTAGTTGACTATATGGTTACATTGTTCTGTTTTGTGTTATAGTTTTTGTCTGTTAGTAGTTGACTATATGGTTACATTGTTCTGTTTTGTGTTATAGTTTTTGTCTGTAAGTAGTTGACTATATGGTTACATTGTTCTGTTTTGTGTTATAGTTTTTGTCTGTTAGTAGTTGACTATATTTTCAATATGTGCTGGAGCACAGGTAAGTTACCTCAAATCTGGAAGGAAGCAAGCATGGTACCACTGCTAAAACCAGGGAAAAACAGTGATACTGCCTCCAGCTACAGGCCAATCAGTCTCACTAGCTGCCTATGCAAAACGATGGAACACATCATTGACCTGAGGCTAAAATGGTACCTAGAAAGTGAAAACCTTCTCGTTCCACAACAAGCAGGATTTAGGCAGTACGGAAGATCAAGTGACCTATCTCTCTCAAGAGATTGAGGATGCATTCCAAGAGAAAAACCTTGTACTAGCAGCGTGGATAGACCTAAAGAAAGCCTTTGATAAAGTATGGAAATAAGGTCTGCTGTGGAAACTAAGAAACTGCAATGTGAATGGAAGACTGTACAACTAGATAAAGTCCTATTTACACAATAGAAGAGCTAGAGTAGTAATGGATGGACACAAAAGCCAGAAAGTACTTCTGCGACACGGTGTACCACAAGGAGTCCTTTCGCCTACACTTTTCTTTGTATTCATTAATGACCTGGTCAAGGAACTTCCCTATGGAATCAAAGCGGCACTGTATGCAGATGATCTGGTCATGTGGTGTACAGATGAATATGCGACAATTGCTACACAGATACTCCAAAGAGTAGCAGACATCTTGACATCATGGACAAACAAATGGTGTGTAAGTATCAACACAGAGAAATCAAGTACCACTCTGTTCACCCTCTCATCTAAACAGAAAGCAGGTAAGGTCTTTGTAAATGAAATACCCTTAAGGATGGACAACCAACCCACTTACTTAGGAGTGACTCTTGACTCAAAACTGACGTGGAAACAACACATCAACAGTGCAGAAGCAAAAGCCAGAAGAAAACTAGCCATATTAAGAAAATTGAGTGGAACCACATGGGGAGCTAGTGAAAGAATCCTAAAGAATGTATATCAGCAAAGTATTCTACCACATTTAGAATATGGCTCAACATCTTGGTGCACAGCATCAAACACTACGCTGCATAATCTAGACAAGGTTCAAAATCAGTCACTACGGATTATCACAGGTGCCATGAGGTCCACACCAATAGTAGAAATGCAGAAAATAGTTGGTGTTCAACCGCTAAAGGAACGTAGAGACACAAAGGTCATGACCATGGGAGAAAAATTCCTTAGCTCTGTAAGCCATCCCCTGAAGGAGAGATTCAATAACTTGGCATTAGGATGGCTTAAAAGAAGCAGCTTCATTCATCAGGCCAAGCGTATGCGTAAGCTGATACCTGACCTTCCAACTGTAGTCGCTCCATTATCATCTGTACCAGAGCATACACCATGAAAAGAAGCAGATTATGCACAAATAACTATTCAGAATGAAGTGAAAGGTGTGCAGAATGGTGAGATGCAGAGCAGTCTTGTAAGATCAACAGCCATACTTAGTTCTAGATGACAAATATCCATGTGACACCTGGATACGTGTGTATACAGATGGATCTGCACATAATGCCATAAAGAATGGAGGGGCAGGAGCATATATTGAATATCCAAACAACACCATTGACAAGATTTCCATACCCACTGGTAAATACTGCAACAACTTTGATGCAGAAGTTAGGGCAATTATTGCTGCAGTTGAAAAACTATCAGACTCCAGAATTGATACATGTCCTGTAGTAATTCTCACAGATGCAAGATCAGTACTGGAAGCTCTTCAGTGCAACAAACTACCAGACCTTAAAGATGCCATGTCAAAAATTGGCTTACAACATGGATTCACTTTGCAATGGATTCCCTCCCACTGTGGGATACCAGGCAATGAGAAAGCTGACCATCTGGCCAAAGAGGGCACTGAAATGGAGCAACCAGACATACCAATCACCTATAATCAGAAGAAAAGCATGATAAAAACCTACAGGAAGCCACAAACACCACCACATGATGACTATCACATGCTAAACAGAAAGGAACAAGTCACCATCTTCCGTCTCCGAACAGGACACAGCCGACTCCGAAGTCATATGTATACAAAGTTTAAGGTTGGTACTACTAATCTGTGTACATGTGCCCAGGTGCCCCAAACTGTGGAACATATCTTCCAGAACTGCATCAACTACGAGACACTGAGAAATAATTACTGGCCCAGTGAAACCACTAAAGAAGATAAGCTCTATGGTTCCATACATGAGTTACAAAAAACAGTGAAATTTATCCAAGAGACAGGACTGCAGATATAGACAGACAATGTGAACGAAGAAGAAGTAGTTGACTATATGGCTACATTGTTCTGTTTTGTGTTATAGTTTTTGTCTGTTAGTAGTTGACTATATGGTTACATTGTTCTGTTTTGTGTTATAGTTTTTGTCTGTTAGTAGTTGACTATATGGCTACATTGTTCTGTTTTGTGTTATAGTTTTTGTCTGTTAGTAGTTGACTATATGGCTACATTGTTCTGTTTTGGTGCCCTTGCTGCGAAGGCGTCAACTTCAGTTTCCAGTGTTCTAGGATAGCAGTCACCGCAGGCAGTTAACCTGAAGGACAAAGCAGCTCTGATGTGAAGAAACTTGTAAGCTTGCTGCAGTGATACACTGTCAGTGAAGAGCATTATCTTAGCTGATCTCTGTTTATGTCATACTGTCTCGCAGAGTATTTGTTCATTGTCACATTATTTGATCTGGTTATTGTTCATATCATATTTTGTCATTTGTATGTGTCACATTTTTTTTTAAAAGTCTGGTACTTGTTTATGTCACATTATCTGATCTGATACTTATGTTTCAGGATCTTATTTGATCCTTTGTCACATTTTCATATCTGCTCCTTTGTGTCTTATATGTTCATTCTCTGTCACATTATCTTATCTGGTCCTTGTTTATGTCAAATTACATTATCTTGTTCTTGTTTATGTCACATATGCCACCTGTTTATGTCATATTACCTGCCACTTGTTCATGTCACATCCTATTTTCTGCCACTTGTTTATGCTGCATTATCTTATCTGCCACTTGTTTATGTCACAATATTTTATCTTCTACTTATTTGTGTCACACTATCTTCCATTTGTTTATGTAACATTATCTTATCTGCCACTTACTTATGTCACATTATTTTATCTTCCACTTGCTTGTGCCATATTATCTTCCACTTGTGTGTGCCACACCGTCTTATCTTCCACATGTTTGTGTCACGTTATCTTATCTGCCATTTGTTTATGTCACATTACCTTCTACTTGTTTATGTCATGTTATCTTATCTGACTGACATCTGAGGTGCTGAAATCAAATGGTATTTTCCCAGCTGAGAAAAACTTGAAGGATTTGCCTCAGAATGTTGTAGCTGATGAAGACGTGAAGCAGAATGTTGTAGCTGATGAAGACGTGAAGCAGAATGTTGTGGCTGATGAAGACGTGAAGCAGAATGTTGTGGCTGATGAAGACGTGAAGCACATCAGTTTTAGCTGCCCTGTTAGAAGATTCTTTGGAATGTAAACACAGGACATTCATGTCACATACAAGAACATCAGACTTCTCCTCATTGTCACACAAGACAGACATGTCACATACAAGAACATCAATTAGACTCATCACTGTCACACAAGGCAGACATGTCACACACATGAACATCAGTTAGACACCTTATCATTGTCACACAAGAGAGACATGTCACAAGAACATCAGTTCCTTATCAAGACAGACATGTCACATACAAGAACATCAATTAGACTCATTATCATTGTCACACAAGACAGACATGTCACATACAGGAACATCAATTAGACTCCCCATCACTGCCAAAGCTGTGTATTTCAGTGAAGGGAAAATGGTGTCAACAGCCATCAGACTTCAACAAGAACTATAAGTTACCAGAAAATAAGTCGCATTAGGCTGCCTCAACAAGCATTAGCAATATTAACCTACTGTACAAACATGGCGTAACACTCACACAAGGCTGCCTGTATCATCTGTGACTACTCCAACTACTGGACCACTCAAATATATAACAACCTAACGGAGTTTAGCAATGTATAACAACCTAACAGTTTAGCAATGTGTAACAACCTAACAGAGTTTAGCAAGTGCTGGACCAGTCAAATGTATAACAACTTAACAGAGTTTAGCAAGTGCTGGACCAGTCAAATGTATAACAACTTAACAGTTTAGCAATGTATAACAACTTAACAGTTTAGCAATGTATGACAAGCTAACAGTTTAGCAAGTAGCAATTGTTTTTTCTATTTTTATTTTTCTGTCAGTGCAGATTGGACTTTCAGATGTGGACTTTTGCTGCACAAAAGAACTAGCCAACACCTCAGATATGATAGTTCAGTATTCCTAGCATCTCTGATACAAAAAATTCAATATTCCCAACACCTCAGATATGATATTTCAGTATTCCTAGCATCTCTAATACAAAAGTTCAATATTCCCAACACCTCTAAAAGTATTCCTAGTACAACAGATCAGTATACCTAAAATCTCTAATATAATAGATCAGTATTCCTAACACCTCTAATAAATCAGTATTCCTAACATTTCTAGTATAACAGATCAGTATTCTTAACATCTCTAATATAATAAATCAGTATTCTTAACATCTCTAGTAGAATAGCTCAGTATTCCCAAAACCTGTTACAACAGCACAGCTTCTTAACACTCTAGTATATTTTGATGTTCTGGTAGAACAGATCAGCATTTTTAACACATCACTAAACATTTTGTGCAGAGTTACAGTGGCACTAAACAATGTTTTATGTAGAGTTACAGTGCCACTAAACAATATTTTATGTAGAGTTACAGTGGCACTAAACAATATTTTATGTAGAGTTACAGTGGCATTAAACAATATTTTATGTAGAGTTACAGTGGCACTAAACAATTTTTATGTAGAGTTACAGTGCCACTAAACAATATTTTATGTAGAGTTACAGTGCCACTAAACACGATGCTTTGGTTAGACCATTTGTTTCATAAGTAATTTAACATTGTTTGATTCATCTTGTTTTCAGCAACATGCAGTCAATATAACATGCAAGAGTTCAAATATATCAAAGAAAAAATATATGAAATCTACAGGTAGGCTGAAAACACATATTAATTAAGGCAGAAAACAAGGTTTACAGATGGACAACAAAAGCCTTTCAGTGAAACCAAGTCTTCTGCTCCATGTTATGAACAATATTCCCCAAACTTGTAAACATCTGGGTATGTTCAAGAAAATATATGCTAAAAATAGCTAAATGTAACATAATGCAGCATAACAACCAGTTATAAATGCCAACATTCATGTCTGCTAATAATTTCAATCTGAGTCCGAAGGTTAATTTTCATTTTTGGAGCCACACTTATAAGGTTACAAAAGATTTTAGCAAAACATTGTCTACAGAATACAAGGGATGGATCTATTTTAGCAAAACATCGTCTACAGAACACAAGGGATGGATCTATTTTAGCAAAACATCATCTACAGAACAAAAGGGATGGATCTATTTTAGTGAAACATCATCTACAGAACACAAGGGATGGATCTTTTAGCAAAACATCATCTACAGAACAAAAGGGATGGATCTATTTTAGCAAAACATCTACAGAACACAAGGGATGGATCTATTTTAGCAAAACATCATCTACAGAACACAAGGGATTGATCTATTTTAGTAAAACATCATCTACAGAACACAAGGGATGGATCTATTTTAGTAAAACATCATCTACAAAATACAAGGGATGGATCTATTTTAGCAAAACATCATCTACAAAATACAAGGGATGGATCTTTTAGCAAAACATCATCTACAAAATACAAGGGATTGATCTATTTTAGCAAAACATCGTCATACAGAACACAAGGGATTGATCTATTTTAGCAAAACATCATCATACAGATCACAAGGGATGGATCTACATTTAATGGTAACTTCATAGCTAAATCACATCATGTGATTATTCTGATGAGCAGTAAGTCTTCTCATATAATACAAGAGAAAAATCACATTTATATATATATATATGTTCAAAAATGTGAAAAAAAAAGTATAACAAAACACACATGGTGAACTCTTCTACATCAAAGTCATTCACAACCGATGTAAACAAATGTAGAAAAAAAAATAAAATTGCTAAATTTGGAAGATTTCTCTACAAATAAAAGTAACGCTGAGACAAGGAGTTATGATGTAATCAGACACTTTACATCATGACATTAGAGTTCAGGACCAGTGGTGTAATCACAGAATACTTTACATCATGACATTAATAGTCCAGGACCAATGATGTAATGAGAAGACCTGTTACATCGTGACATTAGTTTTGCCTATCCACTTTTAGGTGCTGTCACTTTGTTTCTCTGAGTTTGTCTCAGTGCGTATAAATTCTGACTTAGTAAACCAACTATAAAGACATAGTATGACGTACATTTGGTATACATAACTTCAAGCAACAGCTTAAGCATGGCCTTCTGGTTTTTGTGTGCTGTTTCTCATAGCAGTGGTTATATCTACTGCATTTCTCTTCATCACACACCATCCTTTTTTTTTTCAAATCTCGATGATATCAGCAAATGTCTCATGATCAGGTTTTTTGACAACTCTTGACAGTAAAATATAAGATTTTTGTGATGTTTCTAACTTTTATTTTCTGAAAAAAAGGAGACCAAGTCTGACCAATTCCGTCTTCTGGTATCTAACAACGAACCATTCCTTTATACTTTTGCTTGTGAAATGTGGCCAGTTTTATCAAGGAAATCAAGAAAAGAGTTGAGACGTTTATTCTTAAAATAGCAACAGACGAGAAAGACGTCTGATGACTTAAGTGATGTTTTTATGACATTTCACCATCAATTTAGCGATGATTTAACTTCAAGCATTGTTTATTGTTTTGCTTTATGAAAATTTGTTGAAATTTCTCAGCTGATGAAATTTTGCCAGAGTTTTTCTCTCTTTCTTCCGCGATTATTGTTTAAAATCCGTGTTGGACAGAGTTGCTTGCCCACAGACTCCACAAGACAGAACTATCCACTAATGGGGTCACAATTTGCTTTCTCGTTTGGGGCTCCTACTTTGACTTTTCCACACAGGCGGGATGACACAGACCGGCTTTCCACGGCGAGGATGCCACACGAGCATCTGTGCAGAGTTGGCACATGGCGGCGTCAGGGCGCAGCGTGGGATGGGAACGTTGTAGTCAAGAATGATTGGCTGGCGGGGTATTGGGTTGCTGATCAGGGTTGCTCTTGAGCCTAGAGGGCATCGAGGATCTACAGCAATTTCTAACTGCATACACCAGGATATTGTCTGTGGGTTACAAGTTTGGAAGAGGCTTTCTAAATAAAGAACTAAAGTATCCAACGGAAGAAAATTCTACATAATGCACAGACATACACACAGATGTGAACATCTCGTGATGAGGAGACGTACATGTATATAAATATGAATACCACGCAACCAAGAGACATTCATAAATGCGAATACCATACAACCAGAAGACATACATAAATGTGAAAACCAAACAAGACTAGGAGACATATATAAATGTGAATACCACACAAGACTAGGAGATATACATAAAATGTGAATACTACACAAAATTAGGAGGCATACATAAATGTGAATACTACACAAAACTAGGAGACATACATAAAATGTGAATACCATACACTCTTAGAAACACTGCATAATGAAGAGATGTAAGTGTAAATGAATGTCACATTATGGAGACATACATAAACATGAAATGAATGTCACATTATGGAGACATACACAAACATGAAATGAATGTCACATTATGGAGGCATACACAAACATGAAATGAATGTCATAATATGGAGACATACATAAACATCAAATGAATGTCACATTATGGAGACATACACAAACATGAAATGAATGTCACAATATTGAGGCATACACAAACATGAAACGAATGTCACAATATGATGATGTAGTATATGATCTACTAGATTACTCAAAACTAGATCACAGATGATGTAGTGTATGATCTACTAGATGACTCAAAACTAGATCACAGATGATCTCTAAAGTGTATACATAAAATTTGTTAATTAAAAATGAAATAAGTGCTGAATTGTAAGATTATTACCTGCATGACAAAGCTCTTCATGGTGACCATATTCCAGGCAACCAGCCACACATAGAAACTCTGGTCTCGGACAATGTGGGTTAGGTTTGGTTCAAGCTGATGGCGATTGGCTGGATTGCGCCAAGTGACGTGTGGGTGGAAGTTATCGTTCATGTACACAGTGGCGGTCTGGTACCTATCACAAGGCCCCTTGAAGATCACCGTCTCATTACGGGAACCGTACCAGGGATAATGGCGGCCATCGCAGTCAGAGATCATTGTCTGCTTGCCAGATGTTAGTTCTGGAAATTCCCAGCTGGTGCTGCATCAGTCATAAACAAAGTAAAATCAATTAGGAAAAAAAAAACAAATTTATGACAAAATTTTGTTAAAAGTTTTTACAATTTTCTGTGCGTGTTTTGTTACGAAGAATTTTTTTTTTAAGTTTAGTTAGCAATACATTCTGATGTTTTGTTAATCTTATTTTCCAAAAGATGTGCAACTATTTTTTTTCTACTTAAGATTCAGATCAACTGCTCTTTCTTCTGTATCTGCTAAATTATGTGGACAGTTAGACATGCTTCATGTAATAAATATGGAACATTAATTAACAGTTGTACTTAGAGTTGTAACAGTATTACTTGGAGTTGTAACAGTATTACTTGTACTTAGAGTTGTAGTAGTATTACTTGTATTTAGAGTTGTAACAGCTTCACTTGTGCTCAAAGATGTAACAGCTTTGATTGTAGCTGAGCATAACAGAAGATTTTAGCTAAACTCGGTTTCTTTTCCTTCAAACTTCTGGAACTGCAAACTTTTCTTTGCAGCCTTTTCGATGAAGATGTGAAAGCACAGCATCATATCAGTGTGGGAGCAGGTTATGGCGGCTATTTTTTCTGTCCCTGGGAGCAGCTAAAACAGCAGAAGGTGAACAGTGCTTCTTTAGCAGACTCCACCACCATGGGGACTACAGCGATACCTGCCCTGTTAGCCAGGCTAAGCTGTTACTGGGAGTGCCAGTGGAGAGGTGGGATATGGTCTTGATCAGCTATGGGTCACCAACCCTGAGGCCTCCATGTCAGATATGGGTCACCAACCCTGAGACAACCATGTCAGCTATGGGTCGCTGATTGTCAAATCGGAAAACACAACAGAAGAATACAGCTAAACACAACAAAAGATTGTAGTTAAACACAGCAAAAGATTGAAGTTAAATAAACCAAAAGATTATAGTATAACACAACAGAAGATTGTGGTATAACACAACAGAAGATTGTAGTTAAACACAGAATATTGTAGTTAAACACAAAATATTGTGGTTAAACAACAAAAGATTGTAGTTAAACACAAAAGATTGTAACTAAATACACCAAAAGTTTGTAGTATAATGCAACAGAAGACTGTGGTATAACACAACAGAAGATTGTAATTAAACACTGCAAAAGATTGTAGCTAAATATACAACAAAAGATTGTAATATAACACAACAGAAGACTGTGGTATTACATAACAGAAGATTGTAGTGAAACACAATAAATGATTGTAGCTAAAAACAACAAAAGACTAGCTAAAGAACAGACAGAAAAATTCTAACATGAGAACTCACTATCCCTCTTTCCCGTAAGTGTTATGAAAGGTCATATCAGTACAGGCTTGGATCCAACCAACTTTCCAGGCTTCATTGTCAGAAAACGGTGAGATCTCCACGGTTGCACTGGCCCTGTACCCACAGACACGTTGCCTTGTAAGAACTTACAGCAAGTTTGTCTTTGTTGTTTGATTAGGAATGTGATATGAGTGTACGTGTTATGTGTGGGTCATTTCAGTGAATTATTAAATAGAAATACGTGCTCTTATGACAATGTTGGAGAGAAAAATGAAAGAGAAAGCAAGAAAGAGAGACAGACAGAGACACAGAGAGAGGTGATGCATCTTATCAGCTGAACAGAAACGAATTATAATGTACAGACACCACAAGACATACAAACCTACAACTGGGGTCACCACTACAAGACATACAAACCTAGAACTGGGGTCACCACTACAAGACATACAAACCTAGAACTGGGGTCACCACTACAAGACATACAAACCTACAACTGGGGTCACCACCACAAGACATCCAAACCTAGAACTGGGGTCACCACTACAAGACATAAAAACCTAGAACTGGGGTCACCACTACAAGACATACAAACCTACAACTGGGGTCACCACTACAAGACATACAAACCTACAACTGGGGTCACCACTACAAGACATACAAACCTAGAACTGGGGTCACCACTACAAGACATACAAACCTACAACTGGGGTCACCACCACAAGACATACAAACCTACAACTGGGGTCACCACCACAAGACATACAAACCTACAACTGGGGTCACCACCACAAGACATACAAACCTACAACTGGGGTCACCACTACAAGACATACAAACCTAGAACTGGGGTCACCACCATAAGACATACAAACCTAGAACTGGGGTCACCACTACAAGAAATACAAACCTAGAACTGGGGTCACCACTACAAGACATACAAACCTAGAACTGGGGTCACCACTACAAGACATACAAACCTACAACTGGGGTCACCACCACAAGACATACAAACCTACAACTGGGGTCACCACTACAAGACATACAAACCTAGAACTGGGGTCACCACCACAAGACATACAAACCTACAACTGGGGTCACCACTACAAGACATACAAACCTACAACTGGGGTCACCACTACAAGACATACAAACCTACAACTGGGGTCACCACTACAAGACATACACACCTAGAACTGGGGTCACCACTACAAGACATACAAACCTAGAACTGGGGTCACCACTACAAGACACAAACCTAGAACTGGGGTCACCACCACAAGACATACAAACCTAGAACTGGGGTCACCACCACAAGACATACAAACCTACAACTGGGGTCACCACCACAAGACATACAAACCTAGAACTGGGGTCACCACCACAAGACATACAAACCTACAACTGGGGTCACCACCACAAGACATACAAACATAGAACTGGGGTCACCACCACAAGACATACAAACCTACAACTGGGGTCACCACCACAAGACATACAAACCTAGAACTGGTGTCACCACCACAAGACATACAAACCTAGAACTGGGGTCACCACTACAAGACATATAAACCTACAACTGGGGTCACCATTACAAGACATACAAACCTACAACTGGGGTCACCACTACAAGACATACAAACCTAGAACTGGGGTCACCACCACAAGACATACAAACCTGGAACTGGGGTCACCACTACATGACATACAAACCTACAACTAGGGTCACCACCACAAGACATACAAACCTACAACTGGGGTCACCACTACAAGATATACAAACCTACAACTGAGGTCACCACCACAAGACATATAAACCTACAACTGGGGTCACCATTACAAGACATACAAACCTACAACTGGTGTCACCACTACAAGACATACAAACCTAGAACTGGGGTCACCACCACAAGACATACAAACCTAGAACTGGGGTCACCACCACAAGACACAAACCTACAACTGGTGTCACCACTACAAGACATACAAACCTAGAACTGGGGTCACCACCACAAGACACAAACCTAGAACTGGGGTCACCACCACAAGACACAAACCCAGAACTGGGGTCACCACCACAAGACATACAAACATAGAACTGGGGTCACCACCACCACAAGACATACAAACCTAGAACTGGGGGCACCACCACAAAACATACAAACCTAGAACTTTGGTCACCACCACAAGACATACAAACCTACAACTGGGGTCACCACTACAAGACATACAAACCTAGAACTGGGGTCACCACTACAAGACATACAAACCTACAACTGGGGTCACCACTGCACAAGAGACTGAAAATTGACCTCTATAACAAATGTAGAATTATAACTTTGTACACAAGTTTGTAACCACCACTACGCAAGTTTGTAACTACCACTACACAAATTTGTAACAACCACCATCATCAACACACACACGTTTGTAATCACTACTACCACCACACAAGTTTAACCACCACCACCACATAAGTTTAACCACCACTACATAAGTTTGAAATCATCACCACCACCACAAGTTTGTAATCATCATCACCACCACAAGTTTGTAACCACCACACACATTAGTAATCACCCACCACATAAGCTGAAAATCACCACCATCACAAAAAGACACACGTTGAGAAGCCAGTCATCAATGAGCATCTTATGAAGAACAAAAGCAAGACAGGAAAACATCTGAACAGGCTGGCAAAGTGGCACAGGAAAAGAAAAACTACTGATGTGGTTAGAAATATCAGACTTCCCAAACTGGGAAAACATGACTGCATAACATAAGTGCTTTGTATATTAGGATATTATTATTACTATTATTATTAGTAGTAGTAGTAGTAGTATTACTATTATTATGACTGTTATTATTATTACTATTAGCATTTTTTATAGTTATTATTATTACTGATGCGTAGAAAGTAGGTAAAAAAACGATGGACAATTTAAGAACCAGCAAGAGAGGAACACTCCCACGGTATTAGTAGTATTACGACAAAATTAAGTAGATAAATACTAAACAGGATGGACGCTGATAATATAAGATGGGTTAAGGAAACACACCCAGAATACCAGCTGGGAAGTATTACTGAGATGATAATAGTACATATGGAGACAGACAGACGGGCAATGTGTAAACAGATCTGGACTAATCCCTCACAAGTGTCACAAACACCTGAAAAGTTTATCCACGCGAGAAAATTAAATAGACGGATTTAACACAACAGACTTACTGACAGGTGAGGCATATTTGCTAATCTTAAGATGCAATTCGCACACATGAATAGTCCAGCAGACCAATAGGATGACCAAAAGGTGTGGAACGACTTATCCCGAAGTCCAATCAGTATGTATTCAACCAGCTGATCAATAGAAAAATCTTGATGTGTGTCCTATTGGACAACTGACTTACGATATATAAGCCAGGCGTGCAGTTTACAAAATGAGAGGATGCGAGAAGACAGAAAATATAGAAAAAAGGGATAGAAGGGAAGGAAGGCGAGTAATACAGAGATAGACAAAAAGAAGAAAGATATATAGGAGATCAATGACACATAGAACAGATGGACACGTAGAGCAAATAGATACTCAGGAGATCAGTTTAGAATCAGAAGTAGTTTAGGACAGACAGAAGATGTGTTTCAAGTTAGAAAGTGATTTTTAATACTGCCTGAGAAATGCAGAAGATTCGATATTTTTTAAACTTTGTGTAAAATGCTTTCAAAAATACCTCAGTTTGAGACTTGTGAAGTTTGTTTGATGACTGTTAAAAGTGAACTATAATCTGATTCAAGAACGAACCATCTGAATTTTATAGTGACTTTGTGTTTTCTTTCTCTATGAAAGATAACACCGACGTTGAAAAAGTAATAGGGAAAGAAGGAATTGACATGGTAAATCAGAATAGAGAAAGATTCATTGAAATATGTCTAACAGAGGGTGTGATCATTGAAGGCACAGTATTTCCACACAAAGAGATAATAAAACAAAGTGGATATCTCCAGATGATAGAACTAGAAACCAGATAGATCATGTTTGTATTAGAAAGCAATACAGAACATCTCTCATAGATGTAAGGGCTTATAGGGGTGCAGATGTTAACAGCGATCACAACTTGTGTATAGGGAAAATAAAACTAAAACTGAAAAGCCAACACAAGAAATCAGTACACAGAAAGATAAACAGCCACAGCCTGCAACGGTAATTTCAATCAGGAACTTGCCAATCACTCCAAAACACCCAGTGAGGTAGAGGAGATATATATAGATGAATTATGGAATTCTTACACCACAGCCATAATCACAGCAGCAAAAGCAAGCGCTGGACTGAAAAAAAACAAATAGAAAAGCATGGATATCAGAAAACACATGGAAGTACATACATGAAAGACAAGCAGCCAAATTAGATATGTAAAGCAACATACAAAGAAATAATAATAATAATAATGACAGTTATAGTATCCTGACTAGTGCTGAGTACTCTGCTATCACAGATAACAATAACTTACTCTCTCGGAAATCTAATCGTACAGGTTACACAGACAATGCAACAGTATGAGGAACACTGACGCCTGGTATTTAAGTGAGATCAAATAAACCACATGTTTAATATGAAAAGAATGAGTGGTGATCAGTGAGGATGTTGCAACTTAAGATTGTAATAGATGATCAAACCAATTCTAACCTCCACGAGAACTCGTTCGCCAGATAAAGAAAGGAGTGAGCAACATTATCACTCAGATAAGCTGACAGACATACACCACGATGAAAAAAAAAACAATATGTGTAATAATCAACTTACATTCTCAATGAAAGCCTTTCCATCACACAACTATAGGGCTAATACACATCAGTGCTCAGTTTAACACTTTCCTATAATGATTTCTAACCCATTTCACAAAGATGTTAGATCACTCAAAATCTTCAAGGCATAATCTGATAATCATCTGAACAGAATCATTTGCATACCTCGGCAGCTACATAGACCAGAATGGTGACACCAGAAAGGAAGTTAGAATTATAAGTGTAAAGCATCGATCTTCAAGAATCTTGAGAACATATGGCATTCAAAAGTTATAAGCACAAAAACCAAGTTAAGATTATTCAATTCAAATGTGATATCCACCCTCATTTATGCATGCGAAAACTGGAAAACAACTAAAGAAATAGACAAGAAATTACACTCTTTTGAAAACAAACGCCTAAGAAAAATACTTGGTATAACGTGGAACGAATTCAAGAACAATGCAGAGATAAGACAGATAATTGAAAAACAACCAGTCTCATGTGTGATCAGGAAAAGGAGATGGACATATGTTGGTCACGTGATGAGAAGAAACGACCAGAGAATCCCAAAACAAGCTATCAAGTGGAACACAACAGGCCTAAGAAAAAGAGGCAGACCATGTGAAACTCTGAAGAGGACATATTTAAGACAGACCAAATTAACAGGCATAAAATCCTTTGATGAGGTTGAAAGACTCGCCGAAAACAGGAAAAATTGGCGAACTACCTTACGAGCCTTATGTGACGTTTAACGGCACGGGAAGGATATAAGATGTGTTTTACCATGAGGAATATAGAGAGCTTGCCAAGAATATCAGTTGGCGGGTACAACTTTAATAACTTAAGATATGCAGACGACACAGTTCTGATTGCTAAAAGTGAAGGGGAGCTACAGGCTCTTCTGGACATCGTGGTTCGTGAAAGTAAAAGTAAAGATCTCAGCCTGAATAAAAAAAAGGACTGAAATGATGGTCATCTCAAAGAAAAGAATACCACCAAAATGTAGCATTACCATCAATAGCACAGAACTGAAACAAGATTCAAATACTTAGGAACGATTATAACAACTGATGGAAATGTCACAATGAAATAAAAAAGCAGACGTGCTCAGGCCAAGTCAGCATTCCAGAAAATGAGACACATCTTGTGCAACATATCCATATCAACTGAAACAAGATTTCGAGTGCTTAAATGTTACATCGAGCAAATTTTGTTTTATGGGTGCGAAGCATGGTCTATGAATAAGAGAGTACAACGAGAAATGGAGGCCATAGAGATGTGGTTTATAAGAAAACCAATGAAGAAGTCTTAAGAAAGGCTGGAGTTAAAAATCAAATTATAGCAAAGATCAGAGGCAGACAAGCGAGATTTGTAGGACATTTTCTGAGAAGAGGAAAATGGGAACACATTGTGGCAACTGGAAAAATTGTGGGAAGAAGAGATGGTGGAAGACCGAGAGAGAGAGAGAGAGAGAGAGAGAGAGAGAGAGAGAAGTCACTGGATGGGCTGTCAGTGTGGCTAGGAAGAAAGTCACCGGCGGATCTCATAATCAAGTCTAAAGACAGGGAATTGTGGAGAGAAATGATCGCCTACGCCACGCGGGACTTGATTGATTGATGCGCGTTAAGATTTCAGTCTTGTGGTGAACCATATGGTATCACGTGTAACGATAAACTGTACTTGGGAAGCGGACGAAAAGAAGTAGCAATGTGTATAAATGTTTTTAAAAAATGACAGTAGAGAAAAATAATATCGTAGTGATCACAACGTGTTAACAATGATGTATGAAAGTGTCTTAGTTGTCATGATCACAACGTGTTAACAATGATGTAAGAAAATGTCTTAGTTGTCGTCATCACAACGTGTTAACAATGATGAATGAAAGTGTCTTGGTTGTCGCGATCACAACGTATTAACAATGATGAATGAAAGTGTCTTAGTTGTCATGATTACAACGGTGTTAACAATGATGTAAGAAAGTGTCTTAGTTATCGTCATCACAACGTGTTAACAATGATGAATGAAAGTGTCTTAGTTGTCGCGATCACAATGTGTTAACAATGAAAGTGTCTCAGGTTGATAACCTTTAAACGGCCAAAGTGTGCTGCTATACGTGACAGTCGCCATCAGTCAAAGCCCAACAATATAATCAGAATACGAAAGACAATATATAAATTCAGAATCATCGATTCAAGTGGCAGAATTAACCAAAGAGCTTCTTCAATCATTAATACATAAATCAGAACCTTACGTGCTATAACTGCAGCTGCTGTGGTTACAGAACACAAGAATGTTTGAAAAGACAGGTTTACTGCACGCTGAGAGGTAAATATGCTACAGTATGTCTCTGGCTGGGAGAGTGAATGCCTTGCTTTGTAGCTAGCCAGAATTATCTAAAGAAGACAGAAAATAGGTGAGATGGTGAATATTATACGCTGTAGGTGACTGGAGAAGACAGGTACAAAATAAGCGAGAAAGTAAATATTCATATTCTGCAGCTAGCTAGAGTTACCTCAACAAGACAGGTAGAAAATGGGTGAGTTAGTGAATACTCATATACTGCAGCTAGCTAGAGTTATTTAATTCTTCTTCTTATATCCTTCCCGTGCCGTCAGACGTCACATAGGGCTCGCAAAGTAGTTCGCCAATTTTTCCTGTCTTCGGTGAGTCTTTCAGCCTCATCAAAGGATGTTATGCCTGTTAATTTGGCCTCCCTTAATAATGTCCTCTTCAGAGTTTTACATGGTCTGCCTCTTTTTCTTAGGCCTGTTGTGTTCCATTTGATAGCTTGTTTTGGGATTCTCTGATCATTTCTTCTCATCAAGTGACCAACATATGTCCATCTCCTTTTCCTGATCACCCATGAGACTGGTTGTTGTTAAGTCATCTGTCTTATCTCTGCATTGTTCTTGAATTCGTTCCACTTGATGCCGAATATTTTCATTAGGCATTTGTTTTCAAAAGAGTCTAATTTCTTGTCTATTTCTTTAGTTGTTTTCCAGCTTTCGCATGCATAAATGAGGGTGGATATTACATTTGAATTGAATAGTCTTAACTTGGTTTTTGTGCTTATAACTTTTGAATTCCATATGTTCTCAAGATTCTTGAAGATTGATGCTGCTTTTGCAATTCTGATCCTAACTTCCTTTCTAGTGTCACCATCCTGATCTATGTAGCTGCCAAGGTATGCAAATTGATTGACGTCTTCAATATCTGTCCCTTCTGTGTGTATTTTTTCATTCTGATTGAGAGGAATTTTCATTATTTTTGTTTTGTCCTTGTTAATTTCAAGTCCTAAATATTTGTCCTAAATTGTTTAATTAAACGAGACAAATAATGAGGTCTTAGATACACCTGGGCAAATAACAAGCTGCTAGCTGACGTGCTAGCCGGGGTGTTAAGTGCGTCAGATAACTGCTTTAAGAAGTGCCAACACTAGAATTTTCACATGTGCATTTGTAGCACACTTTTCGATATTTCATTTTTCTCTTCTGGAATAATATGATTTCAGAAATACAGCAAAATTTTTTTTTAATCTTGCGACTATTTGAAAATATCTTTCCTGAGATTTTGGTGCTTTATTAGTATTATTTTTTTAAAATGTTACCTTCTTTGCTGTCAGTTTGTGGTTTACAGATTCAAGAACTAAAATCATTTCATACATTTGAAATGCCTACGCCCATCCTCATTGGTTGATAGCAAAGGTGAGCATGTGTGATTGGCCAGGTTGTCACAGACTACAATAAGTTGATAGATTCTGTTTTGTATACGATCTTAACTACAGTCAGAAGCGCTCTTTACATTGTTAGATCTGAATTACTTCTTTCACAGCAGCTTATTTATATACCTACATAAACGTTTTATTAATCCATCAACAAGCAGTCACGTACATCAAATCTCAGCAAAAAGTGGCATCTCGTGCTGCCTGCTACCTGACCCAGAAACATGGCTGGACTGGGAACACAACAAAATGGTGAGCTATACTTGATTCAAAAATACAAGTCACACGTGCTGAGCAGAATCAGCGGAGATCTTGTGTGGCACTCGTAAAGAAAAGAAATGACAAAGATACCACGACGTAAAACATTCCAAACACAAGAATATGGAAAGACCGCCATTGTTCTAAACACACAAAGATAAAACGTATATCTGCTTCTCCCCTCCTCCATCTTCATCTCATCCCCCGCGTGGCACAGCTCACCTAAAATTTGGTGTTCTATATTTCAAAACTGCAGAAGAACTTTCATCAATCTGTGTGGGTTCCTTATCAATCTTGGCCTCAATCTCCAGAATTCTGATCACCGGCCCCACATTGTCGTTGCTGGTAGATATATTCTCGTTGCTATTGTTATTTTCCTTGTTCAAGCCTCCGTTCCAAGCCACTAAGGATCCATGTCCCACTTCATCCGAAGAATGAATGGAACGATCCATGAAGGCCTCCGTGGTGTTTTATTTGAATCTACTGCAACATTTGCTACTTCCAGAAGCTGTAGACGAAGGCCCTAGAGATTGTGTTACCATGTTCTTTACGTCAGACGTCAAAACCACGCAAACCTTCTACTAGCCGCACTGTTGCCGGCTCGCCCGCATTCTGTTCCTGCTATTCACACGACCGCGTGTTCTTTACGTCAGACGCCAAAACCATTCAAAATTTCTACTATCCGCACTGTTGCCGGCTCGCCCGCATTCTGTTCCTGCTATTCACACGACCGCGTGTTCTTTACGTCAGACGTCAAAACTACGCGAACTTTCTACTACTGAAAGCGTTTTCTGCTTTATAACCGAGCACAGTAAATAAATGAATGGTGTAATCTTCTAGTTGACTTATATTGCTTCTGTTTGTACCCTGCTGGTTGTCTGTTGTGCTGACTACAGTTACTGATGTACAGACAGAAGACTACGAAACACTACCTGCAATGATATACACTTTACAGTACACCCAGGACGATCACATACTGGCACACTGGATATCAAGACTGCATTACCTTGGCACTCACATCCGATTTATTACGTGAACGTGATGATGATGGTGATGGCTGACGAGGAAAATATAATGAAAACGATTTCTCAGAAAAATGCATAATCCAACACAAATTATTCCAAACTGTTATCTAGACAAGTTACTAGGATAGCGCCATAAGAATTCAAGCTGGCTAACAACTATCAAATAATAGACATCTACATTTCTCAACACAGACCTGACTACACTACCTTCTCACTCAACAGTCAAAACCTTTTGCTCGCCTCTGAGCTGAAACTTTCGTCTCAGATCCAGAACACAAAACTTACTTTCCACGTGCAACGAATGACTTGAAAATCACGAACTCTGACAGAGAAATCAAGCATGGCCTAACTCTAACCTTCACCAAATACTGCCATACTACCAACGATTTTTGGTTTTAGAAACGGAAACCTTCAGTTTGGTGGCCTCTTACGCCATAATTATAGGAACATATTTGACCATATTTTCTCTGGTAATGGATGTAGGAGTCTGCAGTCACACTTTTAACAATATTGTAGACCATGCTAGCTTCAGATACAACAATTAAAATATGTTAAACATCCTTTCTGTGCCGCTAAACGTCACATAGGGCCCACATGGTAGTTCGCCAATTTTTCTTATCTTCAGTGAGTTTTTCAACTTCGTCAAGGGATGTTATGCTAACTGAACTGGCCTCTTTTAACAATGTCCTCTTTAGAATTTCACGTGGTCGACATCTTTTTTCTTCGATCTGTTGTGTTCCACTTGGTAGCTTGTTTGGGATCCTCTGATTGTTTCTTCTCGTCACATGACCGACATATGTCCATCTCCTTTTCCTGATCACCCTTGAGACTGTTTGTTGTTCAGTCATCTGTCTTATCTCTGCGTTGTTCTTGAATTCGTTCCACTTTATAAAGAGAATTTTCCTTAGGCATTTGTTTTCAAAAGAGTCTAATTTCTTGTCTATTTCTTTAGTTATTTTCCAGCTTTCACATGCTTAAATGAGGGTGGATATCACATTTGAATTGAATAGTCTTAACTTGGTTTTTGTGCTTATAACTTTTGAATGCCATATGTTTCTCAAGATTCTTGAAGGTCAATGCTGCTTTTGCAGTTCTAACCTCCTTTCTGGTATCACCATCCTGGTCTATGTAGCTGCCGAGATATGCTAACTGGTTGACTTCTTCAACAGCTGTTCCTTCTACGTGTATTTGACCTTCGTGACTAATGAGAAGTTTCATTATTTTTGTTTTATCCTTGTTAATTTCAAGTCCTATTTTACTAGCCATTGAAGACAAGGAATCTGTTTTTTTTTCTGCTTCGATTTCACATTATCACTGATAAGAGTTATGTCATCTGAAAAATCAAGATCTTCTAATTGGGTCCCATGTACCAAATCAATGCCCGTTTTACCTGTGCAGAATTGTTTTCATTGTGAAGTCTATGGCAATTCCAAAAAGCAAGGGAGATAATATACATCCTTGTTTCACGCCTGTTTCAATCTGGAATCATTTGCTCATCCCTTCTTCTGTCTTGACTGCATAAACATATCCGTTGTAGATGTCTCTAATGATGTATACAGTTTTAAATGGTATTCCATATAGTCTTAAAATTCTCCACAAGGATTCTCTGTGTATGCTATCAAATGCCTTTTTAAAGTCTATGCTTCATACACAACGATAAAAGGATGATAAACATTGCTAGCTTAGGACACAACAACGGAACTCATTTTGCAGACAACTTATGTTGTATTGTTAATTGCTTGTATTGTTAAAGTGTATCGAAGTGTAGTTCTGCCGAGAAGCTTCTCGGCCTTTTGGCTATTTTAATCAACAAACCCTCACCACACATGTAAAATTATCTAGCAAGCCATGCGGGCACGTGCCTTTGGTCATTATAATGACGCTTCCGGTTTCCCGTTGCTTACCAATGGTCATTATAATGATCATTGGTTTGTTTCAATAAAACAACCGGTGTAACATTTAGATTGTACATATTTCGTCCGCGATTCCGGTGACACTTTTCAAAATGGCAAAAGAGTGCCTAGTTACGAGCGATGCCGAGGGAGAAAAAGGAAGAGAAGCATGGAAATTTTTCAATTTTTGACGATGTAGTTAGGGGTATGGACATAGCCTATGGCCACCCCGCTGCTCTTGAATGTTTTCTAAGTATATCTAAACATATTTAGACGACTGGAGAAGTAGTTAGGAGTAGTTAGGAGGTTAGTTCAGACATTCATTCAGCGAGAATGCAACACAGAATCACAATACGAGATCGACAAGTAGATCTACACATCTCAGATGGTAAGTAGTGCAGATCTAGACCTCGCCGATGGTGAGCTGGCCACAACCAGTATCTAAAACATCACATTACTTCTTTTTTCCTAAAAAAAACTCTGCATTTATGAAATTTTCATTCATTTAGCTATACTTTGAAACATATTAAGTATACGGAAGTACATGGAAATACTGTTTTCCATTCCACTTTACAACTATACCCTCTTACAGACCAAGACCCGCGTTTTTAGTCTGGTACCCAACCATACGTCCGCTTTTCTTCCTCCGGCACAGAAAGAGTTAATGAAAAAAAAAGTGTAGTTCTGCGCTCTGTAGTATCTAGACTTTGATCGTTATTTTGGAACGAGATGCTCGAGGCCTGCCCTCCACATTGAGTGTCGGGGGGGGGGGGGTATGGTCCACATCTCGTCACGGTTGGACCCGGTTTGCAGTACCACTGGGTCATGGCCTCTTGTTTTTGTCGTCTTAAAAAAATTACAAGATGTTAAATAATACTAGCTTCATGCACAACATTCTGCATATAAATGTTTAAATGAACATTTGTGAGGTGTGATGTCAGACTAATTGATTGGTAATAAAGAAGTGGTGGACAGAGGAGAAAGGAGAGAGAGAGAGAGAGAGAGAGAGAGAGAGAGAGAGAGAGATATTGATTGATCTTTATTTCAAAAGGGTTAAGAATTGGGCACACAGGCCTGTCTGACATTCTGCCCTTTATCATACAACTTTCACTCTGTTCCAGACATTCTACATACAAATCTGCTGTTCATGTAACAAACATAACTAACATTGAAGCTGAGAAACATAAAATATAACATTTACGTTTCGCTCTTATCCATTCACTCAGTACAGAAGTAACTACATACATATATAAAAAACTATCTACTAAACAAAAATTTCGAGACTATTCAGAATAAACAATTAACTGTATTCGGTGTCTCTATGAGCAGTCTTAGATAACTTTTAAGTTTTATGATTCATGGAGGCATGTAGTCGACATCAAATAGATATTGGGGAAAGTTTGTAGTTGTAGGAAGGAGTATAGTTATATATATATATATATATATATATATATATGATGGAAGGGTATTCCAAAGATGAGAAGCAGAATAACTAAAGCTTTTCTTGTAAAGATCAAGTCTAGGTTTTGGAAGACATATGTTGTTCAAGCGTTGGCTGCACTTTGGGCTAAATTTAAAAAGGTTCCATAGATAAGGCGATTAATGCCGTGAAAGAATTTGATGTATTAACTTGGCTTTGTTGATGAGGAACCTGTTCTTAAGAGGCAGTATACTGATACATTTGTGATGGTTAGTTGTTTGTGCTTGATTTTTGTCACTAATAAGCTTTACTGCTCGCTTTTGGAGTGGGTAAAGCCTCTTTGTATTTGACACTGAGCAACCATCCCAGATTGTTGAGCAATAGTCTAAATGTGTATGTATATGTGATATGTAGTATGTCTTCCTTGTGTCTTGATCGATGAAGTGCTTAAGTTTGGATAACTGGTATACTTTTTGTGCGATGAGTTTTGTTAGACTTGCACATGAGAGTTCCAGGTCAGATGTTGGTCAATAATAAGACCTAGTGTTTTGTGCTCACTAACGTTTTCTATCTGTGATGTTTCCGTGCTGAGCCAAAGTGTTGTTTTTGTTTTTGTTGCGTTTTGTAGTTTCTGTCTCGTTGTTATGAGCACTGATTTTTTTTCGGTATTTATAACTATGCCATTGTTTTGCACCATCTAATTAAATTGTATAACTCGACCTGAAGAGTTGATTCTAGGTTAATACAATCGTAGTCACCGGTGTAGACTATGCAATCATCGGCACAGAGGTCACAAAATGAAGTGGAAGATCATTGATATAGATAGCAAAGAGCAACCGGTCTAGAATAGAACATTGCGGAACACTGGTGTCAACCATAGCAGAATTTAATAGAAGAATAACTACCTGTTGTCTGTCTGAAAGAAATGATGCAATTAATTTGAGAGAGAGAGAGAGAGAGAGAGAGAGAAAGAGGAGGGGGGGGGGGATACAATGGTTATCAAGCCAGTAAAGAGTGTATAGAATAGATGAATGTGGCTGGGGTAGAGGGTTTGTAATATATTGCATTTTGTTATCACAAGTTTACTTATAGTGGCTTTGTGTTATCTTTATATGCTTAATTTTATATAATATTTATAGTCATAAACTATTGCTGTTTTACTCGAACGTCAGCAGAGACGTCATTCACGAAGAAGCCGCATATTTCAGAATCAAGCAGGCCCTTCTTGGTTTTATAACAGTATGTGTTATAAGCACTACCACATGAGATGGGCTAGAGATTCTCTCTCTCTCTCTCTCTCTGAACCTTAAGTGCCCAGGGCACATGAAGCTTCCGCAAGGGTTTTCCATAAATGCCTGTCCTTTGCCTTTTTTTCTGCTCTTGCCCAGGTGAGCCCTCTATTGCTCAACATCCTTTCTGTTGTTCTTCTCTATGTCTCTTTTGGTCTACCCTTACTTATGTTCCCATGTGGGTCCATCTTAGTGCTATTTCTGGTAGTGATTTGTCAGTCATTCGGAGCACATGTCCCAACCATCGCCAGCATCTTTCCTCAATAATTGCTGTCAGTGGCTTCATCAGCATTTCTGCCAACAAGATGTTATTTCTTATGGTGTTTGGCCAAAATATTTTTTAAATTCTTTGTAAACATTTAGTCTGGAAAGAATTCAACTTGTTTTCTATGGTTTTGGTGATTTTTCCAGCATTCACTTCCACAGAGTAGTACACTTAGAACATTACTCTTAAATATCCTAGAGATACGCCCATGATTTCATGTTTACTGTCTGTCCGGTGCGTTCAGTGAACGTTTGCATGAGTTGTTTTGAATCCGGGTATCAAGGGATTCCCGAGATGAACTCGGACGGTTAGTGTGCTACTTGGGGGAGTGCAGAGTGAGAGCTTGATGTGAGAGGACGTATCTTGTTGTTTCTGTCTACATGGAGTCCTGGATGTTATTTGGATGTTCAAGTCTTGTTCCTGTCTTTGTCTCAATGTGTTAGAAGTTACCAGTTCCATGGTTGGGTGTACTGACAGCTGAACTGGAGTTGTACAGTCGGATATGTTACAAGCTCTGTTCTTCATACTACATCCCATACCATCATCATCATGTTCCGCCAGTAAACATTGCTTTACGTGTTGCTGGAAAATCTGGACTCGTCTGATTATTTTGTAACAAGGAAAGACTGGGCAGTTTCAAGGACCTGGAAATTGTCTGAGACGAAGTTTAGTCACTTAGATGGACTGCCAACCAGGTCCGTCTTAACGCATTGGCCCCGCTGGGCACTGTCCAGGGGTCCCAAGTACGTGGAACCCAACCAGCCATGGAAATCTATGCTTGTGAATGTACATAGCGGTTGTGCCTTGCGTGGGTGGGTGGAGGCGGGTTACTTTATTATTTTATTATTACTTCGCTCAGGGACGGTCTGACGGGATGGTGTGAGAGGAGATCACCAACTGAGCTGATGACCTGCATGAAGGATCGTGTACTCTGGAGAAGCATAATAGTCAACGCCAGTCGGCACGGCAGATGATGATGATGATGATTATGATGATGATTATAATGATGATGATGATATGATGAGGAACCACGGATGCTTTTAAGACGGCCCTGCTGCCAGATACATAGTAGCATAGTAGGCCTGTCAACAGTAGTGGTCTACGTTAGGCAAAACCTCTCACAGTTTAGTGGTCTACGTTAGGCAAAACCTCTCACAGATTAGTGGTCTACGTTAGGCAAAACCTCTCACAGTTTAGTGGTCTAAGTTAGGCAAAACCTCTCACAGTTTAGTGGTCTAAGTTAGGCAAAACCTCTCACAGTTTAGTGGTCTACGTTAGGCAAAACCTCTCACAGTTTAGTGGTCTAAGATAGGCAAAACCTCTCACAGTTTGAGCAACCTTGGATTTCATTTTCATGGGCACAAACTGAACGTTTTATTCTAAGATGTAATATACTGTCCCACTTTCAAACTTCCTCTTTCGCCATTCACTTGCATATCCCTTGAGGAACTTTGCCTCCCTAATAGCTCTCCTGTAGGCCTCTCTGTTGTAAGCAAGATGACCTGCTGCTGATGTGTCCATTCGTAGATCATCAACCATGTCTTGCAGACATCTTCGTCATGGTCTTCCTCTCTTTCTTTTTCCCATTATGTACCCTTCCAAGACGGTCTTCTCTAGATTATCATGATGTCTAATGTGTCCAAAATATTTGTAAGTTTTCTTTGTTGAATCCTCTTTACTAACCAGCCTTCTTCAACATTAAGTTCTTGTAGTATAGATATATTTGTTCTTTTTTGTGACCATGATATTTGAAGAACTCTTCTGTAGCATTTACATTCAAAGGCATTTATGTGTTTCTCAGCTGTTTTGTTAAGTGTCCAGGTCTCACATGCATATGTTGCGATGGGAAAGATGCATGCCCTTAAAAATCTTATTTTTGTGGTTCTACCTGTTCCTCTCCACAGATTCTTTAGTTTTATTTTTTGAAGAGCGATAGATGTCATCCTTTTAATTTCCCTCATTGTATCTCCAGTACTTCTCTCAGCACGCCACAATAAACCAAAAGAAACGGTAGCCGATTCAGCATGGTTTGATAACCATGACAAAGGATGTGACAAACTATCAAATATTTGTCTTGTTTCCTCTGATATCTCTCGCTCTGGCTGATCGAGATCATGTCTGATCAATCTTCACCGATATTATCCTTCGTGTCTTTTATACTTTATCGAGAATTTTAATTTATCAACATCTGACAAGTTTTACATTTATTTTGTATTACTCGTATAACAGTGCTATGTGTGTTTGTGTAGCTTAAAAAAAACAATAATAACAATTGCTACTACTGCTACTGCTGCTATTAGTACAACTAGTATCATTATTGCTATTACCACTACCACTACTATTACTACTACTACCGCTACAACAACTACTACTACTATTACAACTACTACCACTACAACAACTTCTACTACTATTACAACTACTACCACTACAATTACATTACTACTACTACTACTACTACTACTACCACTACAACAACTAATACTACTATTACAACTACTACCACTACAACAACTTCTACTACTATTACTACTACTACTACTACTACTACTACTATTATTACTACTACTACTACTACTACTGCTACTACTACTACTATTACTACTACTACTACTGCTACTACTACTACTATTACTACTACTACTACTGCTACTACTACTACTATTACTACTACTACTACTGCTACTACTACTACTATTACTACTACTACTACTACTACTACTACTACTACTACTACTGCTACTACTACTACTACTACTACTACTGCTACTACTACTACTACTACTACTGCTACTACTACTACTACTACTGCTGCTACTACTACTACTACTACTACTACTGCTACTACTACTACTACTACTATACTACTATTACTACTACTACTACTACTACTGCTACTACTACTACCACCACTATAAATTACTACTTTGACTGCTACTTAACCCTCCTAGAGAAACTTTATAAGGTGATGTAAAATTATGACCCCTGTAAACCACGCCCCCCCCCCCCAACCCTTTTGATTAGCGTTCTGCTTTCATTATCTAAATGGAAATAACAGATAACAGTTTGGATTTGTTGAAGGAAAGGGAACACACAATGCCATTTATGCTTTACGAACACTAACAGAAAGAGCTTTAGAAGTACAGAAAGATCTCTACTTATGCTTCATTGATTACACCAAGGCATTTGAAAAGGTGAAACATAATGAAATTATTAAAATGCTTGAAGACATCAATATAGACGGCAAAGACCTGAGGATTGTAAAACATCTATACTGGCAGCAAGAAGCAGCAGTTCGAGTTGAAAATAGAATTGGAAAATACCAACGTATAAAACAAGGGGTGCGACAAGGATGTGTACTATCTCCAGACCTTTTTTCTCTGTACAGCGAGAATGTTCTAAGAACGATCATCACAGAACCAGGCATAAAAATTGGAGGATACAATATTAATAACCTTCGGTATGCTGACGACACAGTACTGATAGCTGAGAACCAACAAGACCTGGAAAATCTCTTGGATAAAGTGGCCAAAGAAAGTGAACAGAAAGGCCTTACTTTGAACATAAAAAAGACAGAGACTATGGTTATATCTAAGAAACAGAATCCACCAGCATGCAGTATTAAATTAAACGGAACTATTCTAAAGCAGGTGCAGAAATTCAAATACCTTGGAGCAGTAATAACTTCAGATGGGAAATGCAGAACAGAAATTAGGAACAAAATAGGCCAAGCAAAGACTGCATTTCAGAGAATGAGAAACATATTATCCAACACACCTTTATCAATGAATGTTAGAAAACGAGTCCTAAAATGATATATTGAACCTATCTTGTTATATGGAAGTGAATCATGGACAATAGGCAAGTCTGCACAAAAATCATTGGAAGCAGCAGAAATGTGGTTTATTAGAAGAATGTTGCGAATTCCCTGGACAGCAAAAATAACTAATGAAGAATGTATGAGAAGAGCTGGAGAGACAAAAAACCTTGTCAAAAAGATAAGAGAGAGACAATGTACTTTCATAGGACATGCAATGAGAAGAGGGGGTATTGAAAATATTATAACAACAGGAAAAATAGAAGGAAGAAGATCAAGAGGAAGACCAAGAGAAATGATACTGGACAGTCTGACAGGATGGTGTGAGAGGAGATCACCAACTGAGCTGATGGCCTGCATGAAGGATCATGTACTCTGGAGAAGCATAATACCCAACGCCAGTCGGCACGGCACCTGATGATGATGATTTCATTATCTATGGGGCCCCTTTGAAGGTTTCCCTGGCCTCTCTTTAAAAGAGAATCCTTCGGGGCCCTGGATCGAAGTACCGACTGGACACCACGTCACCCCCTCCCCCTCCCCTCAAATTGGCCCCGCTTAACATTTATACAAATATTTGAGAATAGAATCTGGAGAAGAATTTATGGACTGGCAAGATACTCTATAATACAATATTGGAGGATGAAAAGTAACAAAGGAATCTACATACTGTTCTCCGCTTATAACAGCCATTATGAAACACAACAGACTGAACTGGGTCGGGCATTTAGATAGAATGGAGGATAGACAAACAAAGATGGTCTATACGGAAGTGATGAAAGGGAACAGACCAAGAGGTAGACCTAGACAACGATGGCGAGACAACCTAGAAGAAGAAGATATATGTGCTCTTGGAATCAACAACTGGCAGGAAAAGATCAAGAACAGAGAGAAATGGAGACCTGTGTAGTCAGCGTCAGTGAGTCTCAGTGGCTCGAAAAGCTGCTGAAGTCAGCTGATGTGTAGTCAGCGTCAGTGAGTCTCAGTGGCTCGAAAAGCTGCTGAATTCAGCTGATGTGTAGTCAGCGTCAGTGAGTCTCAGTGGCTCGAAAAGCTGCTGAATTCAGCTGATGTGTAGTCAGCGTCAGTGAGTCTCAGTGGCTCGAAAAGCTGCTGAATTCAGCTGATGTGTAGTCAGCGTCAGTGAGTCTCAGTGGCTCGAATAGCTGCTGCTCAAAGAAGAAGGAGAAGGAGGAGGTTGAGAAACAGAAAGTACGTCTGACAGTTTAGTTGTGTGTGACAGTTTAGTTGTGTGTGACAGTTTAGTTGTGTGTGACAGTTTAGTTGTGTGTGACAGTTTAGTTGTGTGGGACAGTTTAGTTGTGTGTGACAGTTTAGTTGTGTGTGATAGTTTAGCTGTGTCTGACAGTTTAGCTGTGTGTGAAGGTTTAGTTGTGTGTGACAGTTTAGTTGTGTGGGACAGTTTAGTTGTGTGTGACAGTTTAGCTGTGTCTGACAGTTTAGCTGTGTGTGACAGTTTAGTTGTGTGTGACAGTTTAGTTGTGTGTGACAGTTTAGTTGTGTGTGACAGTTTAGCTGTGTCTGACAGTTTAGCTGTGTGTGACAGTTTAGTTGTGTGTGACAGTTTAGTTGTGTGTGACAGTTTAGCTGTGTGTGACAGTTTAGCTGTGTGTGACAGTTTAGCTGTGTCTGACAGTTTCAGTTTAGTTGTGTGTGACAGTTTAGTTGTGTGTGACAGTTTAGTTGTGTGTGACAGTTTAGTTGTGTGGGACAGTTTAGTTGTGTGGGACAGTTTAGTTGTGTGGGACAGTTTAGTTCCACTTGCTAGACAACTTAGTTGTGTGTGACAGTTTATTTCCACTTGCTAGACAACTTAGTTGTGTGTGACAGTTTATTTCCACTTGCTAGACAACTTAGTGTGTGTGACAGTTTATTTCCACTTGCTAGACAACTTAGTTGTGTGTGACAGATTAGTTTCACGTGGTAGACAGTTTAGTTGTATGCAACAGATAAGTTTCACTTGGTAGGCAGTTTATTTTGGCGAGACAGTTTAATTTTGCAGGGTAGTTTAGCTTAAAAATTTCCATACTACAAGAACGAACTTAATATTGAAGAAGGCTGGCTAGTAAAGAGGAATAAACAAAGAAAACTTAAATATTTTGGACACATTAAACGTCATGAGAATCTAGAGAAGGGTACATAATGGGAAAAAGAAAGAGAGGAAGACCAAGGCGAAGATAGTTGCAAAACATAGCTGATGATCTGCAAATGGACGCATCAGCAGCAGGGCATCTTGCTTACAACAGAGAGAGCAAAGTTCCGCAAGGGACATGCAAATAACTGACTGACTGAATTTTGTTTTTGGTGGGAGAGTTTAGTTTAATATAACAGTTAGTGTTGTGACGCAACTAAGTCTGGGATGACATTTACGGGTTGTGACACAGTTAAGTCTGGGATGACATTTACGTGTTGTGACACAGTTAAGTCTGGGATGACATTTACGTGTTGTGACACAGTTAAGTCTGGGATGACATTTACGTGTTGTGACACAGTTAAGTCTGGGATGACATTTACGTGTTGTGACACAGTTAAGTCTGGGATGACATTTACGGGTTGTGACACAGTTAAGTCTGAGATTACTGTTTACTATTGTGACACGGCTAAGTTTAGAATGACAGTTACCTGTTGTGACAAGGCTAAGTTTAGAATGACAGTTACCTGTTGTGACAAGGCTAAGTTTAGAATGACAGTTACCTGTTGTGACAAGTGGTGATGATGATGATGATGATGATGGTGGTGGTGGTGGTGGTGGTGGTGATGATGATGATGGTGGTGGTGGTGATGATGATGATGATGATGATGGTGATGGTGGTGGTGATGGTGGTGATGATGATGATGATAATGGTGATGGTGGTGGTGGTGGCAGTGATGATGATGATGGTGATGATGATGATGGTAGTGGTGGTGGTGATGATGATGATGATGATGATGGTGATGATGATGATGATGGTGGTGATGGTGGTGGTGGTGGCAGTGATGATGCTGGTGGTGATGATGGTGATGATGATGATGATGATGATGATGATGATGGTGGTGGTGGTGATGGTGGTGGTGGTGGTGGCAGTGATGATGATGATGATGATGATGATGATGATGGTAGTGATGATGATGATGATGATGATGATGATGGTAGTGATGATGATGATGATGATGATGATGATGATGATGATGATGATGATGATGATGATGATGATGATGGTAGTGATGATGATGATGATGATGATAATGATGATGATGATGATGATGATGATGATGATGGTGGTGGTGGTGGTGGTGGTGGTGATCGTGGTGATGATGATGATGGTGGTGGTGATGGTGATGATGATCTTCAGTGTTAACAGATACAGAAAACTTGAAGGAGCGAAGAATGAAAAATGTGATGAATGTTATGAACACCATCATTATGTAAAATGGTCGCCATTGACTAGTCCGCACGCAGGCAGGCCTTGCAGTAAATCTAATAATAAGGGATAAGATGATACATGGTAAGATTTTATTACAGGTAGAAATTTAAACTGAATTCCAGTTAAAATAAACATGAAAACCACATTTCAGATTTCGTCACCTCTTCATGAAAGATATCAGATAAGGAAAAAAAAACATAAAAGGCAGAACAGGGCCTTAGAATTATCACCATTTTCTGACACAGAAGAGTCACATTGACGTCCCAGAAGGACTGCAATCTTAACGATTATATACATTTATTAATAGCAACAACTCTCATAGCAATTTTTCTCCGTTATTAAGTTCTCTGAGGCAGACAAGCGAGATTTATAGTACATTTCCCTAGCATACGAAAACTGGAACATACTGTGGGAACTGGAAAAACTGAGAGAAGAAGAGACAGAGGAAGACGGAGAGAGAAGTTACTGGATGGGATGTCAGTGTGGCTAGGAAGAAAGTCACCTGTGGATCTCATAATCAAGTCTAAAGACAGGGAATTTAGATTAGATTAAAGTTCCTTTGTTGTGGAAATGATTTTACTTAAAATTTATAAAATTTACTGGCTAGGTATCGATGTCTCAACAGAGTTTATTATAGCCAAGCTATCAGTACGTAACACTCCCACTCTCTCTCTCTCTCTCTCTCTCTCTCTCTCTCTCTCTCTCTCTCTGTGTTCTTTAGGGTCGAAGGGATATTGTAATTCATTCATGTGCATATCCCTTGCGGAACTTTGCCTCCGTAACAGCTCTCCTGTAGGCCTCTCTGTTGTGAGCAAGATGGCCTGCTGCTGATGCATCCATTTGCAGATCATCAACAATGTCTTGCAGCCATCTTCGTCTTGGTCTTCCTCTCTTTCTTTTTCCCATTATGTACCCTTCCAAGATGCTCTTCTCTAGATTATCATGACTTTCAATGTATCCAAAATATTCATAAGTTTTCTTTGTTGAATCCTCTTTACTAACCAGCCTTCTTCATTATTAAGTTCTTGTAGTATGGATATATGAGAAGAGGGGGTATTGAAAATATTATAACAACAGGAAAAATAGAAGGAAGAAGATCAAGAGGAAGATCAAGAGAAATTATCCTGGAAAGTCTGACGGGATGGTGTGAGAGGAGATCACCAACTCTTTCTGTCAGTGCGATCCGCTATTGTTCTGCTGATGTACGATCTTGGAGGGTCCTAGAACAGCGCCTTATTTTCCAGACTGGCTGTCTCCATCCAGCTGGAATTAACAATGTCTTCAGCTATCTGTAAGTTCTTTATTTTTTCACTGGCTTTTTTTAAAACTCTATTTTCTTTCTCCATGCTACCCCTCCCTACCACCACCCTATTTTCTTCTCCGCCAACATATTGGTGTCTTTAGGGTCTTGTCCTATTTACCAATTTCACATTTTCTCCCTGCAAGTGTTTATATTCTTCATTCACTATCTCCCCGCGTCCCCTTTTCCCTCCCCCTTTCTCCCCCCAGACACCTCTAGCGGCCATCATGTTTCTATTGCCTTCCCCCCACCCCTTTCTCCCACTTGTTCTCCTCCCCTCTCTCCACCTCTTCTTCACGATTAGCTCTATCGGACATCTTTTGTTCATAGGCAGCGTGGTCTTTCCTTCTCTCTTCTACTACACACTTTTCTGTCCTGACTCGGAGGAAGACATTTCAGATAAGTTCTTCATGTTTTTGTCTTGTTTTGTATGTATCCTCGAATAAGGCTCACGCCCAAATATCGGATGTTGTATGTTTTTCATTTATACATTCTCATACTTTCTATTTGTTTTTTCTCACCTTACTCACTCCCTCCCTCACTTTGTAAAACTGCACCATACACCTCTATCTACCTTATTTATGAGATCACCAACTGAGCTGATGGCCTGCATGAAGGATCGTGTACTCTGGAGAAGCATAATAGCCAAAGCCAGTCGGAACGGCACCAGATGATGATGAGTATTGATATATTTGTTCTTTTTTGTGTCCATGATATTTGAAGAACTCTTCTGTAGCATTTACATACAAAGTCATTTATGTGTTTCTCAGCTGTTTTGTTAAATGTCCAGGTCTCACAAGTATATATTACGATGGGAAAGATGCATGTCCTTAAAAATCTTATTTTCGTAGTTTTGTCTGCTCCTCTCCACAGATTCTTTAGTTGTTTTACTTTCTGAAGAGCGATAGATGTCCTCCTTTTAATTTCCCTCATTGTATCTCCATTATTAGTTAGCAGTGATCCAAGATATTCAAAACTCTCCACTTCTTCCGGTTTTTCCTCGTTGATACATATATCAGCTGCCTTGTTTGTTTTGTCAGGTGTCATCAATTTAGTTCTCTTCGCATTAAGATATAGGTTTTGCTCTTCGCTGTTCTTACGGGCTGACATAATTATGCAAACTGTCATAAAATTCATCATCATCATCAGGTGCCGTGCCGACTGGCTTTGGCTATTATGCTTCTCCAGAGTACACGATCCTTCATGTAGGCCATCAGCTCAGTTGGTGATCTCCTCTCACACCATCCCGTCAGACTGTCCAGTATCATTTCTCTTGGTCTTCCTCTTGATCTTCTTCCTTCTATTTTTCCTGTTGTTCACTGCCCCCTCTTCTCATTGCATGTCCTATAAAAGTATATTGTCTCTCTCTTATTTTTTTACAAGATTTTTTGGTCTCCCCAGCTCTTCACATATATTCTTCATTAGTTATTTTTGCTGTCCAGGGGATTCGCAACATTCTTCTAATAAACCACATTTCTGCTGCTTCCAATGATTTGTGTACAGACCTATTCATTGTCCATGATTCACTTCCATATAGTAAGATAGGTTAAATATATCATTTTAGGACTCGTTTTCTAACATTCATTGATAAGGGTGTGTTGGATAATATGTTTCTCATTCTCTGAAATGCAGTCTTTGCTTGGCCTATTCTGTTCCTAATTTCTGTTCTGCATTTACCATCTGAAGTTATTACTGCTCCAAGGTATTTGAATTTCTGCATCTGCTTTAGAATAGTTCCGTTTAATTTTATACTGCATGCTGGTGGATTCTGTTTCTTAGATATAACCATAGTCTCTGTCTTTTTGATGTTTAAAGTAAGGCCTTTCTATTTACTTTCTTTGGCGACTTTATCCAAGAGATTTTGCAGGTCTTGGTTCTCAGCTATCCGTACTGTGTCGCCAGCATAAAATTACTGCCTACGTATCAATACCCCAAGAGACTTAATGTGAAAAAAAGCTATCAGTACGTCACGGCTTCAGAAAGCAGTGTAAGAACATGTTAATTTCGTGAATCACTTTGGACTTTGAACTCAGATAAAATCTTTCAGCTTTCACATCAAAACGGCTCATGTAACTTTGAACTTTGGAACTGAACCTGAACGGCCTGTATTGTTACGGTACCTGTTCGTTTTCCAGCAGTAATGGCCCACATTGTACCTGCAGGCCGGAAGCAGCTTTGTTTATGGCGTGAGATGTGATGAGAGAGAGAGTGAGGGAGAGCAGTTCCCAGCTTTTTCTCGTCGTTATCTCGGTCACTCCATGAGTTTAGGTAAGTTGATACCTTGTGGTTGAGTTTGTGAAGTAACCGTTATTATATCATTCATCTACGGGGAATTCTTTCGGCGGATAACGAGAAAACAGCCTGAGACCTGCAAGTGTTTGGTTCTCATGTATCTACGGGAATCTACATGGAGGGGAGCTTTTCTTCACTTAGCCTAGCGTTCTGGCCTACAAGGCGGGGAGGGTGGGGAGAATATCCAGTTTTGAACTCGCTTTTCGTTTTCAGTCTTTTTTTCCCCTTTTTTTCTTGCGCCTTTAATCCCAGTCAGAAAGTTTTGTCTCAGTCTTGTCTTCCCATATCTTCTTTCTCCTCCGTGTAACATTGTGTCTGTTTTTTGTTTTTTTTAATGTCAACTTTCCTTCTCCATGCAGAGTTTAGGCTTTTTTTTTTGTCTGTCATTTGTAATGTCTTTCCTGTTCTGTTCGTGAACAGCCTGTCTGAAGCCTGGAGTCACATGTTCCAGTACATTCATTTGCATGTTCCTTGCTCGTTATCTTCCAAAGTTACCCTCAAAGCTTTTGTTAGTGTTCAGCTCTCAGAGTGTCTGAGCATGTTTTATCACAAGTTTTTAATGCTTCTGTGCCATCTGCAAGAACCGTTCTGACTTTTTTTTTCTTCATGTTTAAGTTATAAATGTTGTATTTCAGAAAATGTAGTTAGATGCCATGTTTATTTCTGTTGTCACCTGCTGTTATTGTCTGTTATTTGTTTATTTTGTCACTTACTGTCTATTTCTGTTATCACATACTGTTTATGTTAAACATTCTTCAAATCAACATTTCTGGACTTAGGCCAAAGGCCTCAGAATTGAGCAGACAGCTGAAAAAAGTCAACATCCATATTGCGACCATACAAGAAAGCCTTCTATATGGAAAAGATCACTCAGTGCCTGGATAGCCTTCTATATGGAAAAGATCACTCAGTGCCTGGATACACTATGTACAAATGTGAATGTGGTAAATGCAGAGGTACTGCCACACTCATGAGAAGTGACATCCAAGGAGAAGTTAAAAACAGAAAATGCAATGAGAATGATATCCAAGAGATAACAGTATGGCATGATGGACTGTGGTGCACTCTGTATAATGTTTATTGTCCCCCAAATTCTAAAAGTCAAATCAACATACACAGCACAGACATGCAGAAAACTATCATTGCAGGAGATTTTAATGCACATCTGCCATCACAAGGATACAAAGACCGAAACCCTATGGGAAACAACACTGAAGAGCTGTGCAACACCAGCAACATGATAATATTGCAAGACTCCTCCTTCCCACCAACACTTCTCCACAGAGCCACTGGATGCACATACAGACCTGACCTCACCATTGTCTCAGCAGACATCCACAACAATTGTACTCTGAGAGTGCTTGATGACATAGGAAGTGACCATCGCCCCATCCTTCTACAAATTTCTCACACACGAAAACAAAGACCATACAAACCCCCTCACTGGAATTATAGAAAAGCAGATTTGGAAAAAAATGCAGGTGGAAGGAGAAATGCTTATCATGAAACTGAGCCCATGAAGCAAAGGACAGGCATTTGTGGAAAACCCTTGCGGAAGCCCCATGTGCCCTGGGCACTTAGGTTCAGAGAGAGAGAGATTTGGAAAAATTCAGAACACAAACAGATGAAAACCTATCAAAATTAAATGACAACACAAATATTGACACGCTCTACGCCAACATAATCCAAGCCATACTTGGAATAGCCTACAAAACAATCCCTCGAGGATGCAGAAAGAAAAAGTAAAAAAATGAATAGCAGCCAGGAAGAGTGCAGAGAGAAACCCTACTCCAGAGTACAACAAACTAACAGCTAAGGTAAGACTCGAAACTAAAAAAGCAAAGAAAGAAAAGTAGTTAAGCACATGCAGCAATTTCAACCTCAGAACTGAAGGAAAGAAGGCTTGGAAACTCTTAGATAACATGTCAAGGAAAAACAACTAACCTTAATCGAATGCGAATCTCTGGTCGAGTCCCTTCAAGTGACTCAAACAAAGCCAGTACTTTTAACAAATTCTTTGCTGCCACCAACAAATCCTCCAATAGGAAAGTACTTGACAAGGCGCTGGGAAAAGTTCTGAGAAGTAAAGAGAAATCTAGCTTGGCAAACATTTCACTTTTTGAGGAAAACTTTACCATCCAAGAACTCCAGAGTGCTATGGGTAAGCTACAGCTAAGAAAAGCACCAGGGCCAGACAAAATATCAAATGAAATGATCCTTCATCTGGGCCCTGGAGGAAGGTCTGCCACAGGGTTCTGCTCTTAGCTGCATCTTGTTCCTAATCTTTATAAATGACCTTCCTGAACTGTTGAACACCCACAAAGCCATGTTTGCTGATGACCTTGTCTTATGGACTTGTGGAACAGACCTGCAGCTGGCTGCTGAGAGACTTAATAGAAGCCTCCTCACCATATCAGCCTATTGCAATTTCTGGAAGTTGAATATCAATGTTAGTAAAACTACATATAGTCTTCACTCTTAGCAACAAACTAGCTAAGACTGAACTGAAAATAACTCTTGATGGTGCTCAAATCATGAAAGAAAAAAATCCAACATACCTTGGTGTGAAACTAGACAGAAAATTAAACTTTAAAGAGTTCATGGGTGGACTAGCAGAAAAAGCATCCAAAAGACTAAACTTACTCAAGCAGCTTGCAAGTACATCCTGGGGAGCTGACAAAGCAACACTCAGACAACTGTACACAGGATATGTTAGATCTATAATAGATTACAACCTCCCCCTACGGCTCACAGCATCAAAGAGCTCTTGTACACAAGTAGACAGAATCCAGAACCAAGCTGTCTGTTTCATTTGTGGGGCAATGAGATCAACGCCTACAGTTTAATGTAAAGTTGATGCAAACATAGAGCCATTAAATATAAGACACGAAAAGTCAACCATTCAGGCAATAGAAAGATATAAACGCATGCCCCCAGACCATCCTAACAGAACAGTGGTTGATAAATTGAAGCATAATAATAGACTGAAACTGAAAACTCCAGTGCACATAGGAGAACAGTTAAACATAAGACACAAACTCCCTGAAGACAGAAGAACTTACAAAAGTACCAGACATCCCACTAAACACAAACTACACACTTCCTCAAACTCACACCAAACTCTAGAACAAATTAGTGAACATATCAGATCCCAACATCCTAAAGCTGTGTGCACTGGAGACCACAGAATCCTACCCCAAGGACTGGATCCATGCATACACTGATGGGTCAGCATTCAAGGAAACAGACAATGCAGGATATGGGGTACTCATGTTTCCAGACAAGACAACAAGCCACATTTCTGCTCCTTGTGGATCTCGCTGCTCCAATTATGATGCAGAGATGCAGGCAATATTAGCAGACCTGACAGCCACCACCACCAAATACAAAAATAGTGCCTCTCACCCAGAAAACTTTGTTATTTTCTCAGACTCCCAGTTTGCTCTCCAAGCCCTTGAAAACTCATGATCCTGAAATTCCTCTTGGTCCTGAAGTTCTTCATGGTCCTGAAGTTCCTCATGGTCCTAAAGTTCCTCTTGTGCCTGGTTCTTTACATTCAGAGAAGAATGATCGGGACTTCCAGTGTACAAGCCAGGACCTCAACTCCTCACTCAATCTGAACTGAGTGATTTGATGAGAGCTTTAGGATTACTCAAGGATTCTGCAGAGACCTTAGCATCAAGATTTACAGAGAAAAAAAAACTTGTTGGCAGGTGGAACATTTATTTGTTGGCATAGAAGTAGAAAACAAGAGTTTACTCCCTACTATATATGTTGGTATGAAACTAGACAGAAAATTAAACTTTAAAGAGTTCATGGGTGGACTAGCAGAAAAAGCATCCAAAAGACTAAACTTACTCAAGCAGCTTGCAAGTACATCCTGGGGAGCTGACAAAGCAACACTCAGACAACTGTACACAGGATATGTTAGATCTATAATAGATTACAACCTCCCCCTACGGCTCACAGCATCAAAGAGCTCTTGTACACAAGTAGACAGAATCCAGAACCAAGCTGTCTGTTTCATTTGTGGGGCAATGAGATCAACGCCTACAGTTTAATGTAAAGTTGATGCAAACATAGAGCCATTAAATATAAGACACGAAAAGTCAACCATTCAGGCAATAGAAAGATATAAACGCATGCCCCCAGACCATCCTAACAGAACAGTGGTTGATAAATTGAAGCATAATAATAGACTGAAACTGAAAACTCCAGTGCACATAGGAGAACAGTTAAACATAAGACACAAACTCCCTGAAGACAGAAGAACTTACAAAAGTACCAGACATCCCACTAAACACAAACTACACACTTCCTCAAACTCACACCAGACTCAAGAACAAATTAGTGAACATATCAGATCCCAACATCCTAAAGCTGTGTGCACTGGAGACCACAGAATCCTACCCCAAGGACTGGATCCATGCATACACTGATGGGTCAGCATTCAAGGAAACAAACAATGCAGGATATGGGGTACTCATGTTTCCAGACAAGACAACAAGCCACATTTCTGCTCCTTGTGGATCTCGCTGCTCCAATTATGATGCAGAGATGCAGGCAATATTAGCAGACCTGACAGCCACCACCACCAAATACAAAAATAGTGCCTCTCACCCAGAAAACTTTGTTATTTTCTCAGACTCCCAGTCTGCTCTCCAAGCCCTTGAAAACTCATGGTCCTGAAGTTCTTCATGGTCCTGAAGTTCTTCATGGTCCTGAAGTTCTTTATGATCCTGAAATTCCTCTTGGTCCTGAAGTTCTTCATGGTCCTGAAGTTCTTCATGGTCCTAAAGTTCCTCTTGTGCCTGGTTCTTTACATTCAGAGAAGAATGATCAGGACTTCCAGTGTACAAGCCAGGACCTCAACTCCTCACTCAATCTGAACTGAGTGATTTGATGAGAGCTTTAGGATTACTCAAGGATTCTGCAGAGACCTTAGCATCAAGATTTACAGAGAAAAAAAAACTTGTTGGCAGGTGGAACATTTATTTGTTGGCATAGAAGTAGAAAACAAGAGTTTACTCCCTACTATATATGTTGGTATAGAAGTAGAGAACAAGAGTTTACTCCCTACTATATTTGTTGGTATAGAAGTAGAGAACAAGAGTTTACTCCCTACTATATATGTTGGTATAGAAGTAGAGAACAAGAGTTTACTCCCTACTATATTTGTTGGTATAGAAGTAGAGAACAAGAGTTTACTCCCTACTATATTTGTTGGCATAGAAGTAGAGAACAAGAGTTTACTCCCTACTATATTTGTTGGTATAGAAGTAGAGAACAAGAGTTTACTCCCTACTATATTTGTTTTGCATAGAAGTAGAGAACAAGAGTTTACTCCCTACTATATTTGTTGGCATAGAAGTAGAGAACAAGAGTTTACTGCCTACTTTTTACAGGATGGTGACTTAGTATAGGGCAGTGATTTTCCTGACTTTGATGAGAAAGTTTAGAATTAATGACATGACAGATGAATGGAGACTTTTCATTGACAGCTCCAAACAAAGTCTAAAATCTGTTTTACTGAACAGTGGGATTAAGTTTGCTTGGCTACCTGTCAGTCACTGAGCACCCTTGGAGGAAGGTTATGTGATGTTAGATGAAAACTTGCTTTCTTTGTTGACAGAATCAAGAGAGAGGCCAGGACAGCTTTCACAAATAAAGTTCCTGGGAAATAAAAGGACTGTGACTATGTAGTCGTTGTTGGAAACATGCTGGAAAAATTCAGAAACTTGACCATGTAGTCATGGTAGGAAACATGCTGGAAAAATTCAGAAACTTGACCATGTAGTCATTGTAGGAAACATGCTGGAAAAATTCAGAAACTTGACCATGTAGTCATTGTAGGAAACATGCTGGAAAAATTCAGAAACTTGACCATGTAGTCATTGTAGGAAACAAGCTGGAAAAATTCAGAAACTTGACCATGTAGTCATGGTAGGAAACACGCTGGAAAAATTCAGAAACTTGACCATGTAGTCATGGTAGGAAACAAGCTGGAAAAATTCAGAAACTTGACCATGTAGTCATGGTAGGAAGCAAGCTGGAAAAATTCAGAAACTTGCGATGGTCAGCTTAAAACTTCATGTCTTGAACATTTAGAGTTTTTCCCAGAAAATCTTGGCGCAGGTAGTGAGGATCAAGGAGGCTGGTCCCACCAAAATGTGAAGGAAATGGAAACAGATATCAAGGTCTATGGGATGTTAATATGATGGGCGACTGTTGCTGGAAGTTACACCGTGAAAATCTACAAATCTCGAACAAGAGAAAAAACAACAAGGACAGCTTCAGTGACAGAAGAAAAAAAAAAGCACAGCAAAGCTTCTGACTAAGATTAACATTTTAGATCAGCCATAGTAATGAGTTTATTTGGATGTTATTAAAGATTATTTTTATTCAGTCATGTTACAGAAATAAGTTTAATGTACTCGTACAATAATGTCACTTTGCCCAACAATGTCTGTGCAGTTTGCAGGAAAACTGTATGTGATGGAGAATATCTGAGGTCATTTTTTGGATCAAGCGCACTTGAAACCTGTCGATGTAATAACAGATTTTTTAAAAAAGGTTTTATGAACTTGAATTTTGTAGATCAGTGAACTCACTTCATTATAAATTCAATACAACCAATGCTGTATAAATATTTAGAGGCATCAGGTGTCACTTGCCAGTTTGTCAGCTGACATAGAGCAGTGTGATCTTAACGTAGTTCAGTTTGTGAGTTACTTCTCAGGTGTCTTGACTTGTATGTGTTTGCAGAATTAGCAAGAGTTACCTGGACAGCTGAGAGGCACGAGAACCACGAACCTGAGTTTTACCAGGAGAGGCAGCAGGTGAGTGACCTAGTTGCGTGCAGAGACAGAGTGAAAGACCCAGCCTCAGGGAGTTACCTGAAAAGACGGCAGATGAGAGACCCAGACGCAGGCTTGAGGAAAGAATTCTGAGTATAAAAGTGTGACAGATAATTCGGATTGTCATATTTCATTGAAAGGTAAGGGTTACCTTTATGTAATATTGTGTTGTTTCTCTGCCATCTCTCTCTGTGTTTCTCTCCGATAAAACAAAATCAATGCTCATAACAACAAGACAGAAACTACAAAACGCAACAAAAACACTTCAGCTCTGTACAGAAACATCACAGATAGAAAACGTTAGCGAGCACAAAACACTAGGTCTTATTATTGACCAACATCTGACCTGGAACTCTCATGTGCAATGTCTAACAAAACTCATCGCACAAAAAGTATACCAATTAGCTAAAATTAAGCACTTCATCAATCAAGACACTAGGAAGACATACTACATATCTCATATACAAACACATTTAGACTATTGCTCAACAGTTTGGGATGGTTGCTCAGTGTCAAATACAAAAAGGCTTTGCTCACTCCAAAAGCGAGCAGTAAAGCTTATTAGTGACAAAGATCAAGCACAAACAACTAATCATCACAAACGTATCAAAATACTGCCTCTTAAGAACAGTCTTCTTCAACAAGGCCAAGTTAGTACATCAAATTCTTTCATGGCATGCCCCGCCTTATCTATGGAACCTTTTTAAATTTAGCCCAAAGTGCAGCCAACGCTTGAACAACATAAGTCTTCCTAGACTTGATCTTTACAAGAAAAGCTTTAGTTATTCTGCTGCTCATCTTTGGAATACCCTCCCATCCTATATAAAAAATATAAATTCTACTCCTTCCTACAACTACAAACTTTCCCAATATCTATTTGATGTCAACTACATGCCTCCATTAATCATAAAACTTAGAAGTTATCTTAAAGTTTTATGATTCATGGAGGCATGTAGTCGACATCAAATAGATATTGGGAAAGTTTGTAGTTGTAGGAAGGAGTATCTTAGACTGCTCTTACAGACACCGAATACAGCTAATTGTTTATTCTGAATAGTCTCGAAATTTTTGTTTAGTAGATAGTCATTTATATATGTATGTAGTTACTTCTGTACTGAGAGAATGTTTAAGAGCGAAATGTAAATGTTATATTTTATGTCTCTCAGCTTCAATGTTAATTATGTTTGTTACATGAACAGCAGATTTGTATGTAGAATGTCTGGAACAGAGTGAAAGTTGTATGATAAAGGGCAGAATGTTAGATGGACCTACATGCCCAATTCTTAACCCTTTGGAAATAAAGATCAATCAATCTCTCTCTCTCTCTGTGTTTCTCTCTTTTTATGTCTCACTTACTCTCTCTCTGAACCTTAAGTGCCCAGGGCACATGGGGCTTCCGCAAGGGTTTTCCACAAATGCCTGTCCTTCGCCTTTTTTTCTGCTCTTGCCCAGGTGAGCCCTCTATTGCTCAACATCCTTTCTGTTGTTCTTCTCCATGTCTCTTTTGGTCTACCCTTACTTCTGTTCCCCTGTGGTGTCCATCTTAGTGCTATTTTTGGTAGTGAGTTGTCAGTCATTCGGAGCACATGTCCCAACCATCGCCAGCGTCTTTCCTCAATAATTGTTGTCAGTGGCTTCATCTGCATTTCTGTCAATAAGATGTTATTTCTTATGGTGTTTGGCCAAAATATTTTTCTAATTCTTCGTAAACATTTAGTCTGGAAAGAATTCAACTTGTTTTCTATGGTTTTGGTGATTTTCCAGCATTCGCTTCCATAGAGTAGTACACTTAGAACATTACTCTTAAATATCCTGATTTTCATATTTATGCTTAGTTTTTTTTTTCCATATAGTCTGCAGCATTGCAAAAGCCTGGTTTGCTCTAGTAAGTCTGCTGTTGATGTCCTCTGTGCTGTCTCCATTTTCTACTACTCTACTGCCAAGGTATACAAATTCGTTGACCTCCTCCACTAACTTGCTATCTACTCTGAGTACATTTCTGTTGTTCACATTTTGCTTCATTAACTTTGTCATTCCTACGTTGATCTTTAGTCCTATGTTGTTTGCATTCTGAGTTAGCTTGTTTATTTTATCTTGCATATCTTTGTGACTGCTTGATAATAGACAAATGTCGTCTGCAAAGTCAAGGTGTCTCACTTACACACATTACATAATTATGTAAATATGTCTGGGAACTTGTCACAGTTAACTACTGTATTCAGCCGTCTTTATTCTTTCAATTTGTCATCATCATCATGTGGCTTTTCAGTGAAGAGTGTTAGCTGCTATAATTGTTCAGCTTGCTTTAAAGTTACGCTTTAAAAAAAAAATGTGTAGGAACAGCTTTATTCACTAACAGAGCATAAAGCTGTAACATTTCAAGTATTTGTAACATTTCAGTTGTTTTGCAAAAAAAACATTCATGTATGACATATAACATTCATGTATAACATATAATAGCATACAGCTGTAACATTTCAAGTGTTTCATTAAAAAAAAAAACATTCGTGTATGACGTATAACATTCATGTATAACATAATAGAAAAGTTTTGTCCTGGATGTTAAGTAATAAAATCATATTTGCCATTGTTTTTCCTGTATGTGGTAAGACTACATATGACTGTATAAGCCATTGTTTTTCCTGTAAGTGGTAAGACTACATATGACTGTATAAGCCATTGTTTTTCCTGTATGTGGTAAGACTACATATGACTGTATAAGCCATTGTTTTTCCTGTATGTGGTAAGACTACGTATGACTGTATAAGCCATTGTTTTTCCTGTAATTTCAGTCCCTTTTCTGTGACCACAATTAAAAATGAGAAAGCGGCAGATTGTACAGAAAGTAGAGGAGACCAGCAGCTCAGAGGTGGAAGTTGCTGCGGAAGTATGCAGGTCAGCATGTCTTTCTCTCTGGGACTCATTTCTGGCCATGGACCATCGGCTGACCTGCCACCTTGCCATTTGTGCCACCAAGGAGTCTCCACTTGGGCATCTGAGACCACTCATGAAGATTCTAGAGATAAGCTGCCATGGGATTCCCTGGATACTAGGAACTGTCTTGTTGTTCGTATTCTCTCATAGGCCAGAGGACATTGAGATTGCTGTCAATTTGTTTTCTATGGTTTTGGTGATTTTCCAGCATTCGCTTCCATAGAGTAGTACACTTAGAACATTACTCTTAAATATCCTGATTTTCATATTTATGCTTAGTTTTTTTTTTCCATATAGTCTGCAGCATTGCAAAAGCCTGGTTTGCTCTAGTAAGTCTGCTGTTGATGTCCTCTGTGCTGTCTCCATTTTCTACTACTCTACTGCCAAGGTATACAAATTCGTTGACCTCCTCCACTAACTTGCTATCTACTCTGAGTACATTTCTGTTGTTCACATTTTGCTTCATTAACTTTGTCATTCCTACGTTGATCTTTAGTCCTATGTTGTTTGCATTCTGAGTTAGCTTGTTTATTTTATCTTGCATATCTTTGTGACTGCTTGATAATAGACAAATGTCGTCTGCAAAGTCAAGGTGTCTCACTTACACACATTACATAATTATGTAAATATGTCTGGGAACTTGTCACAGTTAACTACTGTATTCAGCCGTCTTTATTCTTTCAATTTGTCATCATCATCATGTGGCTTTTCAGTGAAGAGTGTTAGCTGCTATAATTGTTCAGCTTGCTTTAAAGTTACGCTTTTAAAAAAAAATGTGTAGGAACAGCTTTATTCACTAACAGAGCATAAAGCTGTAACATTTCAAGTATTTGTAACATTTCAGTTGTTTTGCAAAAAAAACATTCATGTATGACATATAACATTCATGTATAACATATAATAGCATACAGCTGTAACATTTCAAGTGTTTCATTAAAAAAAAAAACATTCGTGTATGACGTATAACATTCATGTATAACATAATAGAAAAGTTTTGTCCTGGATGTTAAGTAATAAAATCATATTTGCCATTGTTTTTCCTGTATGTGATAAGGCTGCATATGACTGTATAAGCCATTGTTTTTCCTGTAAGTGGTAAGACTACATATGACTGTATAAGCCATTGTTTTTCCTGTAAGTGGTAAGACTACATATGACTGTATAAGCCATTGTTTTTCCTGTATGTGGTAAGACTACGTATGACTGTATAAGCCATTGTTTTTCCTGTAATTTCAGTCCCTTTTCTGTGACCACAATTAAAAATGAGAAAGCGGCAGATTGTACAGAAAGTAGAGGAGACCAGCAGCTCAGAGGTGGAAGTTGCTGCGGAAGTATGCAGGTCAGCATGTCTTTCTCTCTGGGACTCATTTCTGGCCATGGACCATCGGCTGACCTGCCACCTTGCCATTTGTGCCACCAAGGAGTCTCCACTTGGGCATCTGAGACCACTCATGAAGATTCTAGAGATAAGCTGCCATGGGATTCCCTGGATACTAGGAACTGTCTTGTTGTTCGTATTCTCTCATAGGCCAGAGGACATTGAGATTGCTGTCAATTTGTTTTTTGGTGAGTGACTTTGTTTCATATATTACCACTGTCTGTTTGTATTACACTGCTAGACTTTGTGTCTAAACATCTCTACTTTCTTGTTTCATATAACACCACTGTCTGTTTGTATTACACTTCTAGACTTTGTGTCTAAACATCTCTACTTTCTTGTTTCATATAACACCACTGTCTGTTTGTATTACACTGCTAGACTTTGTGTCTAAACATCTCTACTTTGTTTCATATAACACCACTGCCTGTATGTGTTGTTTAGTACACTGACAGACTTTGTGTCTGAAAGTCTTTTATTCCAAACAGTATTCATGTTCTTTATTCATCAGTGTTCTTGTTATTTATTCAGCAATGTTCTTGTTCTTTATTCAGCAATGTTCTTGTTCTTTATTCACCAATGTTCTTGTTCTTTATTCACCAGTGTTCTTGTTCTTTATTCAGCAATATTCTTGTTCTTTATTCAGCAGTGTTCTTGTTCTTTATTCAGCAATGTTGTTTTTTATTCAGCAGTGTTCTTGTTCGTTATTCATGTTCTTTATTCAGTAGTGTTCCTGTTCTTTATTCAGCAGTGCTCTTGTTCTTTATTCAGCAGTGTTCTTGTTCTTTATTCATGTTCTTTATTCAACAGTGTTCTTGTTCTTTATTCATGTTCTTTATTCAGCAGTGTTCCTGTTCTTTATTCACCAATGTTCTTGTTCTTTATTCAGCAGTGTTCATGTTCTTTATTCATGTTCTTTATTCAGCAATGTTCTTGTTCTTTATTCATGTTCTTTATGCAGGATTGGCCTGTACTGTCATGGTGCAGGCAGTGAACAGCCACACATTAGCCAACTCTCATGGTGCAGGCAGTGAACAGCCACACATTAGCCAACTCTCATGGTGCAGGCAGTGAACAGCCACACATTAGCCAACTCCTATGGTGCAGGCAGTGAACAGCCACATATTAGCCAACTCTCATGACGCAGGCAGTGAACAGCCACACATTAGCCAACTCTCATGACGCAGGCAGTGAACAGCCACACATTAGCCAACTCTCATGACGCAGGCAGTGAACAGCCACACATTAGCCAACTCTCATGACGCAGGCAGTGAACAGCCACACATTAGCCAACTCTCATGATGCAGGCAGTGAACAGCCACACATTAGCCAACTCTCATGGTGCAGGCAGTGAACACCCACACATTAGCCAACTCTCATGGTGCAGGCAGTGAACAGCCACACATAGCCAACTCTCATGGCGCAGGCAGTGAACAGCCACACATTAGCCAACTCTCATGGTGCAGGCAGTGAACAGCCACACATTAGCCAACTCTCATGGTGCAGGCAGTGAACAGCCACACATTAGCCAACTCTCATGGTGCAGGCAGTGAACAGCCACACATTAGCCAACTCTCATGGTGCAGGCAGTGAACAGCCACACATTAGCCAACTCTCATGGTGCAGGCAGTGAACAGCCACACATTAGCCAACTCTCATGGTGCAGGCAGTGAACAGCCACACATTAGCCAACTCTCATGGTGCAGGCAGTGAACAGCCACACATTAGCCAACTCTCATGGTGCAGGCAGTGAACAGCCACACATTAGCCAACTCTCATGGTGCAGGCAGTGAACAGCCACACATTAGCCAACTCCTATGGTGCAGGCAGTGAACAGCCACATATTAGCCAACTCTCATGACGCAGGCAGTGAACAGCCACACATTAGCCAACTCTCATGACGCAGGCAGTGAACAGCCACACATAGCCAACTCTCATGACGCAGGCAGTGAACAGCCACACATTAGCCAACTCTCATGACGCAGGCAGTGAACAGCCACACATTAGCCAACTCTCATGATGCAGGCAGTGAACAGCCACACATTAGCCAACTCTCATGGTGCAGGCAGTGAACAGCCACACATTAGCGAACTCTCATGGTGCAGGCAGTGAACAGCCACACATTAGCCAACTCTCATGGCGCAGGCAGTGAACAGCCACACATTAGCCAACTCTCATGACGCAGGCAGTGAACAGCCACACATTAGCCAACTCTCATGATGCAGGCAGTTAACAGCCACACATTAGCCAACTCTCATGGTGCAGGCAGTGAACAGCCACACATTAGCCAACTCTCATGGTGCAGGCAGTGAACAACCACACATTAGCCAACTCCTATGGTGCAGGCAGTGAACACCCACACATTAGCCAACTCTCATGGTGCAGGCAGTGAACAGCCACACATTAGCCAACTCTCATGGTGCAGGCAGTGAACAGCCACACATTAGCCAACTCTCATGGTGCAGGCAGTGAACAGCCACACATTAGCCAACTCTCATGGTGCAGGCAGTGAACAGCCACACATTAGCCAACTCCTATGGTGCAGGCAGTGAACAGCCACACATTAGCCAACTCTCATGACGCAGGCAGTGAACAGCCACACATTAGCCAACTCTCATGACGCAGGCAGTGAACAGCCACACATTAGCCAACTCTCATGATGCAGGCAGTGAACAGCCACACATTAGCCAACTCTCATGACGCAGGCAGTGAACAGCCACACATTAGCCAACTCTCATGATGCAGGCAGTGAACACCCACACATTAGCCAACTCTCATGGTGCAGGCAGTGAACAGCCACACATTAGCCAACTCTCATGGTGCAGGCAGTGAACAGCCACACATTAGCCAACTCTCATGGCGCAGGCAGTGAACAGCCACACATTAGCCAACTCTCATGACGCAGGCAGTGAACAGCCACACATTAGCCAACTCTCATGATGCAGGCAGTTAACAAGCACAGACTATCTGACTTGACTATCATAATTTCCTATTTGCTTGCAGACTGATAAAGGCTACATAGAATTCTTTCATCTTCTTTTCTTGTGGTGCTCAGTTCTAAAAATAAATAGATCTTAGTTTATGGTTAGCCAGATTTTTGTGAGAATGTGTTAGATGTTTTGTTTTCTTGTGCTTGTTATTTCAGCTCTGATATTTGACCTTCTTGTTGTTTCAGCTCTGATATTTGACCTTCTTGTTATTTCAGCTCTGATATTTGACCTTCTTGTTATTTCAGCTCTGATATTTGACCTCCTTGTTGTGGGGCTCTTGAAGGTGACTTTTCGTAGGTGCCGGCCCAGCCACAATGTGATGGACATGTTTGCAATGCCCTCTGTTGACAAGTTTTCCTTTCCATCAGGACACGCCACCCGATCTACCATGGTGGCCCTGTTTTTATGTAACCACATTTTGACAAACGCAGTTTACATGTCGGCAGTCTGCATGTGGGCTGTCAGCGTCAGTGTTTCCAGGATTCTCCTTGGAAGACATCACATAATCGACGTAGCCTGCGGGGTCGTGGTTGGGGTCATGGCCTACTATGCCTATTTAAATATTTGGATTTCCAAAGGCATCTGCCTGAAATATTTGGATACATACTTTGGACACATTCATTTGTGAATAAGAGCAGTCAGAAATACTTGTACAAAAATGTGAAATATTTATATGTTGGAGGTCAAACTATGTTGTGTATAATAATTTAGAAAATGTTTATGCATGTGAGTAGAACACACATTTATTTCTATAGTGTTTGTGTGCATGTGTGTGAGAGAGAGAGAGAGAGAGAGAGAGAGAGAGAGAGAATGTGCTGGGACAAATACTAGTTCAGAATTATGACTACACTTTTTCATTGTAGGACAGTGTCATACAAGCACACATGATAGTGACAATAGTGGTGGTGGTGATGATGATGATACCATAGAGGTACTTATATCTTTCTTATTTAAAAAAAAACATAGTCATGGCATGCCACTGTGGCACTTAAGATGTAGAGTTAGTGCCCTTATTGTCCATGACCTGTTGGCACACTAGAGGGTGATGTAGTCAGCATCATGACCTGGTGGCACACTAGAGGGTGATGTAGTCAGCATCATGACTTGGTAGCACACTAGAGGGTGATGTAGTCAGCATCATGACTTGGTAGCACACTAGAGGGTGATGTAGTCAGCATCATGACCTGGTGGCACACTAGAGGGTGATGTAGTCAGCATCATGACCTGTTGGCACACTAGAGGGTGATGTAGTCAGCATCATGACCTGGTGACACACTAGAGGGTGATGTAGTCAGCATCATGACCTGGTGACACACTAGAGGGTGATGTAGTCAGTGAACACCCACACATTAGCCAACTCTCATGGTGCAGGCAGTGAACAGCCACACATTAGCCAACTCTCATGGTGCAGGCAGTGAACAGCCACACATTAGCCAACTCTCATGGCGCAGGCAGTGAACAGCCACACATTAGCCAACTCTCATGACGCAGGCAGTGAACAGCCACACATTAGCCAACTCTCATGATGCAGGCAGTTAACAAGCACAGACTATCTGACTTGACTATCATAATTTCCTATTTGCTTGCAGACTGATAAAGGCTACATAGAATTCTTTCATCTTCTTTTCTTGTGGTGCTCAGTTCTAAAAATAAATAGATCTTAGTTTATGGTTAGCCAGATTTTTGTGAGAATGTGTTAGATGTTTTGTTTTCTTGTGCTTGTTATTTCAGCTCTGATATTTGACCTTCTTGTTGTTTCAGCTCTGATATTTGACCTTCTTGTTATTTCAGCTCTGATATTTGACCTCCTTGTTGTGGGGCTCTTGAAGGTGACTTTTCGTAGGTGCCGGCCCAGCCACAATGTGATGGACATGTTTGCAATGCCCTCTGTTGACAAGTTTTCCTTTCCGTCAGGACACGCCACCCGATCTACCATGGTGGCCCTGTTTTTATGTAACCACATTTTGACAAACGCAGTTTACATGTCGGCAGTCTGCATGTGGGCTGTCAGTGTCAGTGTTTCCAGGATTCTCCTTGGAAGACATCACATAATCGACGTAGCCTGTGGGGTCGTGGTTGGGGTCATGGCCTACTATGCCTATTTAAATATTTGGATTTCCAAAGGCATCTGCCTGAAATATTTGGATACATACTTTGGACACATTCATTTGTGAATAAGAGCAGTCAGAAATACTTGTACAAAAATGTGAAATATTTATATGTTGGAGGTCAAACTATGTTGTGTATAATAATTTAGAAAATGTTTATGCATGTGAGTAGAACACACATTTATTTCTATAGTGTGTGTGTGTTTGTGTGCATGTGTGTGAGAGAGAGAGAGAGAGAGAGAGAATGTGCTGGGACAAATACTAGTTCAGAATTATGACTACACTTTTTCATTGTAGGACAGTGTCATACAAGCACACATGATAGTGACAATAGTGGTGGTGGTGGTGATGATGATGATACCATAGAGGTACTTATATCTTTCTTATTTTAAAAAAAAACATAGTCATGGCATGCCACTGTGGCACTTAAGATGTAGAGTTAGTGCCCTTATTGTCCATGACCTGGTGGCACACTAGAGGGTGATGTAGTCAGCATCATGACCTGTTGGCACACTAGAGGGTGATGTAGTCAGCATCATGACTTGGTAGCACACTAGAGGGTGATGTAGTCAGCATCATGACTTGGTAGCACACTAGAGGGTGATGTAGTCAGCATCATGACCTGGTGGCACACTAGAGGGTGATGTAGTCAGCATCATGACCTGTTGGCACACTAGAGGGTGATGTAGTCAGCATCATGACCTGGTGACACACTAGAGGGTGATGTAGTCAGCATCATGACCTGGTGACACACTAGAGGGTGATGTAGTCAGTATCATGACCTGTTAGCACACTAGAGGGTGATGTAGTCAGCATCATGACCTGTTGGCACACTAGAGGGTGATGTAGTCAGCATCATGCCTAGCTACAAACTCAGATCTTGTTGTTCAGTCACTTCTTAATCTACAAACACAAATCTTATTGCTGTTCAGTCACTACTTTATATATCTACAAACACAACACTCTTGCCCTTGGAAAAAAGAGCAATTGTGTGCATGTGCGTGCGTGCGTGCATGCATGCTCACACATATATATGAAGGTGGGGGGGAGGAGAAGAAGAAGAACAGAAACATATTTGGTATTTCTCCAAGATAAGTATTCTTGCGTGTGTATTCTTCTGGAAACACATGGTACAGTACAAGATTTGTTTCTCTGAGTAAATACACTACCAGTTTAAAGTTTTGTTTCTCTGAGTAAATACACTACCAGTTTAAAGTTTTGTTTCTCTGAGTAAATACACTACCAGTTTAAAGTTTTGTTTCTCTGAGTAAATACACTATGAAATCATATATTGGGAGTCATAAATAAAAGATTGTATTTGCATTTTTTTCCTTGCCTGATTTGCCTAATGTTATTTTGTTCTCTGACTAATGTACTCAGCGTTATTTTTTTTTCATTTTGTTCTGTGACTGGTTCGTGTAATGTCATTGTTTGTTCATACTGTGACTGGTTCATGTCATTGTTTGTTCGTACTGTGACTGATTTACTTAATATTTTTGTTGTGGGTTGTGCTGTCATGACCAGCTGTTAGTCAGGCTCCCAAGTATTTAAAACTGTGAGGACCACACGACTATCGGCCTCCTTTGTCACATAACGAAGCTACTTCTGAGAATTATTATGAGAAGAACAAGGAAAAAAGATACAAATGGAAATAGCAGATGAACAGTTTGGATTTATTGAAGGAAAGAGAACACACAATGCCATTTATGCTTTACGAACACTAACAGAAAGAGCTTTAGAAGTACAGAAAGATTTCTACTTATGCTTCATAAGGCATTCGACACGGTGAAACAATGAAATTATTAAAATGCTTGAAGACATAAACATAGACGGCAAAGACCTGAGGATTGTAAAACATCTATGCTGGCAGCAGGAAGCAGCAGTTCGAGTTGAAAATAGAACTGGAAAATATAAACCGATAAATCAAGGGGTGCGACAAGGATGTGTACTATCTCCAGACCTTTTTTTCTCTGTATATCGAGAATATTCTAAGAACGATCATCACAGAACCAGGCATAAAATTGGAGGATATAATATTAACAACCTTCAGTATTGCTGACAACACAGTACTGATAGCTGAGAACCAACAAGACCTGCAAAATCTCTTTGATAAAGTCGCCAAAGAAAGTGAACAGAAAGGCCTTACTTTGAACATCAAAAAGACAGAGACAATGGTTATATCTAAGAAACAGAATCCACCAAAATGCAGTGTAAAATTGAATTATTCTAAATCAAGTACAGAAAATCAAATACCTTGGAGCAGTAATAACTTCAGATGGGAAATGCACAACAGAAATTAGGAACAGAATAGGCCAAGCAAAGACTGCATTTCAGAGAATGAGAAACATCCAACACATCCTTATCAATGAATGTTAGAAAACAAGTCCTAAAATGCTATATTGAACTTATCTTATTATATAGAAGTGAATCATGGACAATAGGCAAGTCTGCTCAAAAATCATTGGAAGCAGCAGAAATGTGGTTTATTAGAAGAATGTTGCAAATCCCCTGGGCAGCAAAAATAACTAATGAAGAATGTATGAGAAGAGCTGGATAGACAAAAAAACCTTGTCAAAAAGATAAGAGAGAGACAATGTACTTTCATAGGACATGCAATGAGAAGAGGGGGCATTGAAAATATTATAACAACAGGAAAAATATAAGGAAGAAGATCAAGAGGAAGACCAAGAGAAATGATACTGGACAGTCTGACAGGATGGTGTGAGAGATCACCAGCTGAGCTGATGGCCTGTAATGAAGTATCCTGTACTCTGGAGAATCATAATAGCCAACGCCAGTCGGCACGGCACCTGATGATGATAATGATACTAAAGATCTAAGCCATAAGTTTTAAGATTGTATACTAAAGATCTAAACTAAAGTTTGGTGCTAGATCTCAGTATCACACAGACAAACCTGGTAAGTAGAGTAGACCTTACAAGTCGCTATCTTTGTGGTGGTGGAGCTTCCAAGAAGATTTTTTTCAGTCCATTCTGGATGTCGGACAGTTTCGCTACCCACGTGACACAATGCCTGGGCATCATCGCAGTGGCTGCTGTTAGTACTGGCCAAGATTTTATACTTTTTATGAGCTTTGTTGATTAGCAGAAGAAGGAGTTACAGAATGGTAAAATTATAGCAAGGATTCCTAAGGTATTTTACTCATCCTTGACCCAGCAGTAAAAGCACATTTCCTGGGGTCAGAGTTCATGAGAGTCACATTAACCTAGTTTGCACGTACTAGAAACTCGTCAGCCGCCATCATCTCTCTTGCTACACCTGGTGCAATATAATTGTGCATATTACCAGTGACGCTCTACATTTATGCAGTGTAACAGGTTTATACATTTAGATTTGAATTTTAAATATAACTATATCTTTCGCCTGATACTAATGACCCAGGAATGACAATAAAACTGCTGTAATGTTGTTGTGGGCAATTTTTTTTAATCAGTTACTCAAGTTGCGAAACTTTGCCTCCCTAACAGCTCTCCTGTAAGCCTCTTGGTTGTAAGCAAGATGACCTGCTGCTGATGCATCCATTTGTTCGTACTGTGACTGATTTACTTAATATTTTTGTTGTGGGTTGTGCTGTCATGACCAGCTGTTAGTCAGGCTCCCAAGTATTTAAAACTGTGAGGACCACACGACTATCGGCCTCCTTTGTCACATAACGAAGCTACTTCTGAGAATTATTATGAGAAGAACAAGGAAAAAAGATACAAATGGAAATAGCAGATGAACAGTTTGGATTTATTGAAGGAAAGAGAACACACAATGCCATTTATGCTTTACGAACACTAACAGAAAGAGCTTTAGAAGTACAGAAAGATTTCTACTTATGCTTCATAAGGCATTCGACACGGTGAAACAATGAAATTATTAAAATGCTTGAAGACATAAACATAGACGGCAAAGACCTGAGGATTGTAAAACATCTATGCTGGCAGCAGGAAGCAGCAGTTCGAGTTGAAAATAGAACTGGAAAATATAAACCGATAAATCAAGGGGTGCGACAAGGATGTGTACTATCTCCAGACCTTTTTTTCTCTGTATATCGAGAATATTCTAAGAACGATCATCACAGAACCAGGCATAAAAATTGGAGGATATAATATTAACAACCTTCAGTATTGCTGACAACACAGTACTGATAGCTGAGAACCAACAAGACCTGCAAAATCTCTTTGATAAAGTCGCCAAAGAAAGTGAACAGAAAGGCCTTACTTTGAACATCAAAAAGACAGAGACAATGGTTATATCTAAGAAACAGAATCCACCAAAATGCAGTGTAAAATTGAATTATTCTAAATCAAGTACAGAAAATCAAATACCTTGGAGCAGTAACTTCAGATGGGAAATGCACAACAGAAATTAGGAACAGAATAGGCCAAGCAAAAACTGCATTTCAGAGAGTGAGAAACATATTAGCTAACACATCCTTATCAATGAATGTTAGAAAACAAGTCCTAAAATGCTATATTGAACTTATCTTATTATATAGACGTGAATCATGGACAATAGGCAAGTCTGCTCAAAAACCATTGGAAGCAGCAGAAATGTGGTTTATTAGAAGAATGTTGCGAATCCCCTGGGCAGCAAAAATAACTAATGAAGAATGTATGAGAAGAGCTGGATAGACATAAAACCTTGTCAAAAAGATAAGAGAGAGACAATGTACTTTCATAGGACATGCAATGAGAAGAGGGGGCATTGAAAATATTATAACAACAGGAAAAATATAAGGAAGAAGATCAAGAGGAAGACCAAGAGAAATGATACTGGACAGTCTGACGGGATGGTGTGAGAGATCACCAACTGAGCTGATGGCCTGTAATGAAGTATCCTGTACTCTGGAGAATCATAATAGCCAACGCCAGTCGGCACGGCACCTGATGATGATAATGATACTAAAGATCTAAGCCATAAGTTTTAAGATTGTATACTAAAGATCTAAACTAAAGTTTGGTGCTAGATCTCAGTATCACACAGACAAACCTGGTAAGTAGAGTAGACCTTACAAGTCGCTATCTTTGTGGTGGTGGAGCTTCCAAGAAGATTTTTTTCAGTCCATTCTGGATGTCGGACAGTTTCGCTACCCACGTGACACAATGCCTGGGCATCATCGCAGTGGCTGCTGTTAGTACTGGCCAAGATTTTATACTTTTTATGAGCTTTGTTGATTAGCAGAAGAAGGAGTTACAGAATGGTAAAATTATAGCAAGGATTCCTAAGGTATTTTACTCATCCTTGACCCAGCAGTAAAAGCACATTTCCTGGGGTCAGAGTTCATGAGAGTCACATTAACCTAGTTTGCACGTACTAGAAACTCGTCAGCCGCCATCATCTCTCTTGCTACACCTGGTGCAATATAATTGTGCATATTACCAGTGACGCTCTACATTTATGCAGTGTAACAGGTTTATACATTTAGATATTTGAATTTTAAATATAACTATATCTTTCGCCTGATACTAATGACCCAGGAATGACAATAAAACTGCTGTAATGTTGTTGTGGGCAATTTTTTTTTAATCAGTTACTCAAGTTGCGAAACTTTGCCTCCCTAACAGCTCTCCTGTAAGCCTCTTGGTTGTAAGCAAGATGACCTGCTGCTGATGCATCCATTTGCAGATTGTCAACGATGTCGTGCAGCCATCTTCGCCTTGGTCTTCCTCTCTTTCCCATTATGTACCCTTCCAAGACTGTCTTCTCTAGATTATCATGACGTTTAATGTGTCCAAAATATTTAAGTTTTCTCTCTTTAATCCTCTTTACTAGCCAGCCTTCTTCAACATTAAGTTCTTGTAGTATGGATGTATTTGTTCTTTCTTGTGTCCATGCTCAAATATGGAACATCAGAAAATAGTTAATTAACAAAAAGCAGTGGGAAGAATCAAATTTTCAGATGCAACGGAACAATTTATTTCATGGATTGGAAATGTTTGGCGGCTCTCGTTAGAAAATGAAATCAGCGTTATTTTTTTTTCATTTTGTTCTGTGACTGGTTCGTGTAATGTCATTGTTTGTTCATACTGTGACTGGTTCATGTCATTGTTTGTTCGTACTGTGACTGATTTACTTAATATTTTTGTTGTGGGTTGTGCTGTCATGACCAGCTGTTAGTCAGGCTCCCAAGTATTTAAAACTGTGAGGACCACACGACTATCGGCCTCCTTTGTCACATAACGAAGCTACTTCTGAGAATTATTATGAGAAGAACAAGGAAAAAAGATACAAATGGAAATAGCAGATGAACAGTTTGGATTTATTGAAGGAAAGAGAACACACAATGCCATTTATGCTTTACGAACACTAACAGAAAGAGCTTTAGAAGTACAGAAAGATTTCTACTTATGCTTCATAAGGCATTCGACACGGTGAAACAATGAAATTATTAAAATGCTTGAAGACATAAACATAGACGGCAAAGACCTGAGGATTGTAAAACATCTATGCTGGCAGCAGGAAGCAGCAGTTCGAGTTGAAAATAGAACTGGAAAATATAAACCGATAAATCAAGGGGTGCGACAAGGATGTGTACTATCTCCAGACCTTTTTTTCTCTGTATATCGAGAATATTCTAAGAACGATCATCACAGAACCAGGCATAAAAATTGGAGGATATAATATTAACAACCTTCAGTATTGCTGACAACACAGTACTGATAGCTGAGAACCAACAAGACCTGCAAAATCTCTTTGATAAAGTCGCCAAAGAAAGTGAACAGAAAGGCCTTACTTTGAACATCAAAAAGACAGAGACAATGGTTATATCTAAGAAACAGAATCCACCAAAATGCAGTGTAAAATTGAATTATTCTAAATCAAGTACAGAAAATCAAATACCTTGGAGCAGTAATAACTTCAGATGGGAAATGCACAACAGAAATTAGGAACAGAATAGGCCAAGCAAAGACTGCATTTCAGAGAATGAGAAACATCCAACACATCCTTATCAATGAATGTTAGAAAACAAGTCCTAAAATGCTATATTGAACTTATCTTATTATATAGAAGTGAATCATGGACAATAGGCAAGTCTGCTCAAAAATCATTGGAAGCAGCAGAAATGTGGTTTATTAGAAGAATGTTGCAAATCCCCTGGGCAGCAAAAATAACTAATGAAGAATGTATGAGAAGAGCTGGATAGACAAAAAACCTTGTCAAAAAGATAAGAGAGAGACAATGTACTTTCATAGGACATGCAATGAGAAGAGGGGCATTGAAAATATTATAACAACAGGAAAAATATAAGGAAGAAGATCAAGAGGAAGACCAAGAGAAATGATACTGGACAGTCTGACAGGATGGTGTGAGAGATCACCAGCTGAGCTGATGGCCTGTAATGAAGTATCCTGTACTCTGGAGAATCATAATAGCCAACGCCAGTCGGCACGGCACCTGATGATGATAATGATACTAAAGATCTAAGCCATAAGTTTTAAGATTGTATACTAAAGATCTAAACTAAAGTTTGGTGCTAGATCTCAGTATCACACAGACAAACCTGGTAAGTAGAGTAGACCTTACAAGTCGCTATCTTTGTGGTGGTGGAGCTTCCAAGAAGATTTTTTTTCAGTCCATTCTGGATGTCGGACAGTTTCGCTACCCACGTGACACAATGCCTGGGCATCATCGCAGTGGCTGCTGTTAGTACTGGCCAAGATTTTATACTTTTTATGAGCTTTGTTGATTAGCAGAAGAAGGAGTTACAGAATGGTAAAATTATAGCAAGGATTCCTAAGGTATTTTACTCATCCTTGACCCAGCAGTAAAAGCACATTTCCTGGGGTCAGAGTTCATGAGAGTCACATTAACCTAGTTTGCACGTACTAGAAACTCGTCAGCCGCCATCATCTCTCTTGCTACACCTGGTGCAATATAATTGTGCATATTACCAGTGACGCTCTACATTTATGCAGTGTAACAGGTTTATACATTTAGATATTTGAATTTTAAATATAACTATATCTTTCGCCTGATACTAATGACCCAGGAATGACAATAAAACTGATGTAATGTTGTTGTGATCAATTTTTTTTAATCAGTTACTCAAGTTGCGAAACTTTGCCTCCCTAACAGCTCTCCTGTAAGCCTCTTGGTTGTAAGCAAGATGACCTGCTGCTGATGCATCCATTTGCAGATTGTCAACGATGTCGTGCAGCCATCTTCGCCTTGGTCTTCCTCTCTTTCCCATTATGTACCCTTCCAAGACTGTCTTCTCTAGATTATCATGACGTTTAATGTGTCCAAAATATTTAAGTTTTCTCTCTTTAATCCTCTTTACTAGCCAGCCTTCTTCAACATTAAGTTCTTGTAGTATGGATGTATTTGTTCTTTCTTGTGTCCATGCTCAAATATGGAACATCAGAAAATAGTTAATTAACAAAAAGCAGTGGGAAGAATCAAATTTTCAGATGCAACGGAACAATTTATTTCATGGATTGGAAATGTTTGGCGGCTCTCGTTAGAAAATGAAATCTGAAAAAAAAGAAAGTACGGAACACATAAGGTGTGTGCTGAAAAAAAAATACCAAAAGTTTGCTATAAAGATGTAAGTGACAACATTTTAAGCATTGTTCCTTTCAAAGTAATCCCCTCTACTGGCGATACATCGTCCCCAACGTTTCTTTCATTGTTGAAATGCTTACTGGAACTCTTCTGTGTTGGCGCGCGTGTCTCTTATCGCTTTTCCCTGAATCTCCCCTATAGTTTGGAAAGGACGTTCTTTCAAAGTAGTTTTAAGTTTGAGAAACAGGAAAAAGTCTGTTGGGGCTAAGTCCAGAGAATAGGGTGGATGGGGCACAACAGATTCTGATGTTGTGCCAGATACTTGCGGATGAAGAGTGACGCGTGAGCCGGAGCACTGTCATGGTGCAGCATCCAAGTCTGATTTTTCACACAATTCAAGCCTCTTTCTGCGCACAGCATCCCTCACACTAAAATTTTCTGGTACAGCTGTTTGTGTGCCATCTGATCACATGGCACAAATTCATAGTGGACAATGCCTTTTGCAATCGGAAAACACAACCAATAACATCTTGTCGAGGAGACCGTTTTCCCACCCACGTGTCATCTCCTGTTATGGTGTTCTTAAGAAAGTTTCCATGACCTTTTGCGCATGCAAGAAGTTCCCGGCTGATGTTTAACACGAATGCTCTTTATGATCGTCAGTCAGCAAACGCGCACTGATTTTGACACATCTGAAGTTTTTCAGTTAAAATTTGATGACAAGATGCTATTCTGATGGCCACTTCGTCAGCTTCTCGAACAGTTAAACCATGATTTCCATGAATCACTGCACGAACTCTTTCAACATGGTCGTCGTCCTTTGATGCGGAAGGTCGTCCAGGCATGGGATCTTTACCTACTTTCTGTCCTCTTTAAAACGCTTAAGCCACTTACAGCACTGCCTTTGCCTCATACAATCCTCCCCGCGTGCTCGGTTAAGCAGGTGCCAAGTTTGCAACAAAATTTCACTCACTCACTCACTCACTCACTCACTCACTCACTCACACTCACTCACTCACTCACACACACACACACAACTGTCACTTTTTTGTCACGTTGTCACTAATCCAATGAACGGCTTGTGCACTTGCTCACTTCAGCAGATGTAGCTCGACGACTAATGCTCATAGCGGAATGAGGCATATGGCACGTTATCAGTTCCTGCCACTAGGCGCACCCAGTAGCCTCACTGCGTTCTCTATGCCAGCTGGCGCGCTGTTTATAGGTTCGCTCTTTATTTTTGAAAGCACCTCGAATATTCTTAGAATTATTACAAAATTACAAGAACACAAAAATGTATTCTCAGGCCTTCAGACATGAAGTACACAAAGTGGAAATGTGAATGATCATTGAATGTTGCTCCCTCCCTGAAACTTCTGCTACTCCCTCCCTGAAACTTCTGCTGCTCCCTCCCTGAAACTTCTGCTACTCCCTCCCTGAAACTTCTGCTGCTCCCTCCATGAAACTTCTGCTACTCTCTCCCTGAAACTTCTGCTGCTCCCTCCCTGAAACTTCTGCTACTCTCTCCCTGAAACTTCTGCTGCTCCCTCCCTGAAACTTCTGCTACTCTCTCCCTGAAACTTCTGCTGCTCCCTCCCTGAAACTTCTGCTACTCTCTCCCTGAAACTTCTGCTGCTCCCTCCCTGAAACTTCTGGCAACTGGTGGAAAGGGAGGGGATGATTCGACAAAGTGAGAGATTTGCCATATTTTTCGTGGTATAGAAATGTTATTTGACTCATTGTTTCTTCCTTCCTTCATTGCTGCATCTAATCATCTTGTTGATCTGTTTGCTGGAGTCCTATATACCGTCCTCTATGTCTGTTCAGTTCAATTATGTACTTGATCATGTTTAAAACTCTCATATAATCTCTTCTCATTGTCTTGCTGTTTCCTCTTTTCAGTGTCTCCTTACATCTACTTGCTGAGGTATTTTCCTTTTTTTTAAAGGAATTGTGCCGCCCCGTGCAGTAGCACACTTCGACGCCCCGTGCAGTAGCACACTTCGCCGCCCCGTGTAGTAGCACACTTTGCCGCCCCGTGTAGTAGCACAGTCTGCCGCCCGGTGCAGTAGCACACTTCGACGCCCCGTGCAGTAGCACACTTCGACGCCCCGTGCAGTAGCACACTTCGACGCCCCGTGCAGTAGCACACTTCGACGCCCCGTGCAGTAGCACACTTCGACGCCCCGTGCAGTAGCACACTTAGACGCCCCACCAAATCCTCAAATTCACACCTAAAATTAAAAAAAAAAACCCATTAAGTTAGCTTCAACATGTTTGACCTGTAACTTTAGATACTATTAACAACAATGTATAAATTAATGAAATAAATCATAATATAAACTATACATTTATTACAAAATGAGAAACAATTTTTTTAATATACATATATTATCTACACCGTCACACCGTCGTAGAAGGGATTACTGTAGACCGATGAACTACCACAATGATTGGTATGCTTTAGTTTTAGCATAAAGATTTTCACGCTATATGTAGTTCTGTTGTTTCAAGTAAATGTCTAGCATTTAAAAAGAAAGTTTCTCTGCTTTCATATTCGCAAAATCAGACATGAGGTCAGTGTAGTCTTTTCATCGTCAGTAAAATCATGGCAAGTCCTTCCAGTCGAGTTTCGGTCATTGTTGAGCTAATCTTTACTTTTGAAAAACTACACCAGGCATGTGCAACATGTGGAAGTGGCAGTAATATTCTTAATGTTTCAGCGACATGACCAAAGTTATTGTAAATAATATAAGGCAACACTTCGGCTGGTGATGTGCATTCTGCACTGAGTGAGGAAATAACTTCTAGTTCATCATATAGTCTGCACTGAGAGGGGAAATAACTTCTAGTTCAACACATAGTCTGCACTGAGAGGGGAAATAACTTCTAGTTCAACACATAGTCTGCACTGAGAGGGGAAATAACTTCTAGTTCAACACATAGTCTGCACTGAGAGGGGAAATAACTTCTAGTTCAACACATAGTCTGCACTGAGTGGAAACAACTTCTAATTCATCATATAGTCTGCACTGAGTGGAAACAACTTCTAATTCATCATATAGTCTGCATTGAGTGGAAACAACTTCTAATTCATCATATAGTCTGCAATGAGTGGAAACAACTTCTAATTCATCATATAGTCTGCACTGAGTGGAAACAACTTCTAATTTATCACATAGTCTGCACTGAGTGGGGAAACAACTTCTAATTTATCACATAGTCTGCACTGAGTGGGGAAACAACTTCTAATTCATCACATAGTCTGCACTGAGTGGGGAAACAACTTCTAATTCATCACATAGTCTGCACTGAGTGGGGAAACAACTTCTAATTCATCACATAGTCTGCACTGAGTGGGGAAACAACTTCTAATTCATCACATAATCTGCACTGAGTGGGGAAACAACTTCTAATTCATCATATAGTCTGCACTGAGGGGAAATAACTTCTAGTTCAACACATAGTCTGCACTGAGTGGGGAAATAACTTCTAGTTCAACACATAGTCTGCACTGAGTGGAAACAACTTCTAATTCATCATATAGTCTGCAATGAGTGGAAACAACTTCTAATTCATCATATAGTCTGCACTGAGTGGAAACAACTTCTAATTCATCATATAGTCTGCAATGAGTGGAAACAACTTCTAATTCATCATATAGTCTGCACTGAGTGGAAACAACTTCTAATTTATCACATAGTCTGCACTGAGTGGGGAAACAACTTCTAATTTATCATATAGTCTGCACTGAGTGGGGAAACAACTTCTAATTCATCACATAGTCTGCACTGAGTGGGGAAACAACTTCTAATTCATCACATAGTCTGCACTGAGTGGGGAAACAACTTCTAATTCATCACATAGTCTGCACTGAGTGGGGAAACAACTTCTAATTCATCACATAATCTGCACTGAGTGGGGAAACAACTTCTAATTCATCATATAGTCTGCACTGAGTGGAAACAACTTCTAATTCATCACATAGTCTGCACTGAGTGGGGAAACAACTTCTAATTTATCATATAGTCTGCACTGAGTGAGGAAATAATCTGTCCTACAAACTACCATGCATCACGGGACAAGAAAAATCATCGCAACAATTCATCATAAACACAAGCATAATCTAGAGACAGGTATTAAATAACTGCCCTACAAATTACATACATCACCGGACAAGAAAAAAAACATGGCAACAATTCATCATAAACACAAGAAGCAAGTTGACAACAACAAAAATGCATCTATCTCTATATCTCTCTCTCTCTCTCTCTCTCTCTCTCACTCACACACACACACACACACACACACACAGACAGACAGACAGAGACAGAGAGCATGTCTCTGAATCTCAGGGCGAAAAAAAAACCCATCACTGTCACACTCATACTTGTCCTTATGCAGATGATCCAGATGTGAGCAATAAATCTGAAGGTCATCGTCTGATACCCGTTTCTCTTTGTCCAGTCCAGAAAGACTTTGAAACTGGAACAGCTCACTGTGGGCTATGTTGTGTCTGAAGAACTTCGACAGAAATCTGGAGATTGTTGACTTTACTTTGATGAGGTTAACTTCAGTGACTTGCAGATTAACTTGGTTGAATTTTGTGAATAAATCTGACAAGTAAGCAATGGCATGTTTGATGTTACTCAGTCCATTACAGAGAGGAAAACTGGACTTCTGGAAGAATTCTACATTGTTTCAAGAAATGAATAGAAGCAACTTAGGCAGTTTCCCTTGGGCAGCCATCTAACTTGTGTATGCAGCAGCAGACGTTCAAAATCTTCCCCATTCTCACTGCAGAGCTGTCTAAGAAGTCCAGAATTAACAGCATGTGTTTTGATGTTGTTAACTGCTGTAATAACAGTGCCATGTGGTTTGATGTTGTTAACTGCTATAATAACAGTGCCATGTGTTTTGATGTTATTAACAACAATGTATAAATTAATGAAATAAATCATAATATAAACTATACATTATTACAAAATGAGAAACAATTTTTTTAATATACATATATTATCTACACCGTCACACCGTCGTAGAAGGGATTACTGTAGACCGATGAACTACCACAATGATTGGTATGCTTTAGTTTTAGCATAAAGATTTTCACGCTATATGTAGTTCTGTTGTTTCAAGTAAATGTCTAGCATTTAAAAAGAAAGTTTCTCTGCTTTCATATTCGCAAAATCAGACATGAGGTCAGTGTAGTCTTTTCATCGTCAGTAAAATCATGGCAAGTCCTTCCAGTCGAGTTTCGGTCATTGTTGAGCTAATCTTTACTTTTGAAAAACTACACCAGGCATGTGCAACATGTGGAAGTGGCAGTAATATTCTTAATGTTTCAGCGACATGACCAAAGTTATTGTAAATAATATAAGGCAACACTTCGGCTGGTGATGTGCATTCTGCACTGAGTGAGGAAATAACTTCTAGTTCATCATATAGTCTGCACTGAGAGGGGAAATAACTTCTAGTTCAACACATAGTCTGCACTGAGAGGGGAAATAACTTCTAGTTCAACACATAGTCTGCACTGAGAGGGGAAATAACTTCTAGTTCAACACATAGTCTGCACTGAGTGGGGAAATAACTTCTAGTTCAACACATAGTCTGCACTGAGTGGAAACAACTTCTAATTCATCATATAGTCTGCACTGAGTGGAAACAACTTCTAATTCATCATATAGTCTGCAATGAGTGGAAACAACTTCTAATTCATCATATAGTCTGCAATGAGTGGAAACAACTTCTAATTCATCATATAGTCTGCACTGAGTGGAAACAACTTCTAATTTATCACATAGTCTGCACTGAGTGGGGAAACAACTTCTAATTTATCACATAGTCTGCACTGAGAGGGGAAATAACTTCTAGTTCATCATATAGTCTGCACTGAGTGGGGAAACAACTTCTAATTCATCACATAGTCTGCACTGAGTGGGGAAACAACTTCTAATTCATCACATAGTCTGCACTGAGTGGGGAAACAACTTCTAATTCATCACATAGTCTGCACTGAGTGGGGAAACAACTTCTAATTCATCACATAGTCTGCACTGAGTGGAAACAACTTCTAATTTATCATATAGTCTGCACTGAGTGGGGAAACAACTTCTAATTCATCATATAGTCTGCACTGAGTGAGGAAACAATCTGTCCTACAAACTACCATGCATCACGGGACAAGAAAAATCATCGCAACAATTCATCATAAACACAAGCATAATCTAGAGACAGGTATTAAATAACTGCCCTACAAATTACATACATCACCGGACAAGAAAAAAAAACATGGCAACAATTCATCATAAACACAAGAAGCAAGTTGACAACAACAAAAATGCATCTATCTCTATATCTCTCTCTCTCTCTCTCTCTCTCTCACTCACACACACACACACACACACACACAGACAGACAGACAGAGACAGAGAGCATGTCTCTGAATCTCAGGGCGAAAAAAAAACCCATCACTGTCACACTCATACTTGTCCTTATGCAGATGATCCAGATGTGAGCAATAAATCTGAAGGTCATCGTCTGATACCCGTTCTCTTTGTCCAGTCCAGAAAGACTTTGAAACTGGAACAGCTCACTGTGGACTATGTTGTGCCTGAAGAACTTCGACAGAAATCTGGAGATTGTTGACTTTACTTTGATGAGGTTAACTTCAGTGACTTGCAGATTAACTTGGTTGAATTTTGTGAATAAATCTGACAAGTAAGCAATGGCATGTTTGATGTTACTCAGTCCATTACAGAGAGGAAAACTGGACTTCTGGAAGAATTCTACATTGTTTCAAGAAATGAATAGAAGCAACTTAGGCAGTTTCCCTTGGGCAGCCATCTAACTTGTGTATGCAGCAGCAGACGTTCAAAATCTTCCCCATTCTCACTGCAGAGCTGTCTAAGAAGTCCAGAATTAACAGCATGTGTTTTGATGTTGTTAACTGCTGTAATAACAGTGCCATGTGGTTTGATGTTGTTAACTGCTATAATAACAGTGCCATGTGTTTTGATGTTATTAACTGCTGTAATAACAGTGCCATGTGTTTTGATGTTATTAACTGCTGTAATAACAGTGCCATGTGTTTTGATGTTATTAACTGCTATAATAACAGTGCCATGTGTTTTGATGTTATTAACTGCTGTAATAACAGTGCCATGTGTTTTGATGTTATTAACTGCTGTAATAACAGTGCCATGTGTTTTATGTTATTAACTGCTGTAATAACAGCGCTTAATGATTTGTGAAGCCAAGCACTTAGGTTTTTTGTGACAAGATGTTGTCTGTGGATGACACAGCACACCGTACACGCATCAGGTACAGCTTTCTTCAAGAAAGTAAGGAAGCCATGATGACGACCAGTTATTGATGATGTCCCGTCCGTTGCATAAGAAAGAACATTGGACAATGAGATGTTTTTCTCTTTGAAAAAGAAATATCTACAGCACGAAATAATGACGCCCCTTTTTAGCTGTCTTGCAAAAAGCAGCTCTTGTTGAACCAAAGTTCCGTCATTGACAAAGTGAACACAAACAAGAACTAAAGTTTCATCATTGACAAAGTGAATACAAACAAGAACTAAAATTTCACCATTGACAAAGCAAACACAAACAAGAACTAAAGCTTCATCATTGACAAAGTGAACACAAACAAGAACTAAAGTTTCATCATTGACAAAGTGAACACAAACAAGAACTAAAGTTTCATCATTGACAAAGTGAACACAAATAAGAACTAAAGTTTCATCATTGACAAAGCAAACACAAGCAAGAACTAAAGTTTCATCATTGACATAGAGAACACAAACAAGAAATAAAGTTTCACCAATGACAAAGCGAACACAAGCAAGAAGGAAAGCTTCATTATCTGGAAGAGTGGACTCATCACCTGCAAGCCAGACTTTCTTGTCTTCAGCATGTTTCACAAATTATCTTCAATAGTGTCAGCCATTTCATCAATTCTTCTTTGAACAGACTTATCACTGAGAGTAACAGCAGCAATAACTAGGTCCAGTGACTTGTGTAAAACTGTGTACAGAACTTCTCTTACTGCTGACAGAATAAGTTGCTCTTCTGTTGTATGAGGCTTACCAGCTCCAGCAATCAGCAATGAAATATTGTATGGTGCGCCCAAACCATCACTGGATTTTTTGTAAATTGCCAGCAGATTTCCTACAATTTTCCGCTTCTGAAAGTTGTCTCGAACTGCCTGAAAAGATGCGAAATTTTTGTCTGATTTATCAGACCGCATTTTCTTCAAATGCTCAAGTAGCCTAGAAGGTTTCATAGCTTCATTTGAAAAGATCTTTTCACGCAGTAGACAGGATAGCTGCTGCAGTTTGTTTGATGTTGGTATAAATCCATTTTTCGGATATTCTACATTATATTGTCTACACTATATTGTCTACATTGCTTTTTTTGCTTGTGGCACTGCTGACATTTTTCTATTTTGGACTTTCAGGAACGATGTTCTGTTAGTGATAGGTACTTCGTCGTTCTGAAAAAACTGACCGGCCTACTCATCGGCTGTCGGCAGTTAATAAAAGGATCTTTACATCGATTGTCGGTAGTTAATAAAAGGATCTTTACATCGACTGTCGGCAGTTAATAAAAGGATCTTTAATCCGCTGTCGGCAGTTAATAAAAGGATCTTTACATCGGCTGTCGGCAGTTAATAAAAGGATCTTTACATCGACTGTCGGCAGTTAATAAAAGGATCTTTACATCTGCTGTCGGCAGTTAATAAAACTATCTTTACATCGACTGTCGGCATTTAATAAAAGGATCTTTACATCGGCTGTAGGCAGTTAATAAAAAGATCTTTACATCGACTGTAGGCAGTTAATAAAAGGATCTTTACATCGGCTGTCGGCAGTTAATAAAAAGATCTTTACATCGGCTGTCGGCAGTTAATAAAAGGATCTTTACATCGGCTGTCGGCAGTTAATAAAAGGATCTTTACATCGACTGTCGGCAGTTAATAAAAGGATCTTTACATCGGCTGTCGGCAGTTAATAAAACTATCTTTACATCGACTGTCGGCAGTTAATAAAAGGATCTTTACATCGGCTGTAGGCAGTTAATAAAAAGATCTTTACATCGACTGTAGGCAGTTAATAAAAGGATCTTTACATCGACTGTCGGCAGTTAATAAAAGGATCTTTACATCGGCTGTCGGCAGTTAATAAAAGGATCTTTACATCGGCTGTAGGCAGTTAATAAAAGGATCTTTACATCGGCTGTCGGCAGTTAATCTTCTTCTTCTTCTTCGTTCGCACTGTCTGTCTATATCTGCAGTCCTGTCTCTTGGATAAATTTCACTGTTTTTTGTAACTCATGTATGGAACCGTAGAGCTTATCTTCTTTAGTGGTTTCACTGGGCCAGTAATTATTTCTCAGTGTCTCGTGTTTTGATATTATTAACTGCTGTAATAACAGTGCCATGTGTTTTGATGTTATTAACTGCTGTAAGAACAGTGCCATGTGTTTTGATGTTATTAACTGCTGTAAGAACAGTGCCATGTGTTTGATGTTATTAACTGCTGTAACAACAGTGTCATGTGTTTTATGTTATTAACTGCTGTAATAACAGTGCCATGTGTTTTATGTTATTAACTGCTGTAGTAACAGTGCCATGTGTTTTATGTTATTAACTGCTGTAATAACAGTGCCATGTGTTTTATGTTATTAACTGCTGTAGTAACAGTGCCATGTGTTTTATGTTATTAACTGCTGTAATAACAGTGCCATGTGTTTGATGTTATTAACTGCTGTAATAACAATGCCATGTGTTTGATGTTATTAACTGCTGTAGTAACAGTGCCATGTGTCTTATGTTATTAACTGCTGTAATAACAGTGCCATGTGTTTTGATGTTATTAACTGCTGTAATAACAGTGCCATGTGTTTTATGTTATTAACTGCTGTAATAACAGTGCCATGTGTTTTATGTTATTAACTGCTGTAATAACAGTGCCATGTGTTTTGATGTTATTAACTGCTGTAATAACAGTGCCATGTGTTTTATGTTATTAACTGCTGTAAGAACAGTGCCATGTGTTTGATGTTATTAACTGCTGTAATAACAGTGCTTAATGATTTGTGAAGCCAAGCACTTAGGTTTTTTGTGACAAGATGTTGTCTGTGGATGACACAGCACACCGTACACGCATCAGGTACAGCTTTCTTCAAGAAAGTAAGGAAGTCATGATGACGACCAGTTATTGATGGTGTCCCGTCCGTTGCATAAGAAAGAACATTGGACAATGAGATGTTTTTCTCTTTGAAAAAGAAATATCTACAGCACGAAATAATGACGCCCCTTTTTAGTTGTCTTGCAAAAAGCAGCTCTTGTTGAACCAAAGTTCCGTCATTGACAAACTGAACACAAACAAGAACTAAAGTTTCATTATTGACATAGTGAATACAAACAAGAACTAAAGTTTCATTATTGACATAGTGAATACAAACAAGAACTAAAGTTTCATCATTGACATAGTGAATACAAACAAGAACTAAAGTTTCATCATTGACAAAGCAAACACAAACAAGAACTAAAGTTTCATCATTGACATAGAGAACACAAACAAGAAATAAAGTTTCACCAATGACAAAGCGAACACAAGCAAGAAGGAAAGCTTCATTATCTGGAAGAGTGGACTCATCACCTGCAAGCCAGACTTTCTTGTCTTCAGCATGTTTCACAAAGTATCTTCAATAGTGTCAGCCATTTCATCAATTCTTCTTTGAACAGACTTATCACTGAGAGTAACAGCAGCAATAACTAGGTCCAGTGACTTGTGTAAAACTGTGTACAGAACTTCTCTTACTGCTGACAGAATAAGTTGTTCTTCAGTTGTATGAGGCTTACCAGCTCCAGCAATCAGCAGTGAAATATTGTATGGTGCGCCCAAACCATCACTGGATTTTTGGTAAATTGCCAGCAGATTTCCTACAATTTTCCGCTTCTGAAAGTTGTCTCGAACTGCCTGAAAAGATGCTAAATTTTTGTCTGATTTATCAGACCGCATTTTTTTCAAATGCTCAAGTAGCCTAGAAGGTTTCATAGCTTCATTTGAAACGATCTTTTCACACAGTAGACAGGATAGCTGCTGCAGTTTGTTTGATGTTGGTATAAATCCATTTTTCGGATATTCTACATTATATTGTCTACACTATATTGTCTACATTGCTTTTTTTTGCTTGTGGCACTGCTGACATTTTTCTATTTTGGACTTTCAGGAACGATGTTCTGTTAGTGATAGGTACTTCGTCGTTCTGAAAAAACTGACCGGCCTACTCATCGGCTGTCGGCAGTTAATAAAAGGATTTTTACATCGGCTGTCTGCAGTTAATAAAAGGATCTTTACATCGATTGTCGGTAGTTAATAAAAGGATCTTTACATCGACTGTCGGCAGTTAATAAAAGGATCTTTAATCCGCTGTCGGCAGTTAATAAAAGGATCTTTACATCGGCTGTCGGCAGTTAATAAAAGGATCTTTACATCGACTGTCGGCAGTTAATAAAAGGATCTTTACATCTGCTGTCGGCAGTTAATAAAACTATCTTTACATCGACTGTCGGCATTTAATAAAAGGATCTTTACATCGGCTGTAGGCAGTTAATAAAAAGATCTTTACATCGACTGTAGGCAGTTAATAAAAGGATCTTTACATCGGCTGTAGGCAGTTAATAAAAGGATCTTTACATCGGCTGTCGGCAGTTAATAAAAGGATCTTTACATCGGCTGTCGGCAGTTAATAAAAGATTCTTTACAACCGATTGAGACCTTTGAAGCGCCTGCGACCTTCAAACCCTTTGGACTATCAAAATGAAGGTATTATTGGCCCCGTCTGCTGCTTTGTTTATCCCATAACGCCCCCCCCCCCCCACCCACCCCCCCCCTTTTCTTCTACTGCCCCTCCCCTCCCCCTGCCGCCCCCTTTTCTCTCACCGCCCCTCTGATCTTTTCCACTGCCCACGGGGGGAGCGTTATCTCCCAGTCTGGGAAGCACTGGTCCAGTACTCTCAAACTCTGCTGCCAGACCAGGATCAACTTCAAACTTTCATCTAATGTTTCATCAACAAGAACATTCTGAGATTTTTAAGGCTTTCTAGAACGGGTCCGAAAGTTGGCATGACAGTAGACAATTCCATTTTTATATTTTGCAATAGTTTACTAGCAACATTGCTTTCATGTAAAACAAGAATAATTAGTGTATGAGTATATAACTATACATGAAACCGCTGCAGTAAAGCTGTGATACCAAAATGCGTAGACTATGAAAAAAATAGGAATAGCTTTATTACTTAACGAGCACAAAGTTGTGACTTTTTGGCGTGAAGCTTAATCATACAACAACACACAGGACGAAGAAATAGAGAAAGAAGATAAAGTACCAATTCATATGAATGCTATATAAAAAAAATATGAATGAAAAAAAATAATAAAATGAATGGAGCACTTAGTTGTGACTTGTAAGTAGCTGTGACCTATAAGAGGCTGTGTTTAGAAACGCGCATGGTGGAGTGTAGAGAATATTTAAATAATTGGTGACTTGTGATGTGTGATAAGTGGGTCGTAAATTAGGATAGGGGAGGAGGGAGAGAGAACATGGAGAGGAGAGAGAGTGATACAATAGTAATCTAGTCCGGAGAAGGTGGGATAGGTGATTATAGTAGGGCAGAGGGGTTGTAATGTGATGCTGTGAGGAGGTTCTGAACTATGTGTTACAAGTTAGAAGGGAGTGGAACCTAGTGCAGAGTGATTATGACTGTGGAAGAGGGGAATGTTTGGTGTAGCTGAATAACGAGTTCAAGCCGTGTGGTTCCAAGGCCCATATTCCTAAATGTAGCAGTTCTCAAGCGCTAGGCAGCTTCTGTCATCAGCGTGACATTGTTTGATACCAGAAAATCAGATTTATCTCTGTGGCTGAACACGGTCTCTACAGGCCACACATTCCTATAAGTCACAGCTTCTTACAAGCCACGGCTTCTTACAAGTCACAGCTAAGTTTTTTTCATTCATTTTTTTTTACACAGCATTCATATGAATTTATACTTCATCTCTTCTCTCTATTTCTTCGTCCTGTGTGTTTTTGTATGATTAAGGCTCACGCCGAAACGTCACAACTTTGTGCTCGTGAAGTAATAAAGTTGTTCCTACTTTCCCCTCGTTTATATGTACATTTTAATTTCATGTAAAATGAGTTTAAGGCCAAGTGTTCAGCTTCTTGTCTTGCCATTCTGTCCTCTCATCATCAGCATATTTTTTAAAATCAAAAGCATCGTAAAATTCATCTAAGGAATATCTGAAAGGATGAATGTTTATCTAGATGATATTACTGACAACTAAGCTGAGAGAGAATGAGAACAAGAAATGGTTAAAACAAAAACAAAGGTCAAGGGTTCAAGCCTCTGATATGTTGTTGATCTCCAGAATGTTTTTACTTTTATATTTTATCTGATGTCGTAACCTTGACCACATGTAGTTGTTGACTGGAACATTCACGTTTACAATTTTCTAAGAATACAATCAGTTAACACTGAACCTTTAGGGTGTGTTTTTTTGCAGGACTAAAAGCAAGAAAATGCTTATGAATATTGATATCACTTGGATCTGTAGAAGCAAATCTCACGAATCATGTTAATTGTATACTATGACTTATATCTGCAGTACATTTGGTAACTATGCTATGATATTTAGTTTTCTGAATCACAGAAGTCATTATCATATGATATCATGCTTAATTACCAATATAATGACACCTGTCTGGTGTCTTGTTGATGTCAGTGTCAGTTGTATGTTTTGCTGTGGGGTGTAGTGAGAATAAAATGCTGTGTCCTTAATTTCAAACTTGGTGATCTGTATTGCATGTCAGTGTATTGTGTATTGATTATATGCTCAGGATGTATGCATAATTAGCATACAATATACCGGGGGGAGGGGAGAACCTGGGTTGGCGGTCATGATGGGGGAGCTAGATTGGCCTCGAGTACATTGCCAAGGGGTTGTTGGTCTGTAACAGCTGGATAAAATCCCCCCCCCCCCACTTATAAAAATGTAAACTTGCACCAAAGAGGTCCATACCCTCTCCATGTCTCCTTTGCTCCACCCTTTCTCCTGTTTCTCGTGACGTCCATCTCAGTGCTATTTTTGGTAGTGAGTCGTCAGTCATCCGGAGCACATGTCCCTTAAATATCCCTGGGGCACTTTATTTGCATAAAAGATGGGTGGACTGAGGTCTGCGGCAAAACATGGGATGTAGAACAGGTAATAGTGCAGATAAGAGAGCAGGTAATAGAGCAGAGGTAATCAGAAGTGTTTGTGGAATAGGTAAGAGAACAGGTAATAGTGCAGGTAAGAGAGCAGGTGCTAGAGCAGAGGTAATCAGAAGTGTTTGTAGAATAGGTAACAGAGCAGAGATAATCAGAAGTGTTTGTAGAGCATGTAAGAGAACAGGTAATAGAGCAGAGATAATCAGAAGTGTTTGTAGAACAGGTAAGAGTGCAGAGATAATCAGAAGTGTTTGTAGAACATGTAATAGTGCAGGTAAGAGAGCAGGTACTAGAGCAGAGGTAATCAGAAGTGTTTGTAGAATAGGTAAGAGAGCAGAGATAATCAGAAGTGTTTGTAGAACAGGTAATAGAGCAGAGATAATCAGAAGTGTCTGTAGAACAGGTAAGAGAGCAGAGATAATCAGAAGTGTGTGTAGAACAGGTAAGAGAGCATAGATAATCAGAAGTGTATGTAGAACAGGTAAGAGAGCAGAGATAATCAGAAGTGTCTGTAGAAGAGGTAAGAGAGCCGAGATAATCAGAAGTGTTTGTAGAACAGGTAAGAGAGCAGAGATAATCAGAAGTGTATGTAGAACAGGTAAGAGAGCAGAGATAATCAGAAGTGTCTGTTGAACAGGTAAGAGAGCAAGAGATAATCAGAAGTGTCTGTTGAACAGGTAAGAGAGCAGAGATAATCAGAAGTGTCTGTTGAACAGGTAAGAGAGCAAAGATAATCAGAAGTGTTTGTAGAACAGGTAAGAGAGCAGAGATAATCAGAAGTGTCTGTTGAACAGGTAAGAGAGCAAAGATAATCAGAAGTGTTTGTAGAACAGGTAAGAGAGCAGAGATAACCAGAAGTGTCTGTTGAACAGGTAAGAGAGCAAAGATAATCAGAAGTGTGTGTAGAACAGGTAAGAGTGCAGAGATAATCAAAAGTGTCTGTAGAACATGTAACAGAGCAGGGATAATCAGAAGTGTATGGTGTAGTTAAAAAAATATGTGAGAAGGAATGGCAAAAGAGGCAGTGAGATGAGCATGCAGAAATGTAAAAAAGACGGTACCAAATCGATATTTTGGCGATAAGACGGCTTTATAAAGGACAATGAAAATAACGATATAACAAATAAGCACAGAAATGGCACTTAGTTGGCAACTGACTCTTGGCTAGGAGTAAAGCAAGGAAAAGCAGTACACTGTAACACAGAGCACAATCAGCTTGGATTCTTACTCATTATAAAGCTGAAAGTTTTCTGCTGTTACTTTTTTGTTTTCATCTTGTTACCTTTTCCTTCTGAACAATGTTTGTTTGGGGACTTGGTGTGAATCAGTTTGTTTACTCCCATTCATAAATTTCTGATCATCCGGTACTGTAAAACTCAGTGAATTGCAACCCGAAATTGCGGTTTGGAAAGGGGGGGGGGGGTTCACCTGAAATTGAATCGCGTGTCCAGCCCAATCTCCGTATGTATCAATTTGTTCATTCCTGATAGTCTCTGTAACATGATTCCATCATTCCTGACAATTTCTGTAACATGACTCCATCATTCCTGACAGTCTCTGTAACATGACTCCATCATTCCTGATAGTCTCTGTAACATGATTCCATCATTCCTGATAGTCTCTATAACATGACTCCATCATTCCTGACAGTCCCTTTAACATGACTCCACCATTCCTGACAGTCCTTGTAATATGACTCCATCATTCCCTGTAATTTGACCCCATCATTCGTGACAGTCCCTTTATCATGACTCTATCATTCCTGACAGTCCCTTTAACATGAATCTATCATTCCTTACAGTTCCTTTAACATAACTACATCATTCTTGACAGTCCCTTTAACATGACTCCATCATTCCTGACATTTCCTATAACATGACTCCATATTCACCACTGCTATTGTTTTGCTCAACTTCTCCAGCGTACACCAGAACAACCACGACCAGCTCCTAGATGATTCTAGTTTTATGGTCCTTTGTTCTGTTCACAACTTTACCATACCCTTATGGTCCTTTGTTCTGTTCACAACTTTACTATACCCTTATGGTCCTCTGTTCTGTTCACAGCTTTGCCATACCCTTATGGTCCTTTGTTCTGTTCACAGCTTTGCCATACCCTTATGGTCCTTTGTTCTGTTCACGACTTTGCCATACCCTTATGGTCCTTTGTTCTGTTCACGACTTTACCATACCCTTATGGTCCTCTGTTCTGTTCACAGCTGTACCATACCCCTATGGTCCTCTGCTCTGTTCAGAACTTTACCACACCCCTACCTTCTGTTATTTTATTGCTCTGTCTTCAGTGGAGGTCTCTTCTGGCCTCGTCGTTATCACGGATTCAGCAGTCTGTCAGCAATTCTTTTATAATTATTTTCATATTATTTTTCAGTTTTTTTTCCTTCATTTTATCCCATTTTCCCCATTTTGCCGCCCCCCCCCCCCCCCCAAAATTGCCGCCCAGTGCAAACGCGCGAGTTGAATTATCGGTAGTGCTACGGGAATCTCCCGTGAAACAACACATTATGTGACTTGGACGTTTTGTGAAACAGCACGTTATGTGACTTGGACGTTATGTGAAACAGCATGTTATGTGAAACAGCACGTTATGTGACTTGGACGTTATGTGAAACAGCACATTATGTGACTTGGACGTTATGTGAAACAGCATGTTATGTGACTTGGACGTTTTGTGAAACAGCACGTTATGTGAAACAGCACGTTATGTGACTTGGACGTTATGCGAAACAGCATGTTATGTGACTTGGACGTTTTGTGAAACAGCATGTTATGTGACTTGGACGTTCTGTGAAACAGCACGTTATATGACCATCATATGCACTTAGTAAACTTATACGAATAATGTAACATACCTATGTCGACTAGATAACCAAGATACTTTACACATACAGCACTGTTTTTCAACTAATGTTTCTGGCAAGGTAATTTATGGCTTACAAGTCCAAGTTGATAGATTAATGTACTTAGAAACGATTATAACAACTGATGGGAAATGTCACAATGAAATAAAAAGCAGACGTGTTCAGGCCAAGTCAGCATTCCAGAAAATGAGAAACATCTTGTGCAACAGTTCCATATTAATCGAAACAAGATTCCGAGTACTTAAATGTTACATCGAGCCAATTTTGTTTTATGAATGTGAAGCATGGTCTATGAATAAGAGAGTACAGCGAGAAATGGAGGCCATGGAAATATGGTTCATAAGAAGGATGTTGAAGGTACCATGGACAGCCAAGAAAACCAATGAAGAAGTCTTAAGAGAGGCTGGAGTTAAAAAGCAAATTATAGCAAAGATCAGAGACAAACAGGTGAGATTTGTAGGACATTTCCTGAGAAGAGGAAAACTGGAACACACTGTGGCAACTGGAAAAATTGAAGGAAGAAGAGACAGAGGAAGACAGAGAGAGAAGTTACTGGATGGGCTGTCAGTGTGGCTAGGAAGAAAGTCACCGGCGGATCTCATAATCAAGTCTAAAGACAGGGAATTGTGGAGAAAATGATCGCCTACGCTACGCGGCATGGCACTTGAATGAATTTATGGCTTACATAGGTTCATACAACTGTATATGTAATATAACTATACATTTTAAATATACATTGCTGCATACATAGGCTAATAAAGTATGCGATCTGCACTTAACCACAGATACTTTAAAAAACATAAATAGGAAACAATGAAGCTTTCATACTGCAAAGTAAGAGAACACAGTTTTGTAGATTAGATCTCGAAAAAGTCGTAGACAAAGCACTTTAGCGAGACGTGAAAGAAAGAAAAATCACAAGAGAATTACCTGGGATTCGAACCACAGACTCTGGTAGGACAAGCAGCCGTCTAGCCACGAGAGAACAGCGTACTAGTGTAAAATACAGAGATCACGGTTTAATTACTTTAACATGGTGCTTTTTTTATCTCTGTACTTTTTTTCATCCATCTTACTTCTTTTCATCCATCTTACTTCTTTACTTCTTCTTGATCTCTTTTATTATCGCCATGCATGGAGGTTCTCTCTCTCTCTCTCTCTCTCTTTGGTGTTCCTAGCTTAAATCGCTGGCCTTATTCTACTGAGTTTAGTGCCCAATGAAGTACTGCTGTGGCCGAAACACCCTCAGTAGTAGCACCGCTCCTGCCGACCCACAAGCCAGGTTTTCTTCCTCTTCCCTTGCTGTCTCTAAGTTCCCCTGCCTGACTTGCGCTTGCCTGGAAAATAAGTTATTATCTCACTTGCCTCTTGCTGCACCAACAATATAAATAACTACTCAGAAGGCATTCATTTATCAAGGCAAATTAAAGTTAGGTTTATCAACAACACAAGACGCCACACACGACACGTCTCTCTCCACAGAAATTGATATCACGCATGCAGTATTAAATTAAACGGAACTATTCTAAAGCAGGTGCAGAAATTCAAATACCTTGGAGCAGTAATAACTTCAGATGGGAAATGCACAGCAGAAATTAGGAACAGAATAGGCCAAGCAAAGACTGCGTTTCAGAGAATGAGAAACATATTAACCAACACGTCCTTATCAATGAATGTTAGAAAACGAGTCCTAAAATGTTATATTGAACCTATCTTTGTTATATGGAAGTGAATCATGGACAATGGGCATGTCTGCACAAAAATCAATGGAAGCAGCAGAAATGTGGTTTATTAGAAGAATGTTGCGAATCCCCTGGACAGCAAAAATAACTAATGAAGAATGTATGAGAAGAGCTGGAGAGACAAAAAACCTTGTCAAAAAGATAAGAGAGAGACAATGTACTTTAATAGGACATGCAATGAGAAGAGGGGGCATTGAAAATATTATAACAACAGGAAAAATAGAAGGAAGAAGATCAAGAGGAAGACCAAGAGAAATGATACTGGACAGTCTGACGGGATGGTGTGAGAGGAGATCACCAACTGAACTGATGGCCTGCATGAAGGATCGGGTACTCTGGAGAAGCATAATAGCCAACGCCAGTCGGCACTGCACCTAATGATGATGCACGGGAAATACGAGCAAGTCATGAACACAACACAACACACACACACAACACAACACATCACAACACAACACAACACAGCACAACACACACAACACAGCACAACACAACACAGCACAACACAACACAGCACAACACAACACAGCACAACACAACACAACACACACAACACAACACAACACAGCACAACACAACACAACACAACACAACCAAGGCGGAGCTTCAAGTCACGATATTAACTATTCAAATCTCTACAAATCTCTTGTCTTCAGTAACTCTTGTAATACATATCCACTGATTTATCAAAAGCTGGCTACACAATATAGGAGCCACTTGCCAACTCACATTTACACACATACGCCGGGACTCTGCCTGCCTCAAACACATCGCACATAGAATGCGAATATGAATGATTCAATGACCCATTAATTAATCAGTTGTGACTAAAAACATGATCATGAAAGATGGACATATGTTGCTGATGATCAGCCCAGCAAGATATTAGTTGATCTATTGCTGATGATCAGCCTAGCAAGCTACTAGTTTATTTATTGCTGATGATCAGCCTAGCAGTCTATTAGTTGATCTGTTGCTGATGATCAGCCCAGCAAGCTATTAGTTCATTTATTGCTGATAATCAGCCTAGCAGTCTATTAGTTGATCTGTTGCTGATGATCAGCCCAGCAAGATATTAGGAACAGAATAGGCCAAGCAAAGACTGCGTTTCAGAGAATGAGAAACATATTAACCAACACGTCCTTATCAATGAATGTTAGAAAACGAGTCCTAAAATGTTATATTGAACCTATCTTTGTTATATGGAAGTGAATCATGGACAATGGGCATGTCTGCACAAAAATCAATGGAAGCAGCAGAAATGTGGTTTATTAGAAGAATGTTGCGAATCCCCTGGACAGCAAAAATAACTAATGAAGAATGTATGAGAAGAGCTGGAGAGACAAAAAACCTTGTCAAAAAGATAAGAGAGAGACAATGTACTTTAATAGGACATGCAATGAGAAGAGGGGGCATTGAAAATATTATAACAACAGGAAAAATAGAAGGAAGAAGATCAAGAGGAAGACCAAGAGAAATGATACTGGACAGTCTGACGGGATGGTGTGAGAGGAGATCACCAACTGAACTGATGGCCTGCATGAAGGATCGGGTACTCTGGAGAAGCATAATAGCCAACGCCAGTCGGCACTGCACCTAATGATGATGCACGGGAAATACGAGCAAGTCATGAACACAACACAACACAACACACCACAACACAACACATCACAACACAACACAACACAGCACAACACAACACAACACAGCACAACACAACACAGCACAACACAACACAGCACAACACAACACAGCACAACACAACACAGCACAACACAACACAGCACAACACAACACAGCACAACACAACACAGCACAACACAACACAGCACAACACAACACAACACAACACAACACAACACAACACAGCACAACACAACACAACACAACACAACCAAGGCGGAGCTTCAAGTCACGATATATTCAAATCTCTACAAATCTCTTGTCTTCAGTAACTCTTGTAATACATATCCACTGATTTATCAAAAGCTGGCTACACAATATAGGAGCCACTTGCCAACTCACATTTACACACATACGCCGGGACTCTGCCTGCCTCAAACACATCGCACATAGAATGCGAATATGAATGATTCAATGACCCATTAATTAATCAGTTGTGACTAAAAACATGATCATGAAAGATGGACATATGTTGCTGATGATCAGCCCAGCAAGATATTAGTTGATCTATTGCTGATGATCAGCCTAGCAAGCTACTAGTTTATTTATTGCTGATGATCAGCCTAGCAGTCTATTAGTTGATCTGTTGCTGATGATCAGCCCAGCAAGCTATTAGTTCATTTATTGCTGATAATCAGCCTAGCAGTCTATTAGTTGATCTGTTGCTGATGATCAGCCCAGCAAGATATTAGTTGATCTATTGCTGATGATCAACCTAGCAAGCTACTAGTTCATTTATTGCTGATAATCAGCCTAGCAGTCTATTAGCCGATTTGTTGCTGATCATCAGCCTAGCAAGCAATTAATTGATTTGTTGATGATGATCAGCCTAGCAGGCTATTAGTTGATTTGTTGATGATGATCAGCCTAGCAAGCTATTAGTTGATCTATTCTCATGTTACAGGACAAATATGAACAACAACATTGTATTCTCAATGTGCCTGAATGTGCATTTAACAGTTTATCCTGTATATTCATTTGTAACATGGGACAGACCAATACCACAACATCTATATGTCTATGTAACATGGGATAGACCAATACCACAACATCTATATGTCAATGTAACATGGGATAGACCAATACCACAACATCTATATGTCTATGTAACATGGGACATGCAATGAGAAGAGGGGGCATTGAAAATATTATAACAACAGGAAAAATAGAAGGAAGAAGATCAAGAGGAAGACCAAGAGAAATGATACTGGACAGTCTGACGGGATGGTGTGAGAGGAGATCACCAACTGAACTGATGGCCTGCATGAAGGATCGGGTACTCTGGAGAAGCATAATAGCCAACGCCAGTCGGCACTGCACCTAATGATGATGCACGGGAAATACGAGCAAGTCATGAACACAACACAACACAACACACCACAACACAACACATCACAACACAACACAACACAGCACAACACAACACAACACAGCACAACACAACACAGCACAACACAACACAGCACAACACAACACAGCACAACACAACACAACACAACACAACACAACACAACACAGCACAACACAACACAACCAAGGCGGAGCTTCAAGTCACGATATATTCAAATCTCTACAAATCTCTTGTCTTCAGTAACTCTTGTAATACATATCCACTGATTTATCAAAAGCTGGCTACACAATATAGGAGCCACTTGCCAACTCACATTTACACACATACGCCGGGACTCTGCCTGCCTCAAACACATCGCACATAGAATGCGAATATGAATGATTCAATGACCCATTAATTAATCAGTTGTGACTAAAAACATGATCATGAAAGATGGACATATGTTGCTGATGATCAGCCCAGCAAGATATTAGTTGATCTATTGCTGATGATCAGCCTAGCAAGCTACTAGTTTATTTATTGCTGATGATCAGCCTAGCAGTCTATTAGTTGATCTGTTGCTGATGATCAGCCCAGCAAGCTATTAGTTCATTTATTGCTGATAATCAGCCTAGCAGTCTATTAGTTGATCTGTTGCTGATGATCAGCCCAGCAAGATATTAGTTGATCTATTGCTGATGATCAACCTAGCAAGCTACTAGTTCATTTATTGCTGATAATCAGCCTAGCAGTCTATTAGCCGATTTGTTGCTGATCATCAGCCTAGCAAGCAATTAATTGATTTGTTGATGATGATCAGCTTAGCAGGCTATTAGTTGATTTGTTGATGATGATCAGCCTAGCAAGCTATTAGTTGATCTATTCTCATGTTACAGGACAAATATGAACAACAACATTGTATTCTCAATGTGCCTGAATGTGCATTTAACAGTTTATCCTGTATATTCATTTGTAACATGGGACAGACCAATACCACAACATCTATATGTCTATGTAACATGGGATAGACCAATACCACAACATCTATATGTCAATGTAACATGGGATAGACCAATACCACAACATCTATATGTCTATGTAACATGGGACAGACCAATACCACAACACCTATATGTCTATGTAACATGGGACAGACCAATACCACAACATCTATATGTCCCTGTAACATGGGACAGACCAATACCACAACACCTATATGTCCCTGTAACATGGGACAGACCAATACCACAACACCTATATGTCCCTGTAACATGGGACAGACCAATACCACAACACCTATATGTCCCTGTAACATGGGACAGACCAATACCACAACACCTATATGTCTATATAATATGGGACAGACCAATACCACAACACCTATATGTCCCTGTAACATGGGACAGACCAATACCACAACACCTATATGTCTATGTAACATGGGACAGACCAACACCACAACATCTATATGTCCCAGTGACATGGGACAGGCCAAAGAAGAAAATATGGCATATATCATATCCTTTTAATGTCCAGTTGTGTGAAATGGAACCATTCTCTCCCTTTGTTTCGACATAAATCTGACTGCTTGTGCTGGGGTCAGTAAGCTACATTCATGTGGTAACCTTGGTAACAAACGCTAGTTAGATCAAGTGAAATAGGGGATCAGAATGAGAAGGGAAATCTGGTCCTCAAAATATGCCATGCAGAAGAGGGATGTGTTGGGCTGAAATGTGCAAGGTATCACAGCCAAGTTGCAGAATACTTAAATGTTGCATCGAGCCAATTTTGTTTTATGGGTGTGAAGCATGGTCTATGAATAAGAGAGCACAGAGAGAAATGGAGGCCATGGAAATGTGGTTCATAAAAATGGTGTTGAAGGTATATGAAGGTATATGCTACAGAAGAGTTCTCCAAATGTCGTGGACACAAAAAAGAACAAATATATCTATATTACAAGAACTTAATATTGAAGAAGACTGGCTAGTAAAGAGGATTAAAGAGAGAAAACTGAAATATTTTGGACACATTAAACGTCATGATAATCTAGAGAAGACCGTCTTAGAAGGGTACATAATGGGAAAAAGGTGTTGTGGTACTGAGGGCTAATGCAGAAGAAAAAAGAAGATGGTGGTGAATTATATTGGTACTGCAGAGATTTCAGAGTAATAGAATTATCTTTTTCCCCATTATCAGTTTTTCCCAGTCCACAGGAGTATTTTTTGGTTGTTTCCCTTGAGTGATGAATGGATTATCAAGGATTATATTGTAGGAATTTATTTTCTCTTTCTCATGTCATCTGAAATGTTCATATCTGAGTTGTTGATTTTCTTTCTTCCTGTTGTCATCTGAAATGTTCATATCTGAGTTGTTGATTTTCTTTCTTTTATGATCCAAAACAGATTTAGACACAACCAGCTGCCAGAAGCCATTGATTTGTTGGGTCTTCAAACTCAACTTGGCTTTACACTCAAGGTTCATGGACCTGTGATAGGAGAAACACATTATTATACTGTTGATGATAATATTAATAATGAAAGAAAAATAACGAAAGTGAAAGAACTGCTGCTACATGTATAGGAACATTGGAGAATGTCACAGTAAGGAAGTATCACTATGGATGCTAAGGAGAACTTTGTTATGATGTAACTTTGATGTAACAGATGTATATAGCTTTGACCACAAAACTATAATCACATAATCATGAGCAGAATTTGGAGTAAGATAAGATAAGACCAGAAATTGCAGAACAGTGCAGATTCAGTGAAGGAAAAGGCAGAAAGATAAGCTGTCAAGAGAGATAAGCTGTCAAGAGAGATAATCTGTCAAGAAGTACCCCCTGGTTTTATCTGACAACTTGAGAATGAGACTTCCTTGTTGATCCATGTTTACACTCATAAATCACTAAATCATACCGCAGCTCTGCCATCTCTATGTCTATGTAACATGGGACAGACCAACACCACAACATCTATATATTCCAGTGACATGGGACAGGCCAAAGAAGAAAATATGGCATATATCATATCCTTTTAATGTCCAGTGGTGTGAAATGCAACCATTCTCTCCCTTTATTTCGACATAAATCTGAGTGCTTGTGTTGGGGTCAGCAAGCTACATTCATGTGGTAGCCTTGGTAACAAACGCTAGTTAGATCAAGTGAAATAGGGGATCAGAATGAGAAGGGAAATCTGGTCCTCAAAATATGCCATGCAGAAGAGGGATGTGTTGGGCTGAAATGTGCAAGGTATCACAGCCAAGTTGCAGAATACTTAAATGTTACATCGAGCCAATTTTATTTTATGGGTGTGAAGCATGGTCTATGAATAAGAGAGCATCATCAGGTGCCGTGCCGACTGGCGTTGGCTATTATGCTTCTCCAGAGTACCCGATCCTTCATGCAGGCCATCAGTTCAGTTGGTGATCTCCTCTCACACCATCCCGTCAGACTGTCCAGTATCATTTCTCTTGGTCTTCCTCTTGATCTTCTTCCTTCTATTTTTCTTGTTGTTATAATATTTTCAATGCCCCCTCTTCTCATTGCATGTCCTATGAAAGTACATTGTCTCTCTCTTATCTTTCTGACAAGGTTTTTTGTCTCTCCAGCTCTTCTCATACATTCTTCATTAGTTATTTTTGCTGTCCAGGGGATTCGCAACATTCTTCTAATAAACCACATTTCTGCTGCTTCCAATGATTTTTGTGCAGACTTGCCTATTGTCCATGATTCACTTCCATATAACAAAATAGGTTCAATATAGCATTTTAGGACTCGTTTTCTAACATTCATTGATAAAGATGTGTTAGCTAATATGTTTCTCATTCTCTGAAGTGCAGTCTTTGCTTGGCCTATTCTATTCCTAATTTCTGTTGTGCATTTCCCATCTGAAGTTATTACTGCTCCAAGGTATTTGAATTTCTGCACCTGCTTTAGAATGGTTCCGTTTAATTTAATACTGCATGCTGGTAGATTCTGTTTCTTAGATATAACCATAGTCTATGTCTTTTTTATGTTCAAAGTAAGGCCTTTCTGTTCACTTTCTTTGGCCACTTTATCCAAGAGATTTTGTAGGTGTTGTTGGTTCTCCGCTATCAGTACTGTGTCGTCAGCATACCGAAGGTTGTTAATATTGTATCCTCCAATTTTTATGCCTGGTTCTGTGATGATTGTTCTTAGAATATTCTCGCTGTACAGAGAAAAAAGATCTGGAGATAGTACACATCCTTGTCGCACCCCTTGTTTTATAGGCTGGTATTTTCCAATTCCATTTTCAACTCGAACTGCTGCTTCTTGCTGCCAGTATAGATGTTTTACAATCCTCAAGTCTTTGCCGCCTATATTGATGTCTTCAAGCATTTTAATAATTTCACTATGTTTCACCTTGTCAAATGCCTTGGTGTAATCAATGAAGCATAAGTAGAAATCTTTCTGTACTTCTAAAGCTCTTTCTGTTAGTGTTCGTAAAGCATAAATGGCATTGTGTGTTCCCTTTCCTTCAACAAATCCAAACTGTTCATCTGCTATTTTCATTTCTATCTTTTTCCTTGTTCTTCTCATAATGATTCTCAGAAGTAGCTTCGTTATGTGACATGAGAGGCTGATAGTCCGGTGGTCGTCACATTCCTTTGCACCTGGTTTCTTTGGTAGTGCTATAAACGTGGATTTAATCAGGTCACTGGGAATATAACCACTGTTGTAAATATCATTCAGTAACTTGGTTATTATTTGTATTCCTGTCTCCTCTAGTGCCTCTATTTCTTCTATTGTTATATTATCAGGCCCAGTCGTTTTTCCTTTCTTCATGTGTTTGATAGCATCTATGATTTCATCTTCAAGTATTGGCGGTCCATCACAGTTTTCAGTATCTGGTGTTAATTCTGGTCTTTCTCCTCCATATAACTCACCGATATACTCTGTCCACCTTTCCACAATGTCTTCTTTTCCCATTAACATTTTACTTTCTTTTGATTTCAGGCATCCTGTGGTATATTTTGTTTTCCTGCCTGTGAGTTCCTTAATTCGTTTATGCATGTTTTTGCTGTCTTTATTATGAGTGTTCTCTATCTGTCTGCACTGTTCATTTAACCACACTTCCTTTGCTTCTCTGCATTTGCGTCTTATTTCTTTATTTATCTTGCTATATTTTTTCTCGTTGTTTTTACTCCTCCTCCTCTTGTCCGTCAGTCCTAAGATGTCGTCTGTCATCCATTTATTTTTAGGGGCTTCTTTTTTCGGTGGTATTATCTCCTTAACAGTTTGGTGGATAGAATCTCTTAACATTTCCCATTGTTCATCTATACTATTTATCTTTGCTATTGCATTGTATCTATTTGTTATAATAACTTTGTATTGTTCTCGCAGTTCTTGGTCATTTTTAAGAAGTTCTATATTCAGTTTGATGTTTCTCACTTTTCTGCCTGCTTTCTTTAGCTTTATTCTAACTTTTCCACAGAGTGGATCATGGTCACTATTGCAGTCAGCTCCTGGCATGGTTTTTGTTGTCAGTAATGCATTGCGGAATCGTTTGTTGATTAATATGTAGTCTATCTGGTTAAATGTCTTTTTGTCTGGGCTGCACCACGTTGCCAGTCTTCGAGGATGTTGTTTAAACCAGGTGTTTCCTACAACCATGCTGTGTATTCTTGCCCATTCAATTAATTTATAACCTCTGTCATTCCTCTCCCCCAGTCCATAGTCACCAACGATGTCCGAAGTTCTTCCTTTACCAACTTTGGCATTAAAATCTCCCATGACTATGGTAACTTCATGTGACTTTGTGTGTTTTAGTGCTGTCTCTATGTCATTATAAAATATCTGTACATCTTCCTCAGAACTTTCGATGTTGGAGCATACACTTGTATAATATTTATGTTTATTGGGTGTCCTTTCAGTTGGGCTAGCAGGACTCTGTCCGAGATGTTCAAATATCCTACAATTGTCCTTGCCGTTTGTTCATCAAATATAATTCCTACTCCTCGTTCATGTTTCTCACTTCCTGAATATATTATTGTATATTTATCTGAGTTTATCTTTCCTGCACCTGTCCATCTAACTTCACTCATTCCTAATATGTTGATCTTCATCTTTTCCATTTCCATCTTTACATTTTCTAATTTTCCAGCCTGGAATAAAGTTCTAACATTCCATGTTGCTATTTTGAACTTGTTAGTTTTGCCACCAGTAGCTTGATGACGATCTGGCCTCACCTGTGGCTCGTGAGCTGCCCTACCGGACGAGGCTGTTCCAGAGGAACATCCGTTAACGTCGTTCATGATAAATCTATGACTCTGAATAAGCATAATTGTTCTTGGGAGCTACAACAGTGGTTTCCCGTTGCCTTCTGTCAGTTTGTGTACGGACTCTACGCTAGCCTTTGGACTCCCTGTCCTACCCGCAAGGCAGCGGGAGCGAGAGGTTTTAAGGCGCCTCTGACCCGCCTGGTATTCCCTTCATTGAGCACCTAAGGCACTTTATAGGAGTAGTAGAGCCACCTACTACCCCACCTCGCTCTCTGAGTCTACCGCCAGTTGGTCCGCGCCTGCTTATTTGGACAACTCCTTATTCACAGGGATCCTCCATATCTGGAGGACTTTCACCATCCGCCACATGTGACGCGCTGGGTTGAGCGCAATAAGAGAGCACAGAGAGAAATGGAGGCCATGAAATATGGTTCATAAAAATGGTGTTGAAGGTATATGCTACAGAAAAGTTCTCCAAATATCGTGGACACAAAAAATAACAAATATATCTATACTACAAGAACTTAATATTGAAGAAGACTGGCTAGTAAAAAGGATTAAAGAGAGAAAACTGAAATATTTTGGACACATTAAACGTCATGATAATCTAGAGAAGACCGTCTTAGAAGGGTACGTAATGGGAAAAAGGTGTTGTGGTACTGAGGGCTAATGCAGAAGAAAAAAGAAGATGGTGGTGAATTATATTGGTACTGCAGAGATTTCAGAGTAATAGAATTATCTTTTTCCCCATTATCAGTTTTTCCCAGTCCACATGAGTATTTCTTGGTTGTTTCCCTTGAGTGATGAATGGATTATCAAGGATTATACTGTAGGAATTTATTTTCTCTTTCTCATGTCATCTGAAATGTTCATATCTGAGTTGTTGATTTTCTTTTTTCCTGTTGTCATCTGAAATGTTCATATCTGAGTTGTTGATTTTCTTTCTTCCTGTTGTCATCTGAAATGTTTATATCTGAGTTGTTGATTTTCTTTCTTTTATGATCCAAAACAGATTTAGACACAACCAGCTGCCAGAAGCCATTGATTTGTTGGGTCTTCAAACTCAACTTGGCTTTACACTCAAGGTTCATGGACCTGTGATAGGAGAAACACATTATTATACTGTTGATGATAATATTAATAATGAAAGAAAAATAACGAAAGTGAAAGAACTGCTGCTACATGTATAGGAACATTGGAGAATGTCACAGTAAGGAAGTATCACTATGGATGCTAAGGAGAACTTTGTTATGATGTAACTTTGATGTAACAGATGTATATAGCTTTGACCACAAAACTATAATCACATAATCATGAGCAGAATTAGGAGTAAGATAAGATAAGACCAGAAATTGCAGAACAGTGCAGATTCAGTGAAGGAAAAGGCAGAAAGATAAGCTGTCAAGAGAGATAAGCTGTCAAGAAGTACCCCCTGGTTTTATCTGACAACTTGAGAATGAGACTTCCTTGTTGATCCACGTTTACACTCATAAATCACTAAATCATACCGCAGCTCTACCATCTCTTGATGAGTGGCTGGAATGAAATTTAAACATAATAATAATAATAATGCTTTTTAAAATTATTAAATAATACATCTTTAAAATTTTAGTTCAATCTAATGTGGTACGTTGTGACATGATCTAGCAGTTTAAGATTGCTACCTTTACTGAGCTTCTCAGAATGAAAACCGCATTCTGATATACTCCCTGAACTAACATCTGATTATTAGTTCCTGAATTAACATTTGCGGAAGGCACCATGACCTTACCACACAAGTGGTAAAATTATCTAGCAAGCCCATGCGGGCATAAAAAAATCTGGTATACTCCCAGTTCTCCGACTGCAGTTTTCAAACTATTAAAGGCAGCCGTCGGAAAATTTACTTGTAGGAATCATTTTAAATGCTTTCAGTGATGATGTCAGTGCAGTGGTATCCTACACAAAAATGCGATAAAAAAATCGTGGCAGTGGTCAGTGTTCACACGCAGAAGTCAAGCGCAGCCTCCGTGTGTACATAATAACTCCCTATATTAAAGGAACCTTTTGCAATCAATTTTCATTGCCTTACCAAAGAAACAAGGTGCAGTTGAATGTGAAGACCACCAAACCATTAGTCTTATGAGCCATGTTACCAAAATCCTGCTTCGTATTGTCATGAGAAGAGTCAGGGGCAAAATAAAACCAGAAATCACTGAAGAACAGTGTGGCTTCGTCGAAGGAAAAGGCACAAGTAATGCCATATATATTGAGAACATTGACAGAAAGATAAATAGAAGTAAAGACGGATCTATACTTATGCTTCATAGACTACTGTAAAACATTCAGTAAAGTGAGACACTTAGAAATTATAAGAATGCTGGAAGACATCAACATAGATGGGAAAGATCTAAAACTCATCAAAAACATATACTGGCAGCAATCAGCAGCGATGAAGGTTGAGAACCAAATAGGAGCATTCCAAGACATAAAATTAGGAGTGAAACAAGGATGTGTTTATCTCCTGACCTCTTCTCCTTGTATAGTGAAAACATAATGACAAATATTGCCAGGAATATCATCAATTGGTGGTTACAACTTTAACAACTAAGATATGCAGACGACACAGTTCTGATTGCTAAAAGTGAAGGGGTACTACAGGCTCCTCTGGACATGGTGGTTCGTGAAAGTAAAAGTAAAGAAGTGATGGTCATCTCAAAGAAAAGAATACCACCAAAATGTAGCATTACCATCGATGGCACAGAACTGAAACAAGTTGATAGATTCAAGTACTTAGGAACAATTATAACAGCTGATGGGAAATGTCACAATGAAATAAAAAGCAGATGTGCCCAAGCAAAAGCAGCATTCCAGAAAATGAGAACATCTTGTGCAACAGATCCATATCAACGGAAACAAGATTCCGAGTACTTAAATGTTACATTGAGCCAATTTTGTTTTATGGGTGTGAAGCATGGTCCATGATAAGATTGAACAGCGAGAAATGGAGGACATGGAAATATGGTTCATAAGAAGGATGTTGAAGGTGCCATAGACAGCCAAGAAAACCAATGGAGAGGTCTTAAGAGAGGCTGGAGTTAAAAGGCAAATTACAGCAAAGATCAGAGGCAGACAAGCGAGATTTATAGGACATTTCCTGAGAAGAGGAAAATTGGAAACACACTGTGGCAACTGGAAAAATTGAAGGAAGAAGAGACAGAGGAAGACAGAGAGAGAAGTTACTGGATGGGCTCTCAGTGTGGCTAGGAGGAAAGTCACCGGCAGATCTCATAATCAAGTCTAAAGACAGGGAGTTGTGGAGAGAAATGATCGCCTACGCCACACAGTACGGTACTTGATTGATATTAAAGGGAAAAAAACCGATACTTCGATTTTCCGTAATTTCCGGTGTAACTTTTGATTTTGCGTGAGTGACAGAAGTCTGTAACAAGCCAAAGATGTATCGAAAAAAACCTTTCAGTGGAAAACAGAAGAAGCAGCAGCTGAAGGAAAAGAAACAGAAAAAGAAAGGTGGTATTTTTATGGTTAAACAAGTTTCCACATAAGGCTTGAAGATAAAGTTCATACACATCTCACAAACATACTTTCAACCAGTTAGTGTCGCATTAACTTTTTGCAGCTGAGTAAAATTTTCGTAGTTCTGTTCTAAGATTTGATTTTTGTATAGCAGACTTTTTAGTTTTATTTATTTATTTTTCTAAAGTGTTTTCTTCTCATCGTTTGAAATCGCTTGCCTCCTGCTGCATGTTGTTGTGATGTGTCTCCACACCGAAGATGCGTGTAACGTGTGTTGGTGGTTGCGATGTCGTTCAGTTGCGCAACTTCATCCAAACGGGGCTCATACAAGAAATGTTTCTCCTGATATTACTGCAGAGCGGTAGAAAGATTTAAAGTGGGAGGCATTTTAGTTTTAAATTGTCACATACAACAGTAGAATGTATAGTATGGTTAGTTAGTCAGAATTTGATGTTCTTATTGTTCTAAAGTTGCATCAGTGATGATGCCACTAAGTCATGGAATATTGAGATGATTGGGTGCGTGTTGCAGAGACAGATGGCAGCCATATTCCCAAACAAATGTTATGTGGTGAGCTTATGAAGGAAAAGAAGCCACATGATAGTCCAAGACTGAGATACAAAAATATTTAAGTCATCAGTTACTGGATGGGCTCTCAGTGTGGCTAGGAGGAAAGTCACCGGCAGATCTCATAATCAAGTCTAAAGACAGGGAGTTGTGGAGAGAAATGATCGCCTACGCCACACAGTACGGTACTTGATTGATATTAAAGGGAAAAAAACCGATACTTCGATTTTCCGTAATTTCCGGTGTAACTTTTGATTTTGCGTGAGTGACAGAAGTCTGTAACAAGCCAAAGATGTATCGAAAAAAACCTTTCAGTGGAAAACAGAAGAAGCAGCAGCTGAAGGAAAAGAAACAGAAAAAGAAAGGTGGTATTTTTATGGTTAAACAAGTTTCCACATAAGGCTTGAAGATAAAGTTCATACACATCTCACAAACATACTTTCAACCAGTTAGTGTCGCATTAACTTTTTGCAGCTGAGTAAAATTTTCGTAGTTCTGTTCTAAGATTTGATTTTTGTATAGCAGACTTTTTAGTTTTATTTATTTATTTTTCTAAAGTGTTTTCTTCTCATCGTTTGAAATCGCTTGCCTCCTGCTGCATGTTGTTGTGATGTGTCTCCACACCGAAGATGCGTGTAACGTGTGTTGGTGGTTGCGATGTCGTTCAGTTGCGCAACTTCATCCAAACGGGGCTCATACAAGAAATGTTTCTCCTGATATTACTGCAGAGCGGTAGAAAGATTTAAAGTGGGAGGCATTTTAGTTTTAAATTGTCACATACAACAGTAGAATGTATAGTATGGTTAGTTAGTCAGAATTTGATGTTCTTATTGTTCTAAAGTTGCATCAGTGATGATGCCACTAAGTCATGGAATATTGAGATGATTGGGTGCGTGTTGCAGAGACAGATGGCAGCCATATTCCCAAACAAATGTTATGTGGTGAGCTTATGAAGGAAAAGAAGCCACATGATAGTCCAAGACTGAGATACAAAAATATTTAAGTCATCAGTGTGGGGTTTTTCTATCAGATTATGAAAAGTGAAAGATCATGAAATTCGGAGAGCACTAGAGGATGCAGAGCCATTTAAGGAGGAAATAAGGACCACACTGAAGACAAAAGATAAAATGTAAAGAACCTGATTATTTTCATATAAAATGGTTTGTTGTTGTATTGGCAAATTATGGTCCATTTCTTGTAAAGACAGCTTTGATGTCGGTAAATGTCAGCTGTTTTGTGGAAGTTACTGAGCATCAAACTTGGGACAATCCTTTATCAAGTTGCTAGAATTAGTCCTCTAACCACTGTAAATTTATAACTGGTCACTCAGTGTCTTATGGCTGGACATTCACTTGTCTTATAGGAATACAAGATTGTCAGTTATTCTTCCTCTTACACAAGATTGTCAGTTTTTCTTCCTCTTACACAGGATTGTCAGTTTTTCTTCCTCTTACACAGGATTGTCAGTTTTTCTTCCTCTTACACAGGATTGTCAGTTATTCTTCCTCTTACACAAGATTGTCAGTTTTTCTTCCTCTTACACAGGATTGTCAGTTATTCTTCCTCTTACACAAGATTGTCAGTTTTTCTTCCTCTTACACAGGATTGTCAGTTATTCTTCCTCTTACACAGGATTGTCAGTTTTTCTTCCTCTTACACAGGATTGTCAGTTATTCTTCCTCTTACACAAGATTGTCAGTTTTTCTTCCTCTTACACAAGATTGTCAGTTTTTCTTCCTCTTACACAGGATTGTCAGTTATTCTTCACTTATACAAGATTGTCATTTATTCTTCCTCTTTTATACAGTCAGGCTTTTTTTTTTTTTTTAAGTGTTCTGCCTACCTTGTTTGTTTTCATAAGTGTAAGCCACATTTCACATTTCATACTGATAACCTTCATAAGTGTAAGTCATATTTGACATTTCATAATGATAACCTTCATAAGTGTAAGTCATATTTGACATTTCATAATGATAACCTTCTTAAGTGTAAGCCACATTTGACATTTCACACCGATAACCTTAAGTGTAAGCCACATTTGACATTTCATAATGATAACCTTGTGTAAGCCACATTTGACATTTCATACTGATAACCTTCATAAAACAAGCCATACAAAGTGAGCTTTTGGATATGCTGATTTAAGAGTTGATTTTCTTGCTGTGTCAACAGCTTTAGACTCCATTTCTTGAAGGAAAGTGATGAAGTGCTTAATAAAAGAAAGAAAGAAGCTAGGAATCCTATACTACCTCTCGATAAGGTAGGACATTAAAACCTATACTACCTCATGATAAGGTAACACATTAAAACCTGTAATACCTGTAGATAGGTAGGACATTAAACCTATAACTGTAGATAAGATATTAAAACTTGTAGTACCTGTAGATAAGATATTAAAACTTGTTGTACCTGTAGATAAGATATTAAAACTTGTTGTATCTGTAGATAAGATATTAAAACTTGTTGTACCTGTAGATAAGATATTAAAACTTGTTGTACCTGTAGATAAGATATTAAAACTTGTTGTATCTGTAGATAAGATATTAAAACTTGTTGTACCTGTAGATAAGATATTAAAACTTGTAGTACCTTATCAATGAATGTTAGAAAACGAGTCCTAAAATGCTATATTGAACCTATCTTGTTATATGGAAGTGAATCATGGACAAAAGGCAAGTCTGCACAAAAATCATTGGAAGCAGCAGAAATGTGGTTTAGTAGAAGAATGTTGCGAATCCCCTGGACAGCAAAAATAACTAATGAAGAATGTATGAGAAGAGCTGGAGAGACAAAAAACCTTGTCAAAAAGATAAGAGAGAGACAATGTACTTTCATAGGACATGCAATGAGAAGAGGGGGCATTGAAAATATTATAACAACAGGAAAAATAGAAGGAAGAAGATCAAGAGGAAGACCAAGAGAAATGATACTGGACAGTCTGACGGGATGGTGTAAGAGGAGATCACCAACTGAACTGATGGCCTGCATGAAGGATCGCGTGCTCTGGAGAAGCATAATAGCCAACGCCAGTCGGCACGGCACCTGATGATAATGATGATGAGTATCTGTAGATAAGATATTAAAACTTGTAGTACCTGTAGATAAGATTTTAAAACTTGTAATACCTGTATATAAGATATTAAAACTTGTAGTACCTGTAGATAAGATATTAAAACTTGTTGTACCTGTATATAAGATATTAAAACTTGTAGTACCTGTAGATAAGATATTAAAGCTTGTAGTACCTGTAGATAAGATATTAAAACTTGTAGTACCAGCAGTTTTTCCATGTACAGAAAGCTCTGGAGTACAGCATTGAGGATGTGTTCCCACCAGATGCCAAATTAGACTTCCCAAAGAGACCTCCATGGAACTACAAGTACAGCAAGGAACAGCTGGAGCAACAAGAGAGGGAATACTTTAAGGTGGCTAAAACATACTTCACATAGTTTTTATGTTTTGTTTTTTTTTTAGGTTTAATATGTGATAACAACTGTGTGGTTTGATGTTTGAGATTAACTGTGTGGTTTGATGTGTGATATCAGCTCTGTGATTTGATGTGTGATATCAGCTGTGTGGTTTGATGTGTGTTATCAGCTGTGTAGTTTGATGTGTGTTATCAGCTGTGTGATTTGATGTGTGTTATCAGCTGTGTGGTTTGATTTATGTTATCAGCTGTGTGGTTTGATCCTTGTTGCAGAATGACTGAGTTAAATATTACAGTAGATTCTGTGAGTTAAATAAGACATTATAATATAGTCATGCTGATAACAGAAATGCGTCTTAGTTATTCTAATTTAGCAGATCAGGTCATATAATGTGTTATTTTTGTCCGCATTTAGAAATATGTCTTGGACATTCTAATTTAGCAGATCAGGTAATGTAATGTGTTGTTTTTGTCCGCTGGTAGAAATATGTCTCAGACATTCTAATTTAGCAGATCAGGTCATGTAATGTGTTGTTTTTGTCCGCTGGTAGAAATATGTCTCAGACATTCTAATTTAGCAGATCAGGTCACTTAATGTGTTGTTTTTGTCCGCTGGTAGAAATATGTCTCAGACATCCTGGATCAGCCTCACGCTCAAGATCTGAGCTACTTCGAAGTAAACCTGGAGACCTGGAGACAGCTGTGGAGAGTTCTGGAGATTTCTGACCTTCTTCTGATTATAGCAGATATCAGGTACCCAGTAAGTGAGATTTCCTTACCGCTTAACTCATCACTCAGTGTCTTGCTTGCAGAGACTACTCTGGTGCCAGCTGTTAAAACTGACGTGTCTCACAGGAGAGTCAAGGCCAGGGAAAAAAATGCTTTTATAAAACAAGATTTGAATTGAAAGCTCTAACACAGTCAGCATTAAGCTTTTTTTGTTGTTTATGTCTTCAGACTTGCCCAGAACTCTCGCGTTTCCAAACATAACCAGAACTCTCACGTTTACAAACATTACCAGAACTCTTATGTTTCCAAACATAACCAGAACTCTCACGTTTACAAACATTACCAGAACTCTTATGTTTCCAAACATAACCAGAACTCTCACGTTTACAAACATAAATCGTACTTTCTCATTGGTGAGAGTTGACAAGATACTATATTTGTTTGTATGACCACTTTATTTGTTTGTATGACCACTTTATTTGACTATTTTGCCACTATATTTGTTTGTATGACCACTTTATTTGTTTGTATGACCACTTTATTTGACTGTTTTGCCACTATATTTGTTTGTATGACCATTTTATTTGACTGTTTTGCCACAGAATTTGTTTGTATGACCACCTTATTTGACTGTTTTGCCACTGAATTTGTTTGTATGACCACTTTATTTGACTGTTTTGCCACAGAATTTGTTTGTATGACCACTTTATTTGACTGTTTTGCCACTGAATTTGTTTGTATGACCACTTTATTTGACTGTTTTGCCACAGAATTTGTTTGTATGACCACTTTATTTGACTGTTTTGCCACTGAATTTGTTTGTATGACCACTTTATTTGACTGTTTTGCCACTGAATTTGTTTGTATGATCACTTTATTTGACTATTTTGCCACTATATTTATTTGTATGACCACTTTATTTGTTTGTATGACCATTTTATTTGACTGCTTTGCAACTGTATTTGTTTGTGTGGCTACTATTTGTCTGTTTGGCTACTTTATTTGTTTGTATGACCATTTTATTTGACTGCTTTGCAACTGTATTTGTTTGTGTGGCTACTATTTGTCTGTTTGGCTACTTTATTTGTTTGTATGACCATTTTATTTGACTGTTTTGCAACTGTATTTGTTTGTGTGGCTACTATTTGTCTGTTTGGCCACTTTATTTGTTTGTATGACCATTTTATTTGACTGTTTTGCCACTATATTTGTCTGACCACTTTATTTGACTGTTTTTGCCACTGTATTTGTTTGTGTGGCTACTATTTGTCTGTTTGGCCACTTTATCTGTGGAATCATTTTATTTGTTTGGCCACTTTATATGCTTGTGTGGCCACTTTATTTGTCTGTGTGGCCACTGTTTGGCCACATTATTTATCTGTATGGCAAGTGATTTCAGGGTCTAATTTTCTCGATATATAACAGCACTGTGTATTTGTGCCCTCACTTTATGCCAGAAACCTTGTAAACAGTTCTTCCATCAGTATTTATGCTACATTCATCTCCATCATTCCTCTTCCAGGTTGTCCATATTTCACCCAGTCTGATATCTCACATCCTTAAGGAGCTCCACAAGAATGTTGTCATAATCTTAAACAAAGTAGATTTTGTGCCAGCAGTTTTGGCGTTGTCATGGAAACAATACTTGCAGAACAAGTTCCCAGGAAGTGAGATTTCCTTACTGCTTAACTCATCACTCAGTGTCTTGCTTGCAGAGACTACTCTGGTGCCAGCTGTTAAAACTGACGTGTCTCACAGGAGAGTCAAGGCCAGGGAAAAAAATGCTTTTATAAAACAAGATTTGAATTGAAAGCTCTAACACAGTCAGCATTAAGCTTTTTTTGTTGTTTATGTCTTCAGACTTGCCCAGAACTCTCGCGTTTCCAAACATAACCAGAACTCTCACGTTTACAAACATTACCAGAACTCTTATATTTCCAAACATAACCAGAACTCTCACGTTTACAAACATAAATCGTACTTTCTCATTGGTGAGAGTTGACAAGATACTATATTTGTTTGTATGACCACTTTATTTGTTTGTATGACCACTTTATTTGACTATTTTGCCACTATATTTGTTTGTATGACCACTTTATTTGTTTGTATGACCACTTTATTTGACTGTTTTGCCACTATATTTGTTTGTATGACCACTTTATTTGACTGGTTTGCCACAGAATTTGTTTGTATGACCACCTTATTTGACTGTTTTGCCACTGAATTTGTTTGTATGACCACTTTATTTGACTGTTTTGCCACAGAATTTGTTTGTATGACCACTTTATTTGACTGTTTTGCCACTGAATTTGTTTGTATGACCACTTTATTTGACTGTTTTGCCACAGAATTTGTTTGTATGACCACTTTATTTGACTGTTTTGCCACTGAATTGTTTGTATGACCACTTTATTTGACTGTTTTGCCACTGAATTGTTTGTATGACCACTTTATTTGACTATTTTGCCACTATATTTATTTGTATGACCACTTTATTTGTTTGTATGACCATTTTATTTGACTGCTTTGCAACTGTATTTGTTTGTGTGGCTACTATTTGTCTGTTTGGCTACTTTATTTGTTTGTATGACCATTTTATTTGACTGCTTTGCAACTGTATTTGTTTGTGTGGCTACTATTTGTCTGTTTGGCTACTTTATTTGTTTGTATGACCATTTTATTTGACTGTTTTGCAACTGTATTTGTTTGTGTGGCTACTTTATTTGACTGTTTTGCCACTGAATTTGTTTGTATGACCACTTTATTTGACTGTTTTGCCACAGAATTTGTTTGTATGACCACTTTATTTGACTGTTTTGCCACTGAATTTGTTTGTATGACCACTTTATTTGACTGTTTTGCCACAGAATTTGTTTGTATGACCACTTTATTTGACTGTTTTGCCACTGAATTTGTTTGTATGACCACTTTATTTGACTGTTTTGCCACTGAATTTGTTTGTATGACCACTTTATTTGACTATTTTGCCACTATATTTGTTTGTATGACCACTTTATTTGTTTGTATGACCATTTTATTTGACTGCTTTGCAACTGTATTTGTTTGTGTGGCTACTATTTGTCTGTTTGGCTACTTTATTTGTTTGTATGACCATTTTATTTGACTGCTTTGCAACTGTATTTGTTTGTGTGGCTACTATTTGTCTGTTTGGCTACTTTATTTGTTTGTATGACCATTTTATTTGACTGTTTTGCCACTGAATTTGTTTGTATGACCACTTTATTTGTCTGTTTGGCCACTTTATTTGTTTGTATGACCATTTTATTTGACTGTTTTGCCACTATATTTGTCTGACCACTTTATTTGACTGTTTTTGCCACTGTATTTGTTTGTGTGGCTACTATTTGTCTGTTTGGCCACTTTATTTGATCGTGTGGCCATTTTATTTGTCTGTTTGGCCACTTTATCTGTGGAATCACTTTATTTGTTTGGCCACTTTATTTGTCTGTTTGGCCACATTATTTGTCTGTATGGCAAGTGATTTCAGGGTCTAATTTTCTCGATATATAACAGCACTGTGTATTTGTGCCCTCACTTTATGCCAGAAACCTTGTAAACAGTTCTTCCATCAGTATTTATGCTACATTCATCTCCATCATTCCTCTTCCAGGTTGTCCATATTTCACCCAGTCTGATATCTCACATCCTTAAGGAGCTCCACAAGAATGTTGTCATCATCTTAAACAAAGTAGATTTTGTGCCAGCAGTTTTGGCGTTGTCATGGAAACAATACTTGCAGAACAAGTTCCCAGGAATCCATGTGGTTTTCTTCTCATCCTACCCAAGACAGACACACCCAGATAACAACCCAGTGAACTTTGAACCAACAGCAGGTACAAAGATTTGAAATTGTAGGTTTACATGTGATGTGTAGGCAGTATTTCATTATATGATGAATTATTATGTAAAAGTTTAGGCACATAGAAAATGTCGCTTTACCAACAGTTTTGATGTGTGATAAGAAACAGATGATGACTCAAACCTTTCTCTGCAACAGATTATCAGCTTAGAGTCTCAAGAGTTAGAGCATGAAATACTAGCAAGATATTGATGGCCACTGGTATATTACACTTTAGTGGGACACACAGTCTAGTGAGACAAATACTGTTGTGGGACAGTGCAGTCTAGTGAGACAAATACTGTTGTGGGACAGTGCAGTCTAGTGAGACAAATACTGTTGTGGGACAGTGCAGTCTAGTGAGACAAATACTGTTGTGGGACAGTGCAGTCTAGTGAGACAAATACTGTTGTGGGACAGTGCAGTCTAGTGAGACAAATACTGTTGTGGGACAGTGCAGTCTAGTGAGACAAATACTGTAGTGGACATGCAGTCTAGTGAGACAAATACTGTAGTGGACATGCAGTCTAGTGAGACAAATACTGTTGTGGGACAGTGCAGTCTAGTGAGACAAATAGTGTTGTGGACAGTGCAGTCTAGTGAGACAAATAGTGTGTGGGACAGTGCAGTCTAGTGAGACAAATAGTGTGTGGCTACTATTTGTCTGTTTGGCCACTTTATTTGTTTGTATGACCACTTTATTTGTTTGTATGACCACTTTATTTGTTTGTATGACCACTTTATTTGTTTGTATGACCACTTTATTTGTTTGTATGACCACTTTATTTGTTTGTATGACCACTTTATTTGTTTGTATGACCACTTTATTTGTTTGTATGACCACTTTATTTGTTTGTATGACCACTTTATTTGTTTGTATGACCACTTTATTTGTTTGTATGACCACTTTATTTGTTTGTATGACCACTTTATTTGTTTGTATGACCACTTTATTTGTTTGTATGACCACTTTATTTGTTTGTATGACCACTTTATTTGTTTGTATGACCACTTTATTTGTTTGTATGACCACTTTATTTGTTTGTATGACCACTTTATTTGTTTGTATGACCACTTTATTTGTTTGTATGACCACTTTATTTGTTTGTATGACCACTTTATTTGTTTGTATGACCACTTTATTTGTTTGTATGACCACTTTATTTGTTTGTATGACCACTTTATTTGTTTGTATGACCACTTTATTTGTTTGTATGACCACTTTATTTGTTTGTATGACCACTTTATTTGTTTGTATGACCACTTTATTTGTTTGTATGACCACTTTATTTGTTTGTATGACCACTTTATTTGTTTGTATGACCACTTTATTTGTTTGTATGACCACTTTATTTGTTTGTATGACCACTTTATTTGTTTGTATGACCACTTTATTTGTTTGTATGACCACTTTATTTGTTTGTATGACCACTTTATTTGTTTGTATGACCACTTTATTTGTTTGTATGACCACTTTATTTGTTTGTATGACCACTTTATTTGTTTGTATGACCACTTTATTTGTTTGTATGACCACTTTATTTGTTTGTATGACCACTTTATTTGTTTGTATGACCACTTTATTTGTTTGTATGACCACTTTATTTGTTTGTATGACCACTTTATTTGTTTGTATGACCACTTTATTTGTTTGTATGACCACTTTATTTGTTTGTATGACCACTTTATTTGTTTGTATGACCACTTTATTTGTTTGTATGACCACTTTATTTGTTTGTATGACCACTTTATTTGTTTGTATGACCACTTTATTTGTTTGTATGACCACTTTATTTGTTTGTATGACCACTTTATTTGTTTGTATGACCACTTTATTTGTTTGTATGACCACTTTATTTGTTTGTATGACCACTTTATTTGTTTGTATGACCACTTTATTTGTTTGTATGACCACTTTATTTGTTTGTATGACCACTTTATTTGTTTGTATGACCACTTTATTTGTTTGTATGACCACTTTATTTGTTTGTATGACCACTTTATTTGTTTGTATGACCACTTTATTTGTTTGTATGACCACTTTATTTGTTTGTATGACCACTTTATTTGTTTGTATGACCACTTTATTTGTTTGTATGACCACTTTATTTGTTTGTATGACCACTTTATTTGTTTGTATGACCACTTTATTTGTTTGTATGACCACTTTATTTGTTTGTATGACCACTTTATTTGTTTGTATGACCACTTTATTTGTTTGTATGACCACTTTATTTGTTTGTATGACCACTTTATTTGTTTGTATGACCACTTTATTTGTTTGTATGACCACTTTATTTGTTTGTATGACCACTTTATTTGTTTGTATGACCACTTTATTTGTTTGTATGACCACTTTATTTGTTTGTATGACCACTTTATTTGTTTGTATGACCACTTTATTTGTTTGTATGACCACTTTATTTGTTTGTATGACCACTTTATTTGTTTGTATGACCACTTTATTTGTTTGTATGACCACTTTATTTGTTTGTATGACCACTTTATTTGTTTGTATGACCACTTTATTTGTTTGTATGACCACTTTATTTGACTGTTTTGCCACTGTATTTGTTTGTGTGGCTACTATTTGTCTGTTTGGCCACTTTATTTGTTTGTATGACCACTTTATTTGTTTGTATGACCACTTTATTTGTTTGTATGACCACTTTATTTGTTTGTATGACCACTTTATTTGACTGTTTTGCCACTATATTTGTTTGTATGACCACTTTATTTGACTGTTTTGCCACTGTATTTGTTTGTGTGGCTACTATTTGTCTGTTTGGCCACTTTATTTGTTTGTATGACCACTTTATTTGACTGTTTTGCCACTGTATTTGTTTGTGTGGCTACTATTTGTCTGTTTGGCCACTTTATTTGTTTGTATGACCACTTTATTTGTTTGTATGACCACTTTATTTGACTGTTTTGCCACTGTATTTGTTTGTGTGGCTACTATTTGTCTGTTTGGCCACTTTATTTGTTTGTATGACCACTTTATTTGACTGTTTTGCCACTATATTTGTTTGTATGACCACTTTATTTGTTTGTATGACCACTTTATTTGACTGTTTTGCCACTATATTTGTTTGTATGACCACTTTATTTGACTGTTTTGCCACTGTATTTGTTTGTGTGGCTACTATTTGTCTGTTTGGCCACTTTATTTGTTTGTATGACCACTTTATTTGTTTGTATGACCACTTTATTTGACTGTTTTGCCACTGTATTTGTTTGTGTGGCTACTATTTGTCTGTTTGGCCACTTTATTTGTTTGTATGACCACTTTATTTGTTTGTATGACCACTTTATTTGACTGTTTTGCCACTGTATTTGTTTGTGTGGCTACTATTTGTCTGTTTGGCCACTTTATTTGTTTGTATGACCACTTTATTTGACTGTTTTGCCACTGTATTTGTTTGTGTGGCTACTATTTGTCTGTTTGGCCACTTTATTTGTTTGTATGACCACTTTATTTGTTTGTATGACCACTTTATTTGACTGTTTTGCCACTGTATTTGTTTGTGTGGCTACTATTTGTCTGTTTGGCCACTTTATTTGTTTGTATGACCACTTTATTTGTTTGTATGACCACTTTATTTGACTGTTTTGCCACTGTATTTGTTTGTGTGGCTACTATTTGTCTGTTTGGCCACTTTATTTGTTTGTATGACCACTTTATTTGTTTGTATGACCACTTTATTTGACTGTTTTGCCACTGTATTTGTTTGTGTGGCTACTATTTGTCTGTTTGGCCACTTTATTTGTTTGTATGACCACTTTATTTGACTGTTTTGCCACTGTATTTGTTTGTGTGGCTACTATTTGTCTGTTTGGCCACTTTATTTGTTTGTATGACCACTTTATTTGACTGTTTTGCCACTGTATTTGTTTGTGTGGCTACTATTTGTCTGTTTGGCCACTTTATTTGTTTGTATGACCACTTTATTTGTTTGTATGACCACTTTATTTGACTGTTTTGCCACTGTATTTGTTTGTGTGGCTACTATTTGTCTGTTTGGCCACTTTATTTGTTTGTATGACCACTTTATTTGTTTGTATGACCACTTTATTTGACTGTTTTGCCACTATAGTGAGACAATAGTGTTGTGGGACAGTGCAGTCTAGTGAGACAAATAGTGTTGTGGGACAGTGCAGTCTAGTGAGACAAATAGTGTTGTGGACATGCAGTCTAGTGAGACAAATACTGTTGTGGGACAGTGCAGTCTAGTGAGACAAATACTGTTGTGGACAGTGCAGTCTAGTGAGACAAATACTGTAGTGGACATGCAGTCTAGTGAGACAAATACTGTGGGACAGTGCAGTCTAGTGAGACAAATACCGTAGTGGACATGCAGTCTAGTGAGACAAATACTGTAGTGGACATGCAGTCTAGTGAGACAAATACTGTAGTGGACATGCAGTCTAGTGAGACAAATACCGTAGTGGACATGCAGTCTAGTGAGACAATACTGTAGTGGACATGCAGTCTAGTGAGACAATACTGTTGTGGACAGTGCAGTCTAGTGAGACAAATACTGTAGTGGACATGCAGTCTAGTGAGACAAATACTGTAGTGGACATGCAGTCTAGTGAGACAAATACTGTAGTGGACATGCAGTCTAGTGAGACAAATACTGTTGTGGGACAGTGCAGTCTAGTGAGACAAATACCGTAGTGGACATGCAGTCTAGTGAGACAAATACTGTAGTGGACATGCAGTCTAGTGAGACAAATACCGTAGTGGACATGCAGTCTAGTGAGACAAATAGTGTTGTGGGACAGTGCAGTCTAGTGAGACAAATAGTGTTGTGGGACAGTGCAGTCTAGTGAGACAAATACTGTTGTGGGACAGTGCAGTCTAGTGAGACAAATACCGTAGTGGACAGTGCAGTCTAGTGAGACAAATACTGTTGTGGGACGTGCAGTCTAGTGAGACAAATACTGTTGTGGGACATGCAGTCTAGTGAGACAAATACTGTAGTGGACATGCAGTCTAGTGAGACAAATACTGTTGTGGGACATGCAGTCTAGTGAGACAAATACTGTTGTGTGACATGCAGTCTAGTGAGACAAATACTGTAGTGGGACAGTGCATTCTAGTGAGACAAATACTGTTGTGGACATGCAGTCTAGTGAGACAAATACTGTAGTGGACAGTGCAGACTAGTGAGACAAATACTGTTGTGGACAGTGCAGTCTAGTGAGACAATACTGTAGTGGACATGCACTCTAGTGAGACAAATACTGTTGGGACAGTGCAGTCTATGAGACAAATACTGTTGGGACAGTGCAGTCTAGTGAGACAAATAGTGTGGGACAGTGCAGTCTATGAGACAAATAGTGTAGTGGACATGCACTCTAGTGAGACAATACTGTAGTGGACATGCACTCTAGTGAGACAATACTGTTGTGGGACATGCATCTAGTGAGACAATACTGTTGTGGACATGCAGTCTATGAGACAAATACTGTAGTGGACATGCAGTCTATGAGACAAATACTGTGGGACAGTGCATTCTAGTGAGACAAATACGTAGTGGACATGCAGTCTATGAGACAAATAATGTTGTGGGACATGCATTCTAGTGAGACAAATACTGTTGTGGGACATGCATTCTAGTGAGACAAATACTGTTGTGGGACATGCATTCTAGTGAGACAAATACTGTTGTGGGACATGCAGTCTAGTGAGACAAATACTGTTGTGGGACAGTGCAGTCTAGTGAGACAAATACTGTAGTGGACATGCAGTCTATGAGACAAATACTGTAGGGACAGTGCAGTCTATGAGACAAATACTGTTGGGACAGTGCAGTCTAGTGAGACAATACTGTTGTGGACATGCAGTCTATGAGACAAATACTGTAGTGGACAGTGCAGACTAGTGAGACAAATAGTGTTGTGGACATGCAGTCTAATGAGACAAATAGTGTAGGGACATGCAGTCTATGAGACAAATACTGTAGGGACAGTGCAGTCTAATGAGACAAATAGTGTAGTGGACAGTGCAGACTAGTGAGACAAATAGTGTTGTGGACATGCAGTCTATGAGACAAATAGTTGTGGGACAGTGCATTCTAGTGAGACAAATATTGTAGTGGACATGCAGTCTATGAGACAAATAGTGTGGGACAGTGCATTCTAGTGAGACAATACTGTAGTGGACATGCAGTCTAATGAGACAATAGTGTTGTGGGACATGCATCTAGTGAGACAATACTGTTGTGGGACATGCATCTAGTGAGACAATACTGTAGTGGACATGCAGTCTAATGAGACAAATACTGTGGGACAGTGCATCTAGTGAGACAAATACGTAGTGGACATGCAGTCTATGAGACAAATAGTGTTGTGGGACATGCATCTAGTGAGACAAATACTGTTGTGTGACATGCAGTCTAATGAGACAAATACTGTTGGGACAGTGCAGACTAGTGAGACAAATACTGTGGGACAGTGCATCTAGTGAGACAAATAGTTGTGGGACAGTGCATCTAGTGAGACAAATATGTTGTGGGACAGTGCATCTAGTGAGACAAATACTGTAGTGGACAGTGCAGACTAGTGAGACAAATACGTAGTGGACATGCAGTCTAGTGAGACAATACTGTTGTGGGACATTCATTCTAGTGAGACAATACTGTAGTGGACAGTGCAGACTAGTGAGACAAATAGTGTTGTGGACATGCAGTCTAATGAGACAAATACTGTAGGGACAGTGCAGTCTAGTGAGACAAATACTGTAGGGACAGTGCAGTCTAATGAGACAAATAGTGTAGTGGACAGTGCAGACTAGTGAGACAAATAGTGTTGTGGACATGCAGTCTAGTGAGACAATAGTGTTGTGGGACATTCATTCTAGTGAGACAAATAGTTGTGGGACAGTGCAGTCTAATGAGACAAATACTGTTGTGGACATGCAGTCTAATGAGACAAATACTGTTGGGACATGCAGTCTAATGAGACAAATACTGTGTGGACAGTGCAGTCTATGAGACAAATACTGTTGTGTGACATGCAGTCTAGTGAGACGAATACCGTAGTGGACATGCACTCTAGTGAGACAAATATTGTAGTGGACATGCAGTCTAGTGAGACAAATACGTAGTGGACATGCACTCTAGTGAGACAATACTGTTGTGGGACATTCATTCTAGTGAGACAAATAGTGTGTGGACATGCAGTCTAGTGAGACAAATACTGTGTGGACAGTGCAGTCTATGAGACAAATAGTGTTGTGGGACATTCATTCTAGTGAGACAAATACTGTGGGACAGTGCAGTCTATGAGACAAATACTGTAGTGGACATGCACTCTAGTGAGACAAATACCGTAGTGGACAGTGCAGTCTAGTGAGACAATACTGTTGTGGACAGTGCAGACTAGTGAGACAAATACTGTTGTGTGACATGCATTCTAGTGAGACAAATACGTAGTGGACATGCAGTCTAGTGAGACAAATACTGTGGGACAGTGCATCTAGTGAGACAAATACCGTAGTGGACATGCAGTCTAATGAGACAAATACTGTGTGGGACATGCATTCTAGTGAGACAAATACCGTAGTGGACATGCAGTCTAGTGAGACGAATACCGTAGTGGACATGCAGTCTAGTGAGACAAATACTGTGGGACAGTGCAGACTAGTGAGACAAATAGTGTAGTGGACATGCACTCTAGTGAGACAAATACTGTTGGGACAGTGCAGACTAGTGAGACAAATACCGTAGTGGACATGCACTCTAGTGAGACAAATACCGTAGTGGACAGTGCAGTCTAGTGAGACAAATATTGTAGTGGACAGTGCATCTAGTGAGACAATACTGTTGTGGACAGTGCAGTCTATGAGACAAATAGTTGTGGGACAGTGCATCTAGTGAGACAAATACCGTAGTGGACATGCACTCTAGTGAGACAAATACTGTGTGGGACATGCATTCTAGTGAGACAATACTGTTGTGGACAGTGCAGTCTAATGAGACAAATACTGTTGGGACATGCAGTCTAGTGAGACAATACTGTTGTGGGACATTCATTCTAGTGAGACAAATACTGTGGGACAGTGCATCTAGTGAGACAAATACCGTAGTGGACATGCAGTCTAGTGAGACAATACTGTAGTGGACATGCACTCTAGTGAGACAAATACCGTAGTGGACAGTGCAGACTAGTGAGACAAATACTGTGTGGGACATGCATCTAGTGAGACAATACTGTTGTGGGACATGCATCTAGTGAGACAATACTGTTGTGGGACATGCATTCTAGTGAGACAAATACTGTGTGGGACATGCATTCTAGTGAGACAATACTGTAGTGGACATGCACTCTAGTGAGACAATACTGTAGTGGACATGCAGTCTAATGAGACAAATACTGTGTGGGACATGCATCTAGTGAGACAATACTGTTGTGGACATGCAGTCTATGAGACAAATACTGTGTGGACATGCAGTCTATGAGACAAATACTGTGTGGGACATGCATCTAGTGAGACAAATACTGTTGTGTGACATGCATTCTAGTTAGACAAATACTGTTGGGACAGTGCAGACTAGTGAGACAAATACTGTGGGACAGTGCATCTAGTGAGACAAATAGTTGTGGGACAGTGCATCTAGTGAGACAAATATTGTAGTGGACAGTGCAGTTAGTGAGACAAATACGTAGTGGACAGTGCAGACTAGTGAGACAAATAGTGTGTGGGACATGCAGTCTAATGAGACAAATACTGTTGTGGACATGCAGTCTATGAGACAAATACTGTGGGACAGTGCAGACTAGTGAGACAAATAGTGTTGTGGACATGCAGTCTAATGAGACAAATACTGTAGGGACAGTGCAGTCTATGAGACAAATACTGTAGTGGACGTGCAGTCTAATGAGACAAATAGTGTAGTGGACAGTGCAGACTAGTGAGACAAATAGTGTTGTGGACATGCAGTCTAGTGAGACAATAGTGTTGTGGGACATTCATTCTAGTGAGACAAATAGTTGTGGGACAGTGCATTCTAGTGAGACAATAGTGTTGTGGACATGCATTCTAGTTAGACAAATACTGTAGTGGACGTGCAGTCTAATGAGACAAATACTGTGTGGACATGCAGTCTAATGAGACAAATACTGTGTGGACATGCAGTCTATGAGACAAATACTGTTGTGTGACATGCAGTCTAGTGAGACGAATACCGTAGTGGACATGCACTCTAGTGAGACAAATATTGTAGTGGACATGCAGTCTATGAGACAAATACTGTTGTGGACATGCAGTCTATGAGACAAATACTGTTGTGGGACATTCATTCTAGTGAGACAAATAGTGTGTGGACATGCAGTCTATGAGACAAATACTGTGTGGACAGTGCAGTCTATGAGACAAATACTGTGTGGGACATGCATTCTAGTTAGACAAATACTGTGGGACAGTGCAGTCTATGAGACAAATACTGTAGTGGACATGCACTCTAGTGAGACAAATACCGTAGTGGACAGTGCAGTCTAGTGAGACAATAGTGTTGTGGACAGTGCAGACTAGTGAGACAAATAGTGTTGTGGACATGCATTCTAGTTAGACAAATACTGTGTGGACATGCAGTCTAGTGAGACAAATACTGTGGGACAGTGCATTCTAGTGAGACAAATACCGTAGTGGACATGCAGTCTATGAGACAAATACTGTGGGACAGTGCATTCTAGTGAGACAAATACCGTAGTGGACATGCAGTCTAGTGAGACGAATACCGTAGTGGACATGCAGTCTATGAGACAAATAGTGTGGGACAGTGCAGACTAGTGAGACAAATAGTGTAGTGGACATGCACTCTAGTGAGACAATACTGTTGTGGACATGCATTCTAGTGAGACAAATAGTGTGGGACAGTGCATCTAGTGAGACAAATACCGTAGTGGACATGCACTCTAGTGAGACAAATACGTAGTGGACAGTGCAGTCTAGTGAGACAAATATGTTGTGGGACAGTGCATCTAGTGAGACAATACTGTTGTGGACATGCAGTCTATGAGACAAATAGTTGTGGGACAGTGCATCTAGTGAGACAAATACCGTAGTGGACATGCAGTCTATGAGACAAATACTGTGGGACAGTGCATTCTAGTGAGACAATACTGTTGTGGACAGTGCAGTCTATGAGACAAATACTGTAGTGGACGTGCAGTCTAGTGAGACAATACTGTTGTGGACAGTGCAGTCTATGAGACAAATAGTGTTGTGGACATGCAGTCTAGTGAGACAATACTGTTGTGGGACATTCATTCTAGTGAGACAAATACCGTAGTGGACAGTGCAGTCTAGTGAGACAATACTGTAGTGGACAGTGCATTCTAGTGAGACAAATACTGTGTGGGACATGCAGTCTAGTGGACAAATACTGTTGGGACAGTGCAGTTAGTGAGACAAATAGTGTGGGACAGTGCAGTTAGTGAGACAAATACTGTGGGACATGCATCTAGTGAGACAATACTGTAGTGGACAGCAGTCTAGTGAGACAATACTGTTGTGGGACATGCATCTAGTGAGACAAATACTGTGGGACATGCAGTCTAATGAGACAAATACTGTGGGACAGTGCAGTCTAATGAGACAAATACTGTGGGACATGCATCTAGTGAGACAATACTGTAGTGGACAGCAGTCTAGTGAGACAAATACCGTAGTGGACAGTGCAGTCTATGAGACAAATAGTGTGTGGGACATGCATCTAGTGAGACAAATACTGTTGTGTGACATGCAGTCTAGTGATACAAATACTGTTGTGGACATGCATTCTAGTGAGACAAATACTGTTGTGGACATGCAGTCTAGTGGACAAATACTGTTGGGACAGTGCAGACTAGTGAGACAAATATTGTAGTGGACAGTGCAGTTAGTGAGACAAATACGTAGTGGACAGTGCAGTCTAGTGGACAAATACTGTTGGGACAGTGCAGTCTAGTGGACAAATACTGTTGTGGACATGCATTCTAGTGAGACAATACTGTAGTGGACAGTGCAGACTAGTGAGACAAATAGTGTGTGGACATGCAGTCTAATGAGACAAATACTGTAGGGACAGTGCAGTTAGTGAGACAAATACTGTAGGGACAGTGCAGTCTAATGAGACAAATAGTGTTGTGGACAGTGCAGTCTAGTGGACAAATACTGTTGGGACAGTGCAGTTAGTGAGACAAATATGTTGTGGGACAGTGCAGTCTAGTGAGACAATAGTGTTGTGGACATGCATTCTAGTGAGACAAATACTGTTGGGACAGTGCAGTCTAATGAGACAAATACTGTGGGACATGCAGTCTAATGAGACAAATACTGTGTGGACAGTGCAGTTAGTGAGACAAATACTGTTGTGTGACATGCAGTCTAGTGATACAAATACTGTTGGGACAGTGCAGTCTAATGAGACAAATACTGTAGTGGACAGCAGTCTAGTGAGACAAATACTGTTGTGGGACATGCATCTAGTGAGACAATACTGTTGTGGGACATTCATTCTAGTGAGACAAATAGTGTGTGGACATGCAGTCTATGAGACAAATAGTTGTGGGACAGTGCAGTCTAGTGATACAAATACTGTTGTGGGACATTCATTCTAGTGAGACAAATACTGTGGGACAGTGCAGTCTATGAGACAAATACTGTTGTGTGACATGCATTCTAGTGAGACAAATACCGTAGTGGACAGTGCAGTCTAGTGAGACAATAGTGTTGTGGACATGCAGTCTAGTGGACAAATACTGTTGTGGACATGCATTCTAGTGAGACAAATACTGTGGGACATGCATCTAGTGAGACAAATACTGTGGGACAGTGCATTCTAGTGAGACAAATACCGTAGTGGACATGCAGTCTAATGAGACAAATACTGTGGGACATGCATTCTAGTGAGACAAATACCGTAGTGGACATGCAGTCTAGTGGACAAATACTGTTGTGGACATGCATTCTAGTGAGACAAATACTGTGGGACAGTGCAGACTAGTGAGACAAATAGTGTTGTGGACATGCAGTCTAGTGAGACAATACTGTTGTGGACATGCATTCTAGTGAGACAAATACCGTAGTGGACATGCAGTCTAGTGGACAAATACTGTTGTGTGACATGCATTCTAGTGAGACAATACTGTAGTGGACAGCAGTCTAGTGAGACAAATATGTTGTGGGACAGTGCATCTAGTGAGACAATACTGTTGTGGACATGCAGTCTATGAGACAAATAGTTGTGGGACAGTGCATCTAGTGAGACAAATACCGTAGTGGACATGCAGTCTATGAGACAAATAGTTGTGGGACAGTGCATTCTAGTGAGACAATACTGTTGTGGACAGTGCAGTCTAATGAGACAAATACTGTAGTGGACGTGCAGTCTAGTGAGACAATACTGTTGTGGGACATTCATTCTAGTGAGACAAATACTGTGGGACAGTGCATCTAGTGAGACAAATACTGTAGTGGACAGTGCAGTCTAGTGAGACAAATACTGTAGTGGACAGTGCAGACTAGTGAGACAAATACTGTAGTGGACAGTGCAGACTAGTGAGACAAATACCGTAGTGGACATGCAGTCTAGTGAGGCAAATACTGTTGTGGGACAGTGCAGTCTAGTGAGACAAATACCGTAGTGGACATGCAGTCTAGTGAGACAAATACCGTAGTGGACATGCAGTCTAGTGAGACAAATACCGTAGTGGACATGCAGTCTAGTGAGACAAATACCGTAGTGGACATGCAGTCTAGTGAGACAAATACTGTAGTGGACATGCAGTCTAGTGAGACAAATACTGTAGTGGGACAGTGCAGTCTAGTGAGACAAATACTGTAGTGGACATGCAGTCTAGTGAGACAAATACTGTAGTGGACATGCAGTCTAGTGAGACAAATACTGTAGTGGACATGCAGTCTAGTGAGACAAATACTGTTGTGGGACAGTGCAGTCTAGTGAGACAAATACCGTAGTGGACATGCAGTCTAGTGAGACAAATACTGTAGTGGACATGCAGTCTAGTGAGACAAATACTGTAGTGGACATGCAGTCTAGTGAGACAAATAGTGTTGTGGGACAGTGCAGTCTAGTGAGACAAATAGTGTTGTGGGACAGTGCAGTCTAGTGAGACAAATAGTGTTGTGGGACAGTGCAGTCTAGTGAGACAAATACTGTAGTGGACAGTGCAGTCTAGTGAGACAAATACTGTTGTGGGACGTGCAGTCTAGTGAGACAAATACTTTTGTGGGACATGCAGTCTAGTGAGACAAATACTGTTGAGGGACATGCAGTCTAGTGATACAAATACTGTTGTGGGACATGCAGTCTAGTGATACAAATACTGTTGTGTGACATGCAGTCTAGTGAGACAAATACTGTAGTATTTTATTGCAAGTTACTGTTATCAGTAGTGTTCTCCAAGTAACTGGTAATTTTCTCTTTACCAAGCTCTGTATAGGAGACCATACAGAGGAAAGCACATCCTTGCTGTGGGGCCAGCACAGCTGTTTGCTGTCATTAGGGAGATAGTGCAGAGTAAAGGTAACAAGCACTCATGACTTTATCCATCAGACTCTCGTTAGCTTGTTATCCATCAATCTCTCATCAGCATGTCATCTATCAGTCTCTAATCAGCATGTCATCCATCAGTCTCTCGTCAGCGTCATCCATCAGTCTCTCATCAGCGTCATCCATTGGTGCATAATTTATGTTGCTCTTTATCTCTTACCATTTCACAGACTTTGTCAAAGATACGCTGGTAAGCATCTGACTTCAGGTACATATTTTATTACTGATAAAATACAAAAGGCAGAATTGATTCAGGTCAGTGGACATGTTGAAGAATAAATTCTCTTCCTGTAACTCTGACATCAGAAAGTGGGAAGTGTTATCATCAGTTAAAAAATTATAGGGACACAAAACTGTAAATAAGCTAAAGTTATTCAGGATAGGCAAGGGTTAAAGCAGGAGAAGTTTTGAATTTGTTTATTGAAGCTGGGCAACAGTTTTTCATGGCTGCTTTTATCTGTATTTAATGACATAACGGACTGTAATCAGAATCTTGTTTATGAACCGTTTTCTGCCACGCAGTTCGGATTTCCCGCCAGCACATTTAATTTGTCCTAGCTCCAGCAGTCTCTTCACAGCTACATTGTTCCTCCATTACTGCTCTTCATTTTCCCACAGTCTGTCCAATACAGCCTTAGCTGTGTGACACTTGTCTATTGTCAGTCTGGCATTTATTTTAACCTGTCCAGTCAATCTATCTGCCACTTCATTGCCATGTACTCCCGCATGCCTGGACAGTAAAGCCACGTTAGGCTTGTCACAGTTGACTGGCTTAACAGTTGAACCCATTCTTTTCAAAGCATGCTCTGTGAATCTGTCACAATGATGCCATTAACCACATCATGAGCAACTAACCATTCCACCTCCGCCGACACAGCTTCGATTTCCATTTGCATGCTTGATGTGGTGACTTCAAAGGTTCCTGAACCCTGTGCCACTACTCTTCCATTCTGACAGACAACAAAACCCCAACCACTTCTGGTGTTTCGAGTCACTGAGCTGTCTGTATATATTACCGTGTCAGAAGACCACACTGATGCTGGATGAGATCTTGAACCCAAAGTTCAGCTGCCCCTTATACCCAATCTCGACATTCACAGGCCTTCTATATAATAACCTTTGTCAGTCCAGTCATCAGCTTTAGGCACCTCGTCTAGTTTGCAAACTGACTTTATTGTATCCTCGGCCTCAGTCATCCAGGATCTGCCATATTTGATGCGTCTTCCCTTTATCAACCCCAACTCCTTATGGAGAGGATGATCCTTCATGCCAACAACCCTGATGTATGCCAGCAACCCTGATGTATGCCTTTACCTGAGCATACTTGTGATTAGACCTCACACTCAACATATCAAGCATAAAGCTCATGCCAGCAACCCTGATGTATGCCAGCAACCCTGATGTATGCTGTTACCTGAGCATACTTGTGTTTAGACCTCACACTCAACATATCAAGCATAAAGCACATGCCAGCAACCCTGATGTATGCCAGCAACCCTGATGTATGCCAGCAACCCTGATGTATGGCTTTACCTGAGCATACTTGTGATTAGACCTCACACTCAACATATCAAGCAGAAAGCTCATGCCAGCAACCCTGATGTATGCCAGCAACCCTGATGTATGCCAGCAACCCTGATGTATGCCAGCAACCCTGATGTATGCCAGCAACCCTGATGTATGCCAGCAACCCTGATGTATGCCAGCAACCCTGATGTATGCCAGCAACCCTGATGTATGCCAGCAACCCTGATGTATGCCAGCAACCCTGATGTATGCCAGCAACCCTGATGTATGCCAGCAACCCTGATGTATGCCAGCAACCCTGATGTATGCCAGCAACCCTGATGTATGCCAGCAACCCTGATGTATGCCAGCAACCCTGATGTATGCCAGCAACCCTGATGTATGCCAGCAACCCTGATGTATGCCAGCAACCCTGATGTATGCCAGCAACCCTGATGTATGCCAGCAACCCTGATGTGGGACATGCAGTCTAGTGAGACAAATACTTTTGTGGGACATGCAGTCTAGTGAGACAAATACTGTTGTGGGACATGCAGTCTAGTGAGACAAATACTGTAGTATTTTATTGGAAGTTACTGTTATCAGTATTTTACTGCAAGTTACTGTTATCAGTATTTTTCTCCAAGTTACTGTTATCAGTAGTGTTCTCCAAGTAACTGGTAATTTTCTCTGTACCAAGCTCTGTATAGGAGACCATACAGAGGAAAGCACATCCTTGCTGTGGGGCCAGCACAGCTGTTTGCTGTCATTAGGGAGATAGTGCAGAGTAAAGGTAACAAGCACTCATGACTTTATCCATCAGACTCTCGTTAGCTTGTTATCCATCAATCTCTCATCAGCTTGTCATCTATCAGTCTCTAATCAGCATGTCATCCATCAGTCTCTCGTCAGCATCATCCATCAGTCACTCATCAGCGTCATCCATTGGTGCATAATTTATGTTGCTCTTTATCTCTTACCATTTCACAGACTTTGTCAAAGATACGCTGGTAAGCATCTGACTTCAGGTACATATTTTATTACTGATAAAATACAAAAGGCAGAATTGATTCAGGTCAGTGGACATGTTGAAGAATAAATTCTCTTCCTGTAACTCTGACATCAGAAAGTGGGAAGTGTTATCATCAGTTAAAAAATTATAGGGACACAAAACTGTAAATAAGCTAAAGTTATTCAGGATAGGCAAGGGTTAAAGCAGGAGAAGTTTTGAATTTGTTTATTGAAGCTGGGCAACAGTTTTTCATGGCTGCTTTTATCTGTATTTAATAACATAACGGACTGTAATCAGAATCTTGTTTACGAACCGTTTTCTGCCACGCAGTTCGGATTTCCCGCCAGCACATTTAATTTGTCCTAGCTCCAGCAGTCTCTTCACAGCTACATTGTTCCTCCATTACTGCTCTTCATTTTCCCACAGTCTGTCCAATACAGCCTTAGCTGTGTGACACTTGTCTATTGTCAGTCTGGCATTTATTTTAACCTGTCCAGTCAATCTATCTGCCACTTCATTGCCATGTACTCCCGCATGCCTGGACAGTAAAGCCACGTTAGGCTTGTCACAGTTGACTGGCTTAACAGTTGAACCCATTCTTTTCAAAGCATGCTCTGTGAATCTGTCACAATGATGCCATTAACCACATCATGAGCAACTAACAATTCCACCTCCGCCGACACAGCTTCGATTTCCATTTGCATGCTTGATGTGGTGACTTCAAAGGTTCCTGAACCCTGTGCCACTACTCTTCCATTCTGACAGACAACAAAACCCCAGCCACTTCTGGTGTTCCGAGTCACTGAGCCATCTGTATATATTACCGTGTCAGAAGACCCGCAGAGATGCTGGATGAGATCTTGAACCCAAAGTTCAGCTGCCCCTTATACCCAATCTCGACATTCACAGGCCTTCTATATAATAACCTTTGTCAGTCCAGTCATCAGCTTTAGGCACCTCATCTAGTTTGCAAACTGACTTTATTGTATCCTCGGCCTCAGTCATCCAGGATCTGCCATGTTTGATGCGTCTTCCCTTTATCAACCCCAACTCCTTATGGAGAGGATGATCCTTCATGCCAACAACCCTGATGTATGCCTTTACCTGACCATACTTGTGATTAGACCTCACACTCAACATATCAAGCATAAAGCTCATCCTTGCTGTGGGGCCAGCACAGCTGTTTGCTGTCATTAGGGAGATAGTGCAGAGTAAAGGTAACAAGCACTCATGACTTTATCCATCAGACTCTCGTTAGCTTGTTATCCATCAATCTCTCATCAGCTTGTCATCTATCAGTCTCTAATCAGCATGTCATCCATCAGTCTCTCGTCAGCATCATCCATCAGTCACTCATCAGCGTCATCCATTGGTGCATAATTTATGTTGCTCTTTATCTCTTACCATTTCACAGACTTTGTCAAAGATACGCTGGTAAGCATCTGACTTCAGGTACATATTTTATTACTGATAAAATACAAAAGGCAGAATTGATTCAGGTCAGTGGACATGTTGAAGAATAAATTCTCTTCCTGTAACTCTGACATCAGAAAGTGGGAAGTGTTATCATCAGTTAAAAAATTATAGGGACACAAAACTGTAAATAAGCTAAAGTTATTCAGGATAGGCAAGGGTTAAAGCAGGAGAAGTTTTGAATTTGTTTATTGAAGCTGGGCAACAGTTTTTCATGGCTGCTTTTATCTGTATTTAATAACATAACGGACTGTAATCAGAATCTTGTTTACGAACCGTTTTCTGCCACGCAGTTCGGATTTCCCGCCAGCACATTTAATTTGTCCTAGCTCCAGCAGTCTCTTCACAGCTACATTGTTCCTCCATTACTGCTCTTCATTTTCCCACAGTCTGTCCAATACAGCCTTAGCTGTGTGACACTTGTCTATTGTCAGTCTGGCATTTATTTTAACCTGTCCAGTCAATCTATCTGCCACTTCATTGCCATGTACTCCCGCATGCCTGGACAGTAAAGCCACGTTAGGCTTGTCACAGTTGACTGGCTTAACAGTTGAACCCATTCTTTTCAAAGCATGCTCTGTGAATCTGTCACAATGATGCCATTAACCACATCATGAGCAACTAACAATTCCACCTCCGCCGACACAGCTTCGATTTCCATTTGCATGCTTGATGTGGTGACTTCAAAGGTTCCTGAACCCTGTGCCACTACTCTTCCATTCTGACAGACAACAAAACCCCAGCCACTTCTGGTGTTCCGAGTCACTGAGCCATCTGTATATATTACCGTGTCAGAAGACCCGCAGAGATGCTGGATGAGATCTTGAACCCAAAGTTCAGCTGCCCCTTATACCCAATCTCGACATTCACAGGCCTTCTATATAATAACCTTTGTCAGTCCAGTCATCAGCTTTAGGCACCTCATCTAGTTTGCAAACTGACTTTATTGTATCCTCGGCCTCAGTCATCCAGGATCTGCCATGTTTGATGCGTCTTCCCTTTATCAACCCCAACTCCTTATGGAGAGGATGATCCTTCATGCCAACAACCCTGATGTATGCCTTTACCTGACCATACTTGTGATTAGACCTCACACTCAACATATCAAGCATAAAGCTCATGCCAGCAACCCTGATGTATGCCAGCAACCCTGATGTATGCCAGCAACCTGATGTATGCCAGCAACCCTGATGTATGCCAGCAACCCTGATGTATGCCAGCAACCCTGATGTATGCTGTTACCTGAGCATACTTGTGTTTAGACCTCACACTCAACATATCAAGCATAAAGCACATGCCAGCAACCCTGATGTATGCCAGCAACCCTGATGTATGGCTTTACCTGAGCATACTTGTGATTAGACCTCACACTCAACATATCAAACAGAAAGCTCATGGCCATCACTAGAGTATCCCTGGCACAACCCAAGACCCTCATTGCCTTGTTCTGTACAATGGACCTCATTGTTATAAGTCAACACCGTTACCTATTTCATGGATTTGTCTGTGTTATAAAACCATAATAGTCAAATTCTAGTCTCATGTCATGGCTGTACTTCAACATCATCATGGCTGTACTTTAACATCATCATGGCTGTACTTTAACATTATCATGGCTGTACTTCAACATCATCATGGCTGTACTTTAACATCATCATGGCTGTACTTCAACATCATCATGGCTGTACTTCAACATCATCATGGCTGTACTTTAACATCATCATGGCTGTGCTTTAACATCATCATGACTGTGCTTTAACATCATCATGGCTTCAGCAGCATCTGGCCACAGAAGAAGAAGAGTAATTTGTCTCACAGAGTACAAGTAATGCTGGACTAACTTCACAGTAAATTGTATCTAACAAACATCTCCACATGTATTACTTCATGGTTAATTATATCTAACATAGAATAGATATCTCCCCTGTGCTGTTCCATAGTTAATTATATCTAATATAGAATAGATATCTCCCCTGTTTGATGCGTCTTCCCTTTATCAACCCCAACTCCTTATGGAGAGGATGATCCTTCATGCCAACAACCCTGATGTATGCCTTTACCTGACCATACTTGTGATTAGACCTCACACTCAACATATCAAGCATAAAGCTCATGCCAGCAACCCTGATGTATGCCAGCAACCCTGATGTATGCCAGCAACCTGATGTATGCCAGCAACCCTGATGTATGCCAGCAACCCTGATGTATGCCAGCAACCCTGATGTATGCTGTTACCTGAGCATACTTGTGTTTAGACCTCACACTCAACATATCAAGCATAAAGCACATGCCAGCAACCCTGATGTATGCCAGCAACCCTGATGTATGGCTTTACCTGAGCATACTTGTGATTAGACCTCACACTCAACATATCAAACAGAAAGCTCATGGCCATCACTAGAGTATCCCTGGCACAACCCAAGACCCTCATTGCCTTGTTCTGTACAATGGACCTCATTGTTATAAGTCAACACCGTTACCTATTTCATGGATTTGTCTGTGTTATAAAACCATAATAGTCAAATTCTAGTCTCATGTCATGGCTGTACTTCAACATCATCATGGCTGTACTTTAACATCATCATGGCTGTACTTTAACATTATCATGGCTGTACTTCAACATCATCATGGCTGTACTTTAACATCATCATGGCTGTACTTCAACATCATCATGGCTGTACTTCAACATCATCATGGCTGTACTTTAACATCATCATGGCTGTGCTTTAACATCATCATGACTGTGCTTTAACATCATCATGGCTTCAGCAGCATCTGGCCACAGAAGAAGAAGAGTAATTTGTCTCACAGAGTACAAGTAATGCTGGACTAACTTCACAGTAAATTGTATCTAACAAACATCTCCACATGTATTACTTCATGGTTAATTATATCTAACATAGAATAGATATCTCCCCTGTGCTGTTCCATAGTTAATTATATCTAATATAGAATAGATATCTCCCCTGTGATGTTCCATAGTTAATTATATCTAATATAGAGTAGATATATTCATGTTTAACAATTTGTATTTCTACCTTTTTTTTTTTTTTTTTGACATTGCTGTCTGACCAGTCTTAAAATCTGGCTTACTGTTTGCCTTTTTTCTCTGGTTTTATCGTGTGACCCATCTCAACACCCGGCATTTCTCGCCTTTCTTCAGTTGACTTGTCTTCTTGGGAGAGAAAGATTGCGTCAGATTCATCCTTGTCACAGGAAGAAGAAAGTGTCCGGTCAGAACTTCTGACTGGAAACAGCCAATCGGATGATTTTACTTCTAGTGAGAGTCAGAGCTTGCAGGAATTTGGTGAATCAAGCTACTCCAAGTACAAAGACGGGATTGTGACTATTGGCTGCATAGGTGATGTTTTATTACTTTTTGTCTGCATCACATTGTCATTTATGCACCACATTACATGTTCCTAGACCGTGGCGCACTTGGTCTTACAGCATCTTTGTTGTGAGCATCAGGTTTCTGTGGCGGTCTCATTAATCAGTTTTACAGATAAAACTTGAGAATGGCTCCTCAGATCAGCAGCTGTCAGTGAGTGGTGGTTTCATTGTTTGTGTTAGACAAGTTTGTGATGTATACACCTAAACTCCTATTTACACAGTAAAGTTTATGGCATCAAAACCTGGACACCAGTCTGTAGAGTTACATGTAGGGCATGTAACGTAAACATTCCATCTATAGAATTACATCCAGGCCATCAAAACCTAGACATCCAGTCTGTAAATTTACATTTAGGGCAAATTTTTTTAAGACATCCAGTCTGTACAGTTATGTTTAAGACAAATAAACTTAAATATCCAGGCTGTACAGGTTACATTTAAGACAAATAAACTTAAACATCCAGGCTATACAGATTATATTTAAGACAAATAAACTTAAACATCCAGGTTGTACAGGTTACGTTTAAGACAAATAAACTTAAACATCCAGGCTATACAGGTTACATTTAAGACAAATAAACTTAGACATCCAGGCTGTATTATGTTTAAGTGAAACCATTATAATGGAGGTTGTAGTAATCAGTGTAAATGAAGAAAATCTTGTAATGTATCATCACATAGAGTTCTTAGTTCTAGTATGAGTTTTTATGTTTTCAGGTTATCCTAACGTTGGCAAATCATCTGTGCTGAATGCTCTCATGGGAAGGAAGGTAGGTATAGTAGCATGATTAAGAGAAGGTAGATATAGTAGCAATGATTGAAGTAATATTTATTAAGAGAAGGTAGGTATGGTAGCATGATTAAGAGAAGGTAGGTATGGTAGCATGATCAAGAGAAGGTAGGTATAGTAGCATGATTGAAGTAACATTTATTAAGAGAAGGTAGGTATAGTAGGATGATTGAAGTAACATTTGTTAAGAGAAGGTAGGTATAGTAGGATGATTGAAGTAACGTTTGTTAAGAGAAGGTAGGTATAGTTGCATGATTGAAGTAACATTTGTTAAGAGAAGTTACAGAACTCTAGTTAGAGAAGTTACAAAACTCAGAGAACAGACAAACCAAGAACAGAAAACAGACAAGTTGGCAAAGTAGCAAGAATACTTTATTAAACATCAGATGATGATGAACTTCTGGAGAGAAGGATAAGACTTGCATGCAAGGATATCTGTACGGCATCTTACATCCTTCCCGTGCCTTACATCTTACATCTTTTCCGTGCCATTAAACGTTACACAAGGCTCGCATGGTTGTTTGCCAAGTTTTCCTTTTTCTGCAAGTTTTTCAACTTCATCAAGGGATGTTTTGCCCACTAAACTGGCTTTTCTTAACAATGTCCTCTTTAGAGCTTCACATGGTCGACTTCTTTTTCTTCAGCCTGTTGTGCTCCACTTGATAGCTTGTTTTGATATTCTCTGATTGTTTCTTCTCGTCACATGGCCTACATATGTCCATCTTTTTCTGATCACCCATGGGACTGGTTGTTGTTTGCTCATCTGTCTTATCTCTGTGTTCTTAAATTCATTGCACTTTATGCCAAGTATTTTCCTGAGGCATTTGTTTTCAAAAGAGTCTTAATTTATCTGATAGGCTACAGATTTTCCCAACTAAATGTAAAGTCTAGATGATTTGGCAAAAATTGTAAGAAAGAAGTTCTGTGGAAATCTCATATTACAGATTAAATGTTGGACAGAATGAAAAATGTATCTTTCATTTTTTTGTTTTTGCTTGGATATCCAGACTTAGAAGATGATAAAAGTGAGGAGAGATTAGACAATATGATGGATATCTAGACTTAGAAGATGGTAGAAGTGAGAAGAGAGTAGACAATATGATGGATATCTAGACTTAGAAGATGGTAGAAGTGAGAAGAGAGTAGACAATATGATGGATATCTAGACTTAGAAGATGGTAGAAGTGAGAAGAGAGTAGACAATATGATGGATATCTAGACTTAGAAGATGGTAGAAGTGAGGAGAGAGTAGACAATATGATGGATATCTAGACTTAGAAGATGGTAGAAGTGAGAAGAGAGTAGACAATATGATGGATATCTAGACTTAGAAGATGGTAGAAGTGAGAAGAGAGTAGACAATATGATGGATATCTAGACTTAGAAGATGGTAGAAGTGAGGAGAGATTAGACAGTATGATGGATATTTAGACTTAGAAGATGGTAGAAGTGAGGAGAGATTAGACAGTATGATGAATGGAACATCAAGCAACTGCATGCAGTTTGTGTTAAACTCTTACTACAGGTTGTGCCAGTATAGAAATAAGGTCACACCAAACACCTACAGACATTGTGTGTTTAACTATTACTACAGGTGGTGTCTGTATCCAAGACACCAGGACATACCAAACACCTGCAGACTATATTTCTGTCCCCTACTGTAAGGCTGTGTGACTGTCCTGGCTTGGTTTTCCCCTCCATGGTTCCTAGAGCCTTGCAGGTAATGAGTTGAGTTTCTTTTATTTAGTTTTTTTTTTGTCAGGATGAAACAAACTATGTGTATGTGTATGTGCGATGCACATTGGAATAGTATGTTATTGCTGGGCCTGATTACTGACCTGGCAACACTGCGCCAGCTAGACCCGTATCATGCCGGATGATTAGTCTTCTTGTGGAGTACAGTTTTTTTTTTTGTCATTATAGAAATTACTTCTTGTTGTTGGTGCTAAAAGACAACCTAATTTCCTCTGTTACACAGTAAGAAAATTCAACAAGACTCCCAGGCACATAACTCCACAGAAGAATATTGATACAACAACTTAACTGAACTTGGCAGTCCCCCAGCATAAACAAAGCTTGTCAAACAGTGAGGGTTTCAGCAAAGTCAGCGGTGTAGTTTTACATCAGACAAGACAAGTTTATTAATGGATAGAGTGAAGGGTGAAATTGTGAAGATGAATAAACATCACTGCCACAAGGCAGGAATATAGAACACAGTGACAGAAACAAACTTCCTGGCAAGAGAAGAACTTCGCCATATGGGAACAGAGCCTTGGTTAATAAACGTTACATATTTACAATTCACAACGAATACAACTTCACTTCCAGCTTCCAAAAAGCTGAAATAACTCAGAACACTGACTAACTCATAACTGTTAACTTGGCTCTGGCCTAATCCATGCTCTGGCTATCCCTAGCTCGCCTACTCCATCAGTTTTATAATCTCTGCTACAGCCCTCAACTATCCCGTGATTCTCACTTTCTCCCGTGCTGTCAACAGTTGCATGAATTCAAGTACTCATTTTAAGCTTGCACTATATTTCAGTACAAAAATCTCATGGAAAACGTAAGTTTCTCTAACAAACTAAGTTACAGAAAACTTCTAAGTCATTTATCATGAGCTTTTTATTTCTAAATTCATGTGAGCTGTAAACAAGACACTCAGGGGGGGAAGTACTGCAGGTGTTCGTACTTTACCTGGTTATGATCCTTACACTAATGGCTATTCTGCCATAACATAGCTAAACTCTGACATCAGGGTATTAGTTGGCTGTACTGAGAAGTCATGGCTAAACTCTGACATCAGGGTATTAGTTGGCTGTACTGAGAAGTCATAACTGAACTCTGACATCAGGGTATTAGTTGGCTGTACTGAGAAGTCATAGCTGAACTCTGACATCAGGGTATTAGTTGGCTGTACTGAGAAGTCATGGCTAAACTCTGACATCAGGGTATTAGTTGGCTGTACTGAGAAGTCATGGTTAAACTCTGACATCAGGGTATTAGTTGGCTGAAATGAGAAGTCATGGCTAAACTCTGACATCAGGGTATTAGTTGGCTGAAATGAGAAGAGAGTAGACAATATGATAGATAACTAGACTTAGAAGATGGTAGAAGTGAGGAGAGATTAGACAGTATGATGAATGGAACATCAAGCAACTGCATGCAGTTTGTGTTAAACTCTTACTACAGGTTGTGTCAGTATAGAAATAAGGTCACACCAAACACCTACAGACATTGTGTGTTTAACTATTACTGCAGGTTGTGTCTGTATCCAAGACACCAGGACATACCAAACACCTGCAGACTATATTTCTGTCCCCTACAGTAAGGCTGTGTGACTGTCCTGGCTTGGTTTTCCCCTCCATGGTTCCTAGAGCCTTGCAGGTAATGAGTCGAGTTTCTTTTATTTAGTTTTTTTTTGTCAGGATGAAACAATGTGTATGTGTATGTGCGATGCACATTGGAATAGTATGTTATTGCTGGGCCTGATTACTGACCTGGCAACACTGCGCCAGCTAGACCCGTATCATGCCGGATGATTAGTCTTCTTGTGGAGTACAGTATTTTTTTTTGTCATTATAGAAATTACTTCTTGTTGTTGGTGTTAAAAGACAACCTAATTTCCTCTGTTACACAGTAAGAAAATTTAACAAGACTCCCAGGCACATAACTCCACAGAAGAATATTGATACAACAACTTAACTGAACTTGGCAGTCCCCCAGCATAAACAAAGCTTGTCAAACAGTGAGGGTTTCAGCAAAGTCAGCGGTGTAGTTTTACATCAGACAAGACAAGTTTATTAATGGATAGAGTGAAGGGTGAAATTGTGAAGATGAATAAACATCACTGCCACAAGGCAGGAAATATAGAACACAGTGACAGAAACAAACTTCCTGGCAAGAGAAGAACTTCGCCATATGGGAACAGAGCCTTTGTTAATAAACGTTACATATTTACAATTCACAACGAATACAACTTCACTTCCAGCTTCCCAAAAAGCTGAAATAACTCAGAACAAACTCATAACTGTTAACTTGGCTCTGACCTAACCCATGCTCTGGCAATCCCTAGCTCGCCTACTCCATCAGTTTTATAATCTCTGCTACAGCCCTCAACTATCCCGTGATTCTCACTTTCTCCCGTGCTGTCAACAGTTGCATGACTTCAAGTACTCATTTTAAGCTTGCTCTATATTTCAGTACAAAAATCTCATGGAAAACGTAAGTTTCTCTAACAAACTAAGTTACAGAAAACTTCTAAATCATTTATCATGAGCTTTTTATTTCTAAATTCATGTGAGCTGTAAACAAGACACTCAGGGGGGGAAGTACTGCAGGTGTTCGTACTTTACCTGGTTATGATCCTTACACTAATGGCTATTCTGCCATAACATAGCTAAACTCTGACATCAGGGTATTAGTTGGCTGTACTGAGAAGTCATGGCTAAACTCTGACATCAGGGTATTAGTTGGCTGTACTGAGAAGTCATAACTGAACTCTGACATCAGGGTATTAGTTGGCTGTACTGAGAAGTCATAGCTGAACTCTGACATCAGGGTATTAGTTGGCTGTACTGAGAAGTCATGGCTAAACTCTGACATCAGGGTATTAGTTGGCTGTACTGAGAAGTCATGGTTAAACTCTGACATCAGGGTATTAGTTGGCTGAAATGAGAAGTCATGGCTAAACTCTGACATCAGGGTATTAGTTGGCTGAAATGAGAAGTCATGGCTAAACTCTGACATCAGGGTATTAGTTGGCTGAAATGAGAAGTCATGGCTAAACTCTGACATCAGGGTATTAGTTGGCTGAAATGAGAATCTGTGAGTAAGTAGAAAGACTATCTTCAGTTTCCTAGATAAAGTTGTTGCACTTACAACAGGAGAAGGCTAAAGGGCAGAATGTTTGAGTGATATAAGAAAGAAAAGTATGAGAAAAATTTTGTTTGTGTTTGTATATGGAGTAGAAGTGTTAGTGGAAAGTTTGTATCATTAGTCTAACAGAAGAAAGTTTGTATCATTAGACTAACAGAAGAAAGTTTGTATCATTAGACTAACAGAAGAAAGTTTGTATCATTAGACTAAGAGAAGAAAGTTTGTATCATTAGACTAACAGAAGAAAGTTTGTATCATTAGACTAACAGAAGAAAGTTTATATCATTAGACTTAACAGAAGAAAGTTTGTATCATTAGACTAACAGAAGAAAGTTTGTATCATTAGACTAACAGAAGAAAGTTTGTATCATTAGACTAACAGAAGAAAGTTTATATCATTAGACTTAACAGAACTGTAGACAGAGGAGGGTATGGAGAGATAGCAAGAGAATGACTGAATCAAACCCTGCAGTACAAGCAACAGAGAGGTCAGGGACTATCATGTTGGCCATTAAACAAACCTAAATATGAGATTGAGCATAGAACATAAGATTTTACTGTAGTTTTTCTCATGTTGTTGTTTATACTGTTTCATACTGAAGCTTATCAATCTGCACATTCTAGACAGGAGATTACTGGAGACATCACTCAGATGCCTGGTCTAGAGACTTATTAGTCTATGCACATTCTAGACAGGAGATTACTGGAGACATTACTCAGATACCTGGTCTAGAGACTTATCAGTCTGTGCACATTCTAGACAGGAGATTACTGGAGACATTACTCAGATACCTGGTCTAGAGACTTATCAGTCTGTGCACATTCTAGACAGGAGATTACTGGAGACATTACTCAGATACCTGGTCTAGAGACTTATCAGTCTGTGCACATTCTAGACAGGAGATTACTGGAGACATCACTCAGATAACTGGTCTAGAGACTTATCAGGAACATTTGGTCAGCTATGAATGTGAAGTGTCTAACAATGTTAGAGATAGAGAGAGAGAGAGAGAGAGAGAGATTTGTTGGGAGAAAAAAAAGTAGCAAACAGTTTAACACAGTGGCTGATAGAAGATTGATAGAAAACATTGAAGATTTACATGTACTGAGGGGCAGTGAGTGATCTTATGGTGGCAGTAAATTCAAACATTCTGAATGTATCCAGTATGTGGCATGCCTGATTGTGTGTAGGTTATAGCAGGCATCTTTCCAGTGGGCCAAGATTAGCCCCAATATGTGGTGGGGTACTTGGCTTAGAGACTAAAGTACCCATACTTGTATGGTTAACACCCCCTGATTGTCTGTGCATAGGTTATAGCAGGCATCTTTCCAGTGGCCCAAGTAAAGGAACCGTACTCTGTGGTGGCTTACCTGGCCCAGAGACTAGATGTACCCAGGTTGCTGAAACTAGCACCCCCAGACTGTGAGACTGGAGGTGGTCATATCAAGGATTACCCATGGTCAGCTTTTAACATATGTGAAGGTAACATATTATATTTCACATAGAGAAAAAAAAATATATATATACATATATGTATGTATGTATGTCTTTTTATACCTTTGTGCCATGCCTACAGATAACCCTTGTTACGTGGCAGTTTACTTTGTATTCTACTTAAAAAGAGACATGTACAAAGTTTTGGCATGGCAGACAAAATGAAGTCAAATGATTTAGTGCTGTCCTGTGATCTATCAGTTTCTTTTCTTGTTGTTTGATCTTGCAGGAGCACCGGTTGTGTTGTGTGTTAGTTGTGTGTCTTTGCTGCCCAACATAGCCAGCTTTGGCTTGATGTGAAACAATCATGGGTTTGTCCTCCTGGCGCAGTCTTTATTTCAATTGTCCAGACCACTGTCTGTTTCCAGGGACACCGCAGGGAGGTGGAGTAGGGCCGTTGTTGGCTGTAGTTCCCCCCCCCCCAGCTCTGATGCAGGCAGTCACTGACCATTGTCTCAGACAGTTTAAGAACTGCATGTTCATCCCCCCGCCTGTCGCTTGAACTTAGCAGCCGACGGTAAGGTAAAGGCAGCAGCAGGAAGTGAAAAGACTGGAAAATAAAGTGGCTCCACAAACATTGTCTACAGATTCACATTCTCTCACAGTCAACTGTATTAAACCAACAGTGACAGGCGACGACAGACAATGACAAGCAATGACAGGCAGTGACAGACAATGATGGTGATGTATCTGAGTTTTGTTATCCCAACCTTGACATTGACATCATCATCATCATCATCAGGTGCTGTACTCATTGCTACAGTTGATTAAGTTTTATTGTTTTATATCAGAAGATAGTAAAGATAAAATGTGTTTGAAGGTTAAGAATGTCTTCACTGTTTTTTACTTCCTAGCATGGGCCATTAAGAATGGGTTCACCACCTCAAAAGCAGGCCGACCTGACACATACCGAGCAGCAAATAAGATTCTGAGACTTGCAGCAGAGGGCCAGTTATGCCTGTGTTTTAGACCACCAAACTACACGGACAAGTCTGGTAATTGTTGCGTGACATTGTTTCATTAAAACTTGTACAGTTTTAAATCACCCAGCCATAAAGACAAGTCTGTTACTTGTCTGTTGTGTGAGATTGTTTTGTTAAAATTTGCAAAGCTTGAATTGCATCCTAGTTCTTTTTTTTTTTTTAACTTAATAAGTTTCTTGTTAGCAACCTGTTTTCTTGATTTTTTTCAATTTTTATCAGTTTTGTAAACAGAGAATATTTTGTTTTGCTGTTATTTATATAATTTTTTAAAAAATTTTTTCAAGAGTTTTTTGTCATGTACAGATCACTGATTTCAAGTTCAGCAGATGCAAATAATTGATGTTCTGGTTTGCTGCAAACAGATTTGAAAATAATATATTTTCTGTTTGGCCAGGTGCAAATTTTAGTAGAAATTGTATATTTTCTAGTTGCCAGAATCCACATTTGAATAGAAATTGTGTATTTTCTATTTAGAGATAGAGAGAGAGAGAGAGAGAGAGAGAGATTTGTTGGGAGAAAAAAAAGTAGCAAACAGTTTAACACAGTGGCTGATAGAAGATTGATAGAAAACATTGAAGATTTACATGTACTGAGGGGCAGTGAGTGATCTTATGGTGGCAGTAAATTCAAACATTCTGAATGTATCCAGTATGTGGCATGCCTGATTGTGTGTAGGTTATAGCAGGCATCTTTCCAGTGGGCCAAGATTAGCCCCAATATGTGGTGGGGTACTTGGCTTAGAGACTAAAGTACCCATACTTGTATGGTTAACACCCCCTGATTGTCTGTGCATAGGTTATAGCAGGCATCTTTCCAGTGGCCCAAGTAAAGGAACCGTACTCTGTGGTGGCTTACCTGGCCCAGAGACTAGATGTACCCAGGTTGCTGAAACTAGCACCCCCAGACTGTGAGACTGGAGGTGGTCATATCAAGGATTACCCATGGTCAGCTTTTAACATATGTGAAGGTAACATATTTATATTTCACATAGAGAAAAAAAAATATATATATACATATATGTATGTATGTATGTCTTTTTATACCTTTGTGCCATGCCTACAGATAACCCTTGTTACGTGGCAGTTTACTTTGTATTCTACTTAAAAAGAGACATGTACAAAGTTTTGGCATGGCAGACAAAATGAAGTCAAATGATTTAGTGCTGTCCTGTGATCTATCAGTTTCTTTTCTTGTTGTTTGATCTTGCAGGAGCACCGGTTGTGTTGTGTGTTAGTTGTGTGTCTTTGCTGCCCAACATAGCCAGCTTTGGCTTGATGTGAAACAATCATGGGTTTGTCCTCCTGGCGCAGTCTTTATTTCAATTGTCCAGACCACTGTCTGTTTCCAGGGACACCGCAGGGAGGTGGAGTAGGGCCGTTGTTGGCTGTAGTTCCCCCCCCCCAGCTCTGATGCAGGCAGTCACTGACCATTGTCTCAGACAGTTTAAGAACTGCATGTTCATCCCCCCGCCTGTCGCTTGAACTTAGCAGCCGACGGTAAGGTAAAGGCAGCAGCAGGAAGTGAAAAGACTGGAAAATAAAGTGGCTCCACAAACATTGTCTACAGATTCACATTCTCTCACAGTCAACTGTATTAAACCAACAGTGACAGGCGACGACAGACAATGACAAGCAATGACAGGCAGTGACAGACAATGATGGTGATGTATCTGAGTTTTGTTATCCCAACCTTGACATTGACATCATCATCATCATCATCAGGTGCTGTACTCATTGCTACAGTTGATTAAGTTTTATTGTTTTATATCAGAAGATAGTAAAGATAAAATGTGTTTGAAGGTTAAGAATGTCTTCACTGTTTTTTACTTCCTAGCATGGGCCATTAAGAATGGGTTCACCACCTCAAAAGCAGGCCGACCTGACACATACCGAGCAGCAAATAAGATTCTGAGACTTGCAGCAGAGGGCCAGTTATGCCTGTGTTTTAGACCACCAAACTACACGGACAAGTCTGGTAATTGTTGCGTGACATTGTTTCATTAAAACTTGTACAGTTTTAAATCACCCAGCCATAAAGACAAGTCTGTTACTTGTCTGTTGTGTGAGATTGTTTTGTTAAAATTTGCAAAGCTTGAATTGCATCCTAGTTCTTTTTTTTTTTTTTAACTTAATAAGTTTCTTGTTAGCAACCTGTTTTCTTGATTTTTTCAATTTTTATCAGTTTTGTAAACAGAGAATATTTTGTTTTGCTGTTATTTATATTTTTTTTTTTTTTAAATTTTTTCAAGAGTTTTTTGTCATGTACAGATCACTGATTTCAAGTTCAGCAGATGCAAATAATTGATGTTCTGGTTTGCTGCAAACAGATTTGAAAATAATATATTTTCTGTTTGGCCAGGTGCAAATTTTAGTAGAAATTGTATATTTTCTAGTTGGCAGAATCCACATTTGAATAGAAATTGTGTATTTTCTATTTGGCAGAATCCAGATTTGAATAGAAATTGTATATTTTCTAGTTGGCGGAATCCAGATTTGAATAGAAATTGTATATTTTCTAGTTGGCAGAATCCAGATTTGAATAGAAATTGTATATTTTCCAGTTGGTGAAATCCAGATTTGAATAGAAATTGTATATTTTCTAGTTGGCAGAATCCATATTTGAATAGAAATTGTATATTTTCCAGTTGGTGAAATCCAGATTTGAATAGAAATTGTATATTTTCCAGTTGGTGAAATCCAGATTTGAATAGAAATTGTATATTTTCTAGTTGGTGGAATCCAGATTTGAATAGAAATTGTATATTTTCTAGTTGGCAGAATCCAGATTTGAATAGAAATTGTATATTTTCTAGTTGGCAGAATCCAGATTTGAATAGAAATTGTATATTTTCCAATTGGTGAAATCCAGATTTGAATAGAAATTGTATATTTTCCAGTTGGTGAAATCCAGATTTGAATAGAAATTGTATATTTTCGAGTTGGTGAAATCCAGATTTGAATAGAAATTGTATATTTTCTAGTTGGCAGAATCCATATTTGAATAGAAATTGTATATTTTCCAGTTGGTGAAATCCAGATTTGAATAGAAATTGTATATTTTCTAGTTGGTGGAATCCAGATTTGAATAGAAATTGTATATTTTCTAGTTGGCAGAATCCAGATTTGAATAGAAATTGTATATTTTCTAGTTGGCAGAATCCAGATTTGAATAGAAATTGTATATTTTCCAATTGGTGAAATCCAGATTTGAATAGAAATTGTATATTTTCCAGTTGGCGAAATCCAGATTTGAATAGAAATTGTATATTTTCTAGTTGGCAGAATCCAGATTTGAATAGAAATTGTATATTTTCTAGTTGGCGGAATCCAGATTTGAATAGAAATTGTATATTTTCTAGTTGGCGGAATCCAGATTTGAATAGAAATTTATATTTTCTAGTTGGCAGAATCCAGATTTGAATAGAAATTGTATATTTTCTAGTTGGCGGAATCCAGATTTGAATAGAAATTGTATATTTTCTAGTTGGCGGAATCCAGATTTGAATAGAAATTGTATATTTTCTAGTTGGCGGAATCCAGATTTGAATAGAAATGGTAGAACAGATGGGACCAGGCTTACAGCAGTCAGAAATAAGTATGGACATTAAAGTGATGCTACAGTCACTGCTAGAAGTTGGGCACTCTGTTTGTAGAAGCTAGCACAGACATTAGATACTGATTACAAATTTGATAATTTGACATTTCAGTTTCCTGTGATTAAAATATAAATTTAGTGCCAGTGCAGCCCAGTATAGGGAAAATATTCAGGGTTTGGAAGTTTTCTTTCCAACATAAATGTTCTGATTTGTTTGTTGTTCAGCTGAATGTGAATCATATGTCTCATACGTGATTTCATATGAATTTTCTCAAACATAACAAGGCAGCTTTATTTCTGGTTAACCTTAGATAGTAGTGACATATTGACCACCTCATATAAATGAATTGTGTTATATTATGTCATATATAAAAATGAATTATGCCATGTATAAATGAATTATGTCATATATAAATGGCTGATGTAACATACAAACTATTCTATATGACAGATGACCTGTTGCTGGAGCCAGAAGCAAACTACCTGGTCTCACTGTTTAAGAGCCGCTCTGGACGTAACAAGTCAAGTAATCAGGAGGAAGATGAGCAGGAAGAAGACAGTGAGGATGATGAACATGATGACAAGAGTCAAGAGGAAGAAGAAGAAGAAGAGAGAGAAGAGAAAGAAGTCAGGAGAAAGCCAGCAAAAACAGGGATATTTGCCATACTACAGGAGCTGGATAAGTCTTGTACCTCACAGAGTTGTATAAGTCTTGTACCTCACAGAGTTGTATAAGTCTTGAAACTCCCAGAATTGTATAAATCTTGTACTTCCTAAAGTTGTATAAGTCTTGTACCTCACAGAGTTGTATAAGTCTTGAAACTCCCAGAATTGTATAAATTTTGTACCTCCTAAAGTTGTATACGTCTTGTACCTCATAGAGTTGCGTAGGTCTTGTACCTCATAGAATTGTGTAGGTCTTGTACCTCATAGAGTTGTGTAAGTCTTATAGTTTTATCCTTATGTCTGTCAGTTCCAGTAACTGCTTGTATATGATCATATGTTAGAGTTAAGTAAGTCTTGTATGTGATTATATGTTAGAGTTATGTAACTCTTGTACTGTAAGGCATTGTCATGTATAAATAGCAATAATTGTTTTTGTTCTAGTATCAGATTAATAAAGACCTTTTTTATTTCACAAGAAGATTTAACTCCTGGATGCTGTGCACTGAAGATAATGTTGAAATTATTACATTTACAGCTGTAGCACAGTCTGAAATTATTACAATTACAGCTGTAGCACAGTCTGAAATTATTACAATTACAGCTGTAGCACAGCCTGAAGTTATTACATTTACAGCTGTAGCACAGTCTGAAATTATTACAATTACAGCTGTAGCACAGTCTGAAATTATTACAATTACAGCTGTAGCACAGCCTGAAGTTATTACATTTACAGCTGTAGCACGGTCTGAAATTGAGTTGATTTATTATTTTGCTTTACATAAAGTGAGATTTAACATATTTTCAGATAATGATGGTTAGTGTTGATATTAGAATTTGTGACATTTTGTTGAGGTGGATAATGAAGGTTAGTTTTGACAGTAAAGTGATTTAGCACAGTGCTGTGTGGTTAGAATTTGAAAAAAATAGAAGGCAAAGTACTTTAGATGCAAGAGAAAGAAAAATGATGAGACTCGAACCATGGTCTCCAACAGGGCAAGGATGTGGCCACATTAACATCTCCAGAAAAGATGCTTGAAAAGCCAAGTGTTTAGTTTTGATATTAGAAGACTTGACATTTTCTTGACTTTTTTTTTTAATGATAATGACAGAGGATTTGACCAAACAAGTTGGTTTTGGTATTAAAATATTTGCATTTTCTTGAATTCACTATGTATATTGGATGTGTTGGTTAAGTGGTTAGATTTGAAATTGAAGGATTGCACATTTTGTTGCATTACTGGTTATTTTTGTCATAAACATGTGTGATATTTAATTGCATTTGCTAGTTAATAACAATGTTAGGTCTTTGATTGTGAAATAAGAGAGTATTGGGCTGATTGTGGATGACCTTAGTAGTTAGTTTCAACATAAACTCTTTGATTGGGCTGATTGTGGATGACCTTAGTAGTTAGTTTCAACATGAACTCTGTGATTGGGCTGATTGTGGGTGACCTTAGTATTTAGTTTCAACATGAACTCTGTGATTGGGCTGATTGTGGGTGACCTTAGTAGTTAGTTTCAACATAAACTCTGTGCTGATTGTGGAGTAAGAGATACTGGGCTGATTGTGTTTGACCTTAGTAGTTAGTTTCAACATAAACTCTGTGATTGGGCTGATTGTGGGTGACCTTAGTAGTTAATTTCAACATGAACTCTCTGCTGATTGTAGATGACCTTAGAAGTTAGTTTCAGCATGAACTCTGTGATTATTACAATTACAGCTGTAGCACAGCCTGAAGTTATTACATTTACAGCTGTAGCACAGTCTGAAATTATTACAATTACAGCTGTAGCACAGTCTGAAATTATTACAATTACAGCTGTAGCACAGCCTGAAGTTATTACATTTACAGCTGTAGCACGGTCTGAAATTGAGTTGATTTATTATTTTGCTTTACATAAAGTGAGATTTAACATATTTTCAGATAATGATGGTTAGTGTTGATATTAGAATTTGTGACATTTTGTTGAGGTGGATAATGAAGGTTAGTTTTGACAGTAAAGTGATTTAGCACAGTGCTGTGTGGTTAGAATTTGAAAAAAATAGAAGGCAAAGTACTTTAGATGCAAGAGAAAGAAAAATGATGAGACTCGAACCATGGTCTCCAACAGGGCAAGGATGTGGCCACATTAACATCTCCAGAAAAGATGCTTGAAAAGCCAAGTGTTTAGTTTTGATATTAGAAGACTTGACATTTTCTTGACTTTTTTTTTTAATGATAATGACAGAGGATTTGACCAAACAAGTTGGTTTTGGTATTAAAATATTTGCATTTTCTTGAATTCACTATGTATATTGGATGTGTTGGTTAAGTGGTTAGATTTGAAATTGAAGGATTGCACATTTTGTTGCATTACTGGTTATTTTTGTCATAAACATGTGTGATATTTAATTGCATTTGCTAGTTAATAACAATGTTAGGTCTTTGATTGTGAAATAAGAGAGTATTGGGCTGATTGTGGATGACCTTAGTAGTTAGTTTCAACATAAACTCTTTGATTGGGCTGATTGTGGATGACCTTAGTAGTTAGTTTCAACATGAACTCTGTGATTGGGCTGATTGTGGGTGACCTTAGTATTTAGTTTCAACATGAACTCTGTGATTGGGCTGATTGTGGGTGACCTTAGTAGTTAGTTTCAACATAAACTCTGTGCTGATTGTGGAGTAAGAGATACTGGGCTGATTGTGTTTGACCTTAGTAGTTAGTTTCAACATAAACTCTGTGATTGGGCTGATTGTGGGTGACCTTAGTAGTTAATTTCAACATGAACTCTCTGCTGATTGTAGATGACCTTAGAAGTTAGTTTCAGCATGAACTCTGTGATTGGGCTGATTGTGGATGACCTTAGTAGCTAGTTTAAACATGAACTCTGTGATTGAGCTGATTGTGGGTGACCTTAGTAGTTAGTTTCAACATGAACTCTGTGATTGGGCTGATTGTGGGTGCTGGAAAACATGAGAAGCTTTTAACCTGTCTCTCTTTACTTGATGCAGAGAAGCTTTTAACCTGTCTATCTTTACTTGACATAGAGAAGCTTTTAACTTGTCTCTCTTTACTTGACATAGAGAAGCTTTTAACTTGTCTCTCTTTACTTGACATAGAGAAGCTTTTAACTTGTCTCTCTTTACTTGACATAGAGAAGCTTTTAACTTGTCTCTCTTTACTTGACATAGAGAAGCTTTTAACTTGTCTCTCTTTACTTGACATAGAGAAGCTTTTAACCTGTTTCTCTTTACTTGACATAGAGAAGCTATTAACCTGTCTCTCTTTACTTGACATAGAGAGGCTTTTAACTTGTCTCTCTTTACTTGACATAGAGAAGCTTTTAACCTGTCTCTCTTTACTTGACAATGAACTCCCAGCTCAGAAAATAAAGTTGTTTACACATTTGCATCCCTTCCTTTCAGACACTTCTTATCTGTCAAAAATTTAAAAAAATGATTGCTTCAGTATCTCTTGTGTGAATTGTTGTTTTAGATCTTACAGTTTGTCAATGTTTTGATCATAAGCCACCATTAGACCGTTACATTTTGTGTATATGTTTATGCAAGTGAATACTCTGATGAAATGTGCATGATGCATGAAATAAATGACCACTTTAGAATCAGAAACTGTGTTTAGAGTAATAATGAAAGAAAGAATTATGAACTAAATGCTGATATGTTTCCTTTGCATTTCTAGTTTGGAATACTGCAATAAAAGAAAATACATTATCCCTGGGTAAGAGCAGTTGTTGTACTTCTTTGATGAAGCCGATCATCTTTGACTTGTGCCAGACTTTCATTCTTCTCCTGATCTCATTAACATTTTGCCATGTTATTTTCATGCATCTCATTTTGTAGATTCTTCTCAAGAAGATAGAGAGAGAGTTTTGTAAGATAAGACTTTGCAGAAGTTTGCAGAGTTATGTAAGAAGAACACTGAATATCTGGAAATTAGGTGCCATTGGAAAGAACATGTGACAGTCAGACAGGACTGGAGATACTACCAAGAACATGTGACAATCAGACGGGACTGGAGAAACAGCCAAGAACATGTGACAATCAGACAGGACTGGAGAAACAGCCAAGAACATGTGACAGTCAGACAGGGCTGGAGATACTGCCAAGAACATGTGACAGTCAGACAAGACTGGAGATACTGCCAAGAACATGTGACAGTCAGACAGGGCTGGAGATACTGCCAAGAACATGTGACAAACAGACAGGGCTGGAGATACTGCTAAGAACATGTGACAATCAGACAAGACTGGAGATACTGCCAAGAACATGTGACAGTCAGACAGGGCTGGAGATACTGCCAAGAACATGTGACAAACAGACAGGGCTGGAGATACTGCCAAGAACATGTGACAAACAGACAGGGCTGGAGATACTGCCAAGAACATGTGACAAACAGACAGGGCTGGAGATACTGCCAAGAACATGTGACAAACAGACAGGGCTGGAGATACTGCCAAGAACATGTGACAAACAGACAAGACTGGAGATACTGCCAAGAACATGTGACAGTCAGGCAAGACTGGAGATACTGCCAAGAACATGTGACAGTCAGACAAGACTGGAGATACTGCCAAGAACATGTGACAGTCAGACAAGACTGGAGATACTGCCAAGAACATGTGACAAACAGACAGGGCTGGAGATACATAAAGGTAAAGGTAACCCTATCATGCCTGAGAGCACATAGGGATATGGTGTTAGTGCCCATATTTTCCTTAACCTGAACAAATATATCCATACTGCAAGAACTTAATATTGAAGAAGCCTGGCTAGTAAAGAGAATTAAACAGAGAAAACTTAAATATTTTGGTCACATTAAATGTCATGAGAATTTAGAGAAAACTTGGAAGGATATATAATGAGAAAAAGAAAGAGGAAGACCAATGTGAAGATGGCTGCAAGACATTGTTGATAATCTTCAAATGGATGCATTAGCAGCAGGCCATCTTGCTTACAAATGAGAGACCTACAGAGAGCTGTTGGGGAGGCAAAGTACCGCAAGGGACATGCAAATGACTGACTGACTGTCACAATAATTAGTGTATAAGTCATCTGCCACTAATCCAACTCAATCCTGACGTTCGCGAGATTTTCTCTGATCCACCCCTATTGGCATACAAATGTGAGCCTTCTTCTTCTTCTTCTTCGTTCGCTAGCGATAATGCGTGTTACCCTGATTTTTGCGATGCGCCTTTTGGCTGGGTAACTCCGACTTCAGCACCTTTCCTTGCTAGGGCAGACTGTGGTCTTGCTCGGACTGCCATGAAGACAGTGTGGCTGGCCTGGCCAAAACGTTGTTTTCCAGCCTCTGGTGGCTGTACTTAAGCCCCTTCTCCATGTCAGATGGTTTGAGACAGTTCCACAAAGACACTCTGACTCTGAGATGAGGAATCTGATGAGTGCTTCAACGATATCCATTCCCCGCCACCTATAGTCTACTGGCTCTGTTTTGTTTACATCATTCTGATAGCCATTGTTGTAAAGACCCATAGGCTTGTCACGTCCTGGATTCATTGATCTCACACCAGACTTCCCTCATCCCTGCCAGAGATCTCCATGTCCCCATCCGTCCACCAACCTGACATTACATTTTGCAAAAATAACAATTACAATTACAATTAGTGTTGATTGCTACAAGTTTCTGGGCTACAGAGGTAGGTCAGAGTTTTTAAGCAAACAGATCTATGTTCCCTGTCTCACAAACACTATGTTAAGATAAGTGTGCTCTTAACACAGTTGTTCCCAGGGGAAAATGTGAGCCAAACCTTAAGGACATCCTCGTCCACAGCCACTTGAAGTTAGCACCAGAAAATGTAACTGCCCCCGCTGCGTTGCGGGCCCGGTAGTCTGGGAAACGAAAATGATCATCTTTCCCAAAACTATCCTCACTCTTCATGAGAGATTCACATGTGAGTCCCATAATGTGATATATGTCATTGTTTGTAAAAGATGCAGGATAATGTATATTGATGAGACTGGCCTCAGATTAGGGGACGCTGGAGCCACATGTTCAGCTACACTTAACATTCTCTTCAATCATTATAGTACCTCTCCACTAAGCTCCACCCCATCTTACTTGTCAAACCTCCTCACAGCATCATTTTTCAACCCCTCATCCCTAATCATCTATTTCAACTTCTCCTGGCTAGGTTAACATTGTATCACTCTACCCTCCCCGGTTCTCCATCCACCACCCCCAGTTACAACCCATCGACTACATATCACGGGTCTCCATTTAAACAGTCTCCACGTTCTACTAAATCCATTCCTGACACACACTGCTGGACAAGCCACACCGTACAATTTATAGCTAAGTACTCTATTTAATTTTTAAATTTAAAAAAAATAGTATTCATGTGAATCTATACTTTATCTCCTCTCTCTATGTCTTCGTCCTGTATGTTTTTGTATGATTAAGGCTCACTCCGAAACGTTACAACTTTTTAGTCGTTAATTAATAAAGCTGCTCCTACATTTTCCCTAGTTTATACATGACTGACTGTCAGCACAATAGAGGGTGATGTAGTTAGCATCACGCCTATCCGACTTTACTTCCCCAACTCCAGAAGAAGTCTGGTACCCATTTCTACAGCCGGGTGACTGGGGCTCCTCCGGCCGGATTCGAACCCCCCTCCCCCCAACTTCGCCATGCACTTCGCCACTCATCTACTCAGACACCCACACAGTGGAATATGGCGAATTTCATTTCCAGAGACTTAAGGAAACGCACCATTTTATTGCAAAATAAATGTTCCATAATTTTAATCGGCATTCAGTGCAGAACTAACATTCTCCATGGAAACCATATACAATATGGCGGCCGGCGGTAGAAGACTACTAGATGTACGGAAAAAGACTATGAAATGGCCGTAACTTGTGTTCGCGACAAGGACACTCTTATTGTCAAATACATTTAGCTACCTTCAGACTTATGGCAGTATCACATAGGGTAAACTAGATCTGTTTTTATAGAAAGCCGTTTTGCTTGTTTGCTGTAAAAGTTGCCAGCAATAATACGAACACACGCAGGGTAGAGATTGGCAGACATGACTTCTCCGGCCGACAACACGCAGGTTTCTGCTAAAACAGAGGATACTAGTTCCTGTTTGCCTAAAAGACCTGTAAGTACAGCTTCTTACATAACGCTTCGATTGGGGACAACGTCATCAGAGGAGACGTTTGCAGCAGAAAATTATCAAGATGACCCATCTCTTACTTCTTCTGACCATGAAAATGGTAAACTTTTTTTAAAATATAAATTCCATTAATATAAATTTGTCATGAAATATGAAACTAGTACCTCTTTATTTCACTATAATTTTATAGGCGTGAAATATAAAATTGGCAAGTTTTTTTTTTTTTTCAAAATAACTTTTATCATGAAATATGAAACTGGTACCTGTTGATTTCATTGATAACACTAGAAATAAATTATAAAACTATACATTTTGTCTGTAAAACTTTTTGACTTTCTGAGAAATGGGTTTAGAAGTCGTCGTGAAATTGTAGCCATGGCCAGTTTTATGCTGATGAATTATATTTTCTTTAAAAAAAAAAAAAACTAGCACAAGTGAAAAATATTTTAAAAATATTTGGGTAGAAGTTGTCTCAGAGGGGAAGTTTATACAGACAGATTAGTGGTAAGTTTATGCAGACAGATTGGTGGTAAGTTTATACAGACAGATTGGTGGTAAGTTTATACAGACAGATTGGTGATAAGTTTATACAGACAGATTAGTGGTAAGTTTATACAGACAGATTAGTGGTAAGTTTATACAGACAGATTGGTGGTAAGTTTATGCAGACAGATTGGTGGTAAGTTTATACAGACAGATTGGTGATAAGTTTATACAGACAGATTAGTGGTAAGTTTATGCAGACAGATTGGTGATAAGTTTATACAGACAGATTGGTGATAAGTTTATACAGACAGATTGGTGATAAGTTTATACAGACAGATTGGTGATAAGTGTATACAGACAGATTGGTGGTAAGTTTATGCAGACAGATTGGTGATAAGTGTATACAGACAGATTGGTGGTAAGTTTATGCAGACAGATTGGTGGGTCTAAAAAAAGAGATGTGCTCAGGCCTTTACAGTCAACTCAAATGGCAAAACAGCAAAACATGCCAGTAGTACTTCTGCTGCAACAACACAATGGACACCTTAGCTGTGACAAAAGCTCTGAGCTGGCCCAGGTCACAAGACTACACCCAGGCAAGTATCTTGAGAGACTCAGTGAACATGCTAAAGAACATTCAGCCTAGTTCTCTGAGGCAACAGTGGCTTGAATCCCCGCAGATGTCACAATCCATGAGCTGACCTTCATTTTTGTACCAGGCAATGTAGATGTCAGGGGATATGAAGTAGCAGATCAGTTGGCTGAGCTCAGCTGTCATGGAGGAAGGGCAGGCAATGGATTGGATACACATCATCAATGCTACAAGACAAGCTGGATTCAGTGATAGCTGTAAATCAGTGTCATTGTCAAGAATGAATGGGCTGGAGGTGAAGTCTAGGGTGGTGGAAATTAAACTATTCGTCAAGACCTCCAGTTTTCAGCCAACAAAGAATGGATGTAACCAGGTACTGTTTGCTGAAGGATATATTGAAGAAGAAGTGGAAGCACCAACGGATGTGTCTGGAGTACAAGAATGATGGTCTTTTCTAACTGGGGAGTTTATATGCATTTTATTTTTTTTTTTAAATTACAATTTATAGAGTTATAAATGTTAAATCTAGCTTAATTGAAATAAAATTAAACTTTCTTTGATGGCATGAAAAAATATTTCTTTAGTTGTTTTCCAGCTTTCATGTGCATAAATGAGGGTGGATATCACATTTGAATTGAACTTTAGAGTGCCATATGTTCTCAAGATTCTTGAAGGTTAATGCTGCTTTTGCAATTAAAATTCTAACTTCCTTTCTGGTGTCACCATCCTGGTCTATGTAGCTGCTGAGATATCTGAGCATAAATCTTTGGTGGACTACCATCTTGTGAGAGAAAGAGTTGTGATTATTTCTGAAAACTTGATTAAATTCATTAATTTAAAATAAAATCTGTATTAATTTGTGATATCATCATCATTATCACTTGCTATGTTTTTACAGTCCTAGAGGATCCTCCATTAGAGTTAACATTCTTCACACTTTTATGTGTTTGTCAAACATTCAGCTACATATTCTACCATACCACATGTTTAGTTATACCACATGTTTAGTCAGAGAACACAGTTTTGTAGGATTAGAGCTCAAAAAAATCGTAGACAAAGCACTTTAGTGAGACATGAGAGAAAAAAAAATCACAAGAGAATTACCTGGGATTCGAACCACGGACTCCGGTAGGATGAGCAGCCATCTAGCTAGTGCTAGTTGGGTAAGTCAGTAGTACGCTGTTCTCTCATGGCTAGACAGCTGTTTGTCCTACCGGAGTCCGTGTTCGAGTCCCAGGTAATTCTCTTATGATTTTTCTTTCTCTCATGTTTCACTAAAGTGCATTGTCTACAATTTTTTCGAGGTCTAATCCTACAAAACTGTGTTCTCTTACTTTACTGTACCAAAGCCTCATAGTTTCCTATTTATAAAAAATACATGTTTAGTCATATACATGTTCAGCCATACTAAATGTTTAGCCATACCACATGTTTAGCCATACCACGTGTTTATCAGTTTAGCCTTACTACATGTTTAGTCATACTACATTTTTATTCATACTACATTTTTATTCATACTACATTTTTAGTCATACTACATTTTTATTCATACTACATTTTTATTCATACTACATTTTTATTCATACTACATTTTTATTTATACTACATTTTTAGTCATACTACATTTTTATTCATACTACATTTTGATTCATACTACATTTTTAGTCATACTACATTTTTAGTCATACTACATTTTTAGTCATACTACATTTTTATTCATACTACATTTTTATTCATACTACATTTTTAGTCATACTACATTTTTATTCATACTACATTTTTATTCATACTACATTTTTAGTCATACTACATGTTTAGACTTACATTGTCTTCAGTCATTGCTCAAAACTGGCAGATAAATTGTTAAAATGTTATCTTTTTAGGAGTCAGACTGCTTGGAGAGGTCCACCACCATGACCCTGGGATTGTAAATGTTCATCAGTTTTACCCTGTCTTGGAGTGCACGTTCACCCGCCCGCAGTTGGGCAATGTGGAAGAGGAATCCTTGTCAACGCTATCAAGGAGAGGGTCTCCCTTGGACAAAACTGTGGAAGAGTTGGTAGATAGTGGCCAAATTGTTGCTTTATATATATTCATAAATAGCATAAGTAGCATTGGAAGCAGCAGAAATGTGGTTTATTAGAAGAATGTTGCGAATCCCCTGGACAGCAAAAATAACTAATGAAGAATGTAGGAGAAGAGCTGGAGAGACAAAAAACCTTGTCAAAAAGATAAGAGAGAGACAATGTACTTTCATAGGACATGCAATGAGAAGAGGGGGCATTGAAAATATTATAACAACAGGAAAAATAGAAGGAAGAAGATCAAGAGGAAGACCAAGAGAAATGATACTGGACAGTCTGACGGGATGGTGTGAGAGGAGATCACCAACTGAACTGATGGCCTGCATGAAGGATCGTGTACTCTGGAGAAGCATAATAGCCAACGCCAGTCGGCACGGCACATGATGATGATGAGCATAAGTAGCTTAAGTAGCATAAGTAGCTTAAGTAGCATAAGTAGCTTAAGTAGCATAAGTAGCTTAAGTAGCTTAAGTAGCATAAATAGCTTAAGTAGCATAAGTAGCTTAAGTAGCTTAAGTAGCATAAGTAGCTTAAGTAGCTTAAGTAGCATAAATGGCTTAAGTAGCATAAGTAGCATAAGTAGCTTAAGTAGCATAAGTAGCTTAAGTAGCATAAATAGCTTAAGTAGCTTAAGTAGCATAAATAGCTTAAGTAGCTTAAGTAGCATAAGTAGCTTAAGTAGCTTAAGTAGCATAAATGGCTTAAGTAGCATAAGTAGCATGACTAGCTTAAGTAGCATAAGTAGCATAAGTAGCTTAAGTAGCATAAATAGCTTAAGTAGCATAAATAGCTTAAGTAGCATAAGTGGCTTAAGTAGCATAAGTAGCTTAAGTAGCATAAGTAGCTTAAGTAGCATAAGTAGCTTAAGTAGCTTAAGTAGCTTAAGTAGCATAAATAGCTTAAGTAGCATAAATAGCTTAAGTAGCATAAGTAGCTTAAGTAGCATAAGTAGCTTAAGTAGCATGAGTAGCATAAATAGCTTAAGTAGCATAAATAGCTTAAGTAGCATAAATAGCTTAAGTAGCATAAGTAGCTTAAGTAGCATAAGTAGCTTAAGTAGCATAAGTAGCTTAAGTAGCATAAATGGCTTTACTGGTTTCACTTTGTTCCTCAGAGTTGTAGCTTTTTTTTTTTTTTTTGCTAGGTGTTTTTTAAAATTGCATTTGCCAGTTTTAATTGTTTTTATCAAGTCTTATCTTTATCTTCTTATATTTTATCTCGTTCTTCACAAATTTCATCTTGTTCTTTACAAATTATGTTCTAAGATGGTTCTCAATGAATTCTAAATATGAACAGAAAGATGAGATGTTACATTAATGCTTTATTTTGATTCATTTTGTTCATGTGAATATTCATTTTTCGTATAACAGCGAAACAAAAGTTACAAAATGTTCCATAATTATTTTTTTTAGTTGTTAGCACATAAAATTTCATTGCTTCTTTTGTTTCTGGTTTTTTGTTGTTCCTCAGATTTTCTATGTTTGGCAGGACACTGTACGTATCTAACTTACGTCAGCATATGTTTTAAAATCTGAGCTTCCTGTGAAGACTTCTGAAGTCTTTGTAATAAAACCTAGACACAGTTTCTGTAGTTTTTTTTGTCCAAACTGGACACAACCTAAGCAGGATTTTAGAGCAAACTAGACACAGTCTATGCAGAATTTTTTTAGCAAACTAGGCACAGTCTCTGCAGGATTTTAGTGTAAACTAGACACAATCTCTGCAGGATTTTAATGTAAACTAGACACAATCTCTGCAGGATTTTAGTGTAAACTAGACACAATCTCTGCAGGAACTTAGTGCAAACTAGACACGGCCTCTGCAGGATTTTAGTGCAAACTAGACACAGTATCTGCAGAGTATTAGCTGAGACTAGACACAATATCTGCAGAATTTCATGAGCTAGAAACGTCACTGTTGCAAATCTTCTAACATTTATATATACAAGCTAGATACAGGATGTGAAAGTAGAAGAGATACAGGATGTGAAAGTAGAAGAGATACAGGATGTGAAAGTAGAAGAGATACAGGATGTGAAAGTAGAAGAGATACAGGATGTGAAAGTAGAAGAGATATAGGATGTGAAAGTAGAAGAGATACAGGATGTGAAAGTAGAAGAGATACAGGGTGATCGTAAATTAAGGAAAAGGTCATCTTGTTCTGGCTCTGGGCCGGCTGCACATAACACGTAATTATGCAAATTTACCTGGGGTCTCTGGTCATTCTCGGTTGTTTATACATTATTTGTACTGCACAAAGCTACCCCGGTTTTCTGTACCATTGGGGAGTCTGCTTTGACCTAGTCAGTGTATGAGAGCCCAAATTGCTCTGTTTGACATGATAAGATGAATTTAACACCATCATCAGAAAAGTCCTGCCATTTCTAAATAAAGAGTCAATTCAATTCAATTCCCTTGCCTTAGACGAGTATTCAAGTTTAAGAGGCGACTACTTCAGTCTATTTCAGTTTAATCGCTACGGTTTTTCTGGTTAAGTATGTGTTTAGAGAAGTTGGAAATACTCCAGTTTTGTGCAGGAGATGATCACTGAAAAATGTCCAGCTTCATCCATACCCAGTAGTAAAACAGTACACAATCTTATTGAAAAATTTCCGGCTTCAGCTGTACCCAGTAGTAAAACAGTACACAATCTTATTGAAAAATTTCCGGCTTCAGCTGTACCCAGTAGTAAAACAGTACACAATCTTATTGAAAGATTTCTGGCTTCAGCTGTACCCAGTAGTAAAACAGTACACAATCTTATTGAAAAATTTCCGGCTTCAGCTGTACCCAGTAGTAAAACAGTACACAATCTTATTGAAAAATTTCCAGCTTCAGCTGTACCCAGTAGTAAAACAATACACAATCTTATTGAAAAATATCCAGCTTCATCCATACCCAGTAGTAAAACAGTACACAATCTTATTGAAAAATGTCCAGCTTCATCCATACCCAGTAGTAAAACAGTACACAATCTTATTGAAAAATGTCCAGCTTCATCCGTACCCAGTAGTAAAACAGTACACAATCTTATTGAAAAATTTCCAGCTTCAGCTGTACCCAGTAGTAAAACAGTACACAATCTTATTGAAAAAAAAATTTCGCAGGACTGGGTCAGTGCTCGATGCTCAGCATTGTGGAAAGCCATCAGTACTTCAGGATGAGAAATTATTGGATATTTCAGATTCTTTGATTCAGAGCCCATCAAAATCACTACAAAAGTTGGCACAAGAGCAAGGCATCGGGCTTACAACCGCACATAAGGCAATCCAAAGAGCCTTAAAATTTCAAATTTTTATAAATCCGTCTTTTATAATACAGTATTTTCATAAACTCACAAGGTAATTGGGCACTAATGGCTTTCCGTGGTTTTATTTGCTTTAACACATCGCAAGTGACCTTGGTGACCTCAGAGAATCTGTTATGCCTTGGTAAATCGGTTACACTTCAGTCTGAGCATCATGTAGTGAAAGCAAAACAAAATCTGAGCAAATTTACGATCACCCTGTATCATCTCTGTGGTGTTTTAGTGATTAGAAGATCATTGTCACAAATTCTGGCCTTTTTTTTTCTTCTTATAAATGTATTAAGTTTTTTTGTGTGTGAGGTCATGTTGACCCTGAGCTGCTTAAGTTGAACTGTTGTTTCACGTTGTACAGAATTGTTGATCAAGTCACTGTTTTCTTGGCTGTTTTTTTTTAATAGCATCAGTTTTTACAAGAATTAGTTTTCTTTTTCCGGTCAGTGTTTAGAGTCATGATACTGAGCACACAGGGGGGTGGGGTGAAGATGCTGTCTGATGAGGCAGTCAGCTGAGGCAGTCAGCTGACCAAGACCCTGTTCCACCTCTCCATTGGTACCCACAGTAACAGGCATAGCTTGGCTAATGGGGCAGGGATTGCCATGGTCCCTATGGTGGTGGAGTCTGCTAAAGAAGCATCCTGCTTTTTAACTGTACTCTGGGACAGAAAAAACAGCTGCCATAACCCGCTTCCAAGCCGAGACGATGTTGTGCCTCAACTCCTTCACAGCATCGGCTGCAAAGAGCAACAGCTCGCGGGTACAGGGAAATTGTACAAGTACAAAACATATAATTTAAGTAGAAAATGTGAGGAATTGTTTATCATGGGAGAGAACAAGGGCAGGCAAATACAAAGGCTTTGCTGGTAAGCTTCTCTAACATGATTCACAGTTTCTTCCCTTGGTTCAGGACGTCCCTACCCAGGAGCTGTGCACAGACAACCTTCTTCACGGAATTTCGCACACCACGTCTTGATATTGTTGAAAACAGGTGCTGCCTTCTGGAATTCCACTCAAAATCGTCGCTGGCAGTCAAACGGACGAGGTTCTTGCATATTCCAAAACACAAAATGACTGCTAACATTTACTGAATGGCATAATTGCTACTGCACTCTCCTAGCGGCAAAACCATGGGAGCTCTGCTTGTGAACTTTATTTTTTAAAAACTTGGAAGAGTTTCTCTCACTCTTGGCATAAGAATTATCATAATCCATTACAAAGTTTATTTGATGCAAAGTTTTGAAACATTTCATGGACTTATGAATAACCCTGTACATTGATCCTACCAAACAGTTCCAGCAGTAACTGTAACTGTTAGTAATATTAGTAATATGTTACTAATAGTGAATGTAACAGTTACTATTACTGTAACAGTAAGAAACTATTAAAAGTGAAAGAGTATTATGAATGACATAAACTGTACAATTTCTTCATTTATTTTTGTTCCAAAGATTCAGCCTCACACTGTGGAAGATGCAGACAAGAGAGGTTGTCATGAAAATGTGGAATTGACAAATGATAAGGCAGAGAACAAAACTGAGGGCAAAGAAGACAGTGATGATGTTGAAGGCCAAACAGTCCAGGTAAAATTGCAAGAGGTAAGTTTGGGAGAGATAAGTTTGGAGAGGTAAAATTGGGAGTGTAGAGTTTGGGAAAACTAAGTTCAGGAGAGTTAAATTTGGTAGAAATATATTTGGGAGAGGTAAAAATGAGAAAGGTAAGTTTGGGAGAGATCAGATCAGGAGAAATAAGATTGGGACAGGTAAGGTTTGGAAAGATAAGATTGAAAAAGATAAGATTTAGAGATAAGTTTGGGATAGGTAAGATTTGGAGAGGTAAGATTTATAGAGGTAAGATTGGAAGAGGTAAGATTTGGAGAGATAAGAATGAGAGAGATAAAATTGTGATAAAGTAATAAAAATATGTAGGAAAGCATACTGTTGTTTTACTTGTTACTTTCTTCTGGCATGTTTACTCTTGAATCAGCTTCCACCACTTCAGTGTGCTGACCGTTAGTACAATTTTTTCTCACTTGTAAACTGTATACATTGTAGTTTGCTAATTGAGGGATTACTGAATATTATCTGTATGTTGTCTTCATTAACCGGTAGAATTCTGTGTTTAATTAAGTAGCAGAATTCTTTGTTTAATTAAGTAGTAGAATTCTCTGTTTAATTAACCAGTAGAATTCTGTCTTTAATTAACCAGTAGAATTCTGTCTTTAATTAACCAGTAGAATTCTCTGTTTAATTAACCAATAGAAACCTTAGTCTTATTCTTCTTCTTCTTCCTCTTCTTCAGCTTTCCGAGCCATTAAGGCTCACTGCTGCAGATAAAGTTCACCTCCATTCCTCTCTGTTCCTAATCTTCTCTCTCCAGTTGGTGGCACCAATTTCTTTTATATCCTCCTCTTCTTATTCTTATTAACTAATAAAAACGTCTTCTGCTCAGGTTGGGGTGTTTCCTACCAGTGTTGATGAGGAGTCTATTGAGGCAGCCAGGCAGAGGATGATGAGGGGAGGAGGGCACCAGAAGGTTGGGGCAGTTGCAAGGATTGCTAGCAGAAGAGGCAATGAGTAGTAAGTGTGATATTTTCTCTGTGGCTCGGTGATGGATATTTGAGTAGTAAGTGTGATATTTTCTCTGTGGCTCTGTGATGGATATTTGAGTAGTAAGTGTGATATTTTCTCTGTGGCTCGGTGTTATCTTGTTACATCTCCTGAGATGTTATTTTGATCTGTCTGTCAGTTGTTGTACTTCTCTTTTTTTTTTTTATTTTGAAGATTTTTCAATGATTTATTTACCTCTGACCATACAATGCTGTGATTTATCTCTACCATGTGAAAGCCTCGTTGTTTCCTGTTTGAAAAAAAAAAACAAAGCAAATTTGTGTGTAAAACCATAATCTGAAACTACCATATTGTAGAACGATTTCATTAATTTGTAGTTTTTGTTGTCTAGTATGTACCAGACATGTTCAGGACACCTTGTGTGTATGTTTGTGACTCAGAAACTCAGTGCTTGTGGGAGACTGAATCTGATTGGCAGAATTTGTGTGTTATGGCCTTGTTCCCTTTTCGAGCGTCATGATTTTGGTCAGACTTACCTGACTTTGCTATCAAACACTTTTTTTTTTTTTTTGTGTGTGAGTTATTGAAGTCGATTAGTGCAGTGTACTTTCATGACCAGACTCGTTCATCTTACCAGGGGTTCCGTGGTTCAAGTCCCAGGTAATCCTCTTTTTAGTTTTATTTTTCTCACATCTAAAATGCCTCGTCTTTGTTTTTTTTTTTTAGGCTAACCATATAACACTGTACCCTATCTGTTTACTGTGGGAACGTCTCATTGTTTCCTCTTACGTCTCTTTTGTTACCAAATTTTTCTTGTTTGTTTAATCATCATCAGTGACACAGATATTAAGCCGTAGCTGTTTTGATGTGAATATTGTGCTTTTTTTTTTCTTAAAATGCTCTTAACACACTGACATCATGTGTACAGTGTCTTCTGATGTGCCTCACCTTGCACATAGATATCGTTGTCTGAGATGGATTTACTGACACAGACATTAAGGGCTTATCCTTATAGAAAGGTTGCCAGGATCTGGTCTTGAATCAAGTATCTTTAGCTAGGGAAATCAGCTCTCTAACTGCTACACCACCACTCTAGTTATAGCAGTCGTTGTTTGCAAATTAAGACTTATATTTCTTGTCTTGCTGATGGGAATCTTGTCCCTGCTGAATGTTTTATTAAAATGTAAAAAAAAAATCACATCAACAAATATAGACGTAGCCATGTTGACATGTGGCATTCCAGTTTACACCAGTTCAGAAAATGCAAGTTTTGAAACCAGAATGTGAAAAAGTGAATCAGTCTTGCTGAACTTTGTCTCCCTAACAGCTCTCCTGTCAGTCATTTGCATGTTCCTTGCTGAATTGTGCCTTCCTAACAACTCGTCTGTAGGCATCTCGGTTGTAAGCAAGGTGACCTGCTGCTGATGCATCCATTTGCAGATCATCAACAATGTCTTGCAGCCATCTTCGCCTTGGTCTTCCTCTCTTTCTTTTTCCCCCTTCCAAGATGGTCTTCTCTAAATTATCATGTCGTTTAATGTGTCCAAAATATTCAAGTTTTCTCTCTTTAATCCTCCTTACTAGCCAGCCTTCTTCAATATTAAGTTCTTGTAGTATGGATATATTTGTTCTTTTTTATGTCCATGATATTTGAAGAATTCTTCTGTAGCATTTACATTCATTTTTTTTAAAGTGAATAAGAAATAAATATTTTGTTATTATTTATAGCAGCTTGCAATATTTCATGTGCTGCTTGTGATGTGAAATGATAATTCTTACTTTGCAGATTTTGAAAAAAAAGATAAACTAACACTGTTCCAGGATAGTCATGTGATAAAGTGTGGAAGGTGGCTAAGATGTAACGGTTAGATAAACTTTGCTCTGTTGGCTTTTTATGTACGTTCTGAAAAGTGTGAGTTTACATGTTTGTGTTTCCCTTGACCTTTATCCTGCATGAGCAATTTCATTTGCTATAAATTGTGGGTTAAGTCAATAAAATAAGAGCCAGCATGTCCTAGAAGAGCAGTGAAAAAAGAAAGTGCTAAAACGTTATGCAGATCTGTTATGTTACAAGATATTTTAGATGTAGTTCATAGAATAGAGCTGATGATAGATGTAGTTCTTAGAATAGAGCTGATGATAGATGTAGTTCATAGAATAGAGCTGATGATAGATGTAGTTCATAGAATAGAGCTGATGATAGATGTAGTTCATAGAATAGAGCTGATGATAGATGTAGTTCATAGAATAGAGCTGATGATAGATGTAGTTCATAGAAAAAAGCTGATGATAGATGTAGTTCATAGAATAGAGCTGATGATACCAACCCTAATATGTGTGAAAGTATGAGTTTGCCTTCCTGTACTGTGACTTATATTTTATATCTTTCCCGTGCCGTTAAATGTCACATAGGTTTCACAAGGTAGTTCGCCAATTTATCCTGTTTTTGACGAGCCTTTCAACCTCATCAAAGGGTTTCATGCCTATTAATTTGGCCTCTCTTAACACTGTCCTCTTTAGAGTTTCACGCGGTCTGCCTCTTTTTCTTCAGCCTGTTGTGTTCCACTTGATAGCTTGTTTTGGGATTCTCTGATTGTTTCTTCTCATCATATGACCAACATATGTCCATCGCCTTTTCCTGATCACCCATGAGACTGATTGTTGTTCAGTCATCTGTCTTATCTCTGTATTGTTCTTGAATTCATTCCACTTGATGCCAAGTATTTTCCTTAGGCATTTGTTTTCAAAAGAGTCTAATTTCTTGTCTGTTTCTTTAGTTGTTTTCCAGCTTTCGCATGCATAAATGAGGGTGGATATTACATTTGAATTGAATAGTCTTAACTTGGTTTCTGTGCTTATAACTTTTGAATGCCATATGTTCTCAAGATTCTTGAAGATTGATGCTGCTTTTGCAATTCTAATTCTAACTTCCTTTCTGGTGTCATCATCCAGGTCTATGTAGCTGCCAAGGTATGCAAATTGATTGACTTCTTCAATATCTGTCCCTTCTATGTGTATTTTTTCCATTCTGATTCATGGGAAGTTTCATTATTTTTGTTTTGTCCTTGTTAATTTCCAGTCCTATTTTGCTAGCCAGTGAAGACAGGCTATCTGTTTTTTCTTGTATGGAATTCACATTGTTATTGATAAGAATTATGTCATCAGCAAAATCAAGATCTTCTAGTTGGGTCACATGTACCCAATCAATACCTGTGTTACCTGTGCAGCATTTTTTCATTATAAAGTCTGTTGCAATTCCAAAAAGCAAAGGAGACAGTATACATCCTTGTTTCACACCCGTTTCAATTTGGAACCATTCACTCATCCCTTCTTCTGTTTTGACTGCACAAACATATCCATTGTAGAGGTTATTAATGATGTTGACAGTTTTAGATGATATTCCATATATTCTTAAAATTCACTACAATGACTACCATAATGAAAAATTCAGATAAAATAAAACATTCAGTTCAACAGGCTGAGAGAGTAAGTTTCAGTTTATACCGATTTATTTATGCTGGTTCGTCCAGGAACTCATCCCTAGCATAAATCAAGAGCTGCTTGTAATAAAACAAATATGCTGTGAGAAAATAAATACAAAAGTTCAGTTTTTCTTTTTTTTCAGCTTCCAGAGAGCTATGAAAATGAAGGAAGATAATAATCTAATGGCCGTCATATCTTTCTTGACTAAGGCAATCAACTTAAGACCTGATGATCCTGTTCTGTACATGGAGCGAGGCGAGGCTTACCTGCGTCTCTGTGACTTTCAGGTTGGTCTAGGAGAGCATGATGTTTATATATTGTGAGATGTACGTGTGATGTCATGGTGTGATGATGTTTAAGTATTGTAAGAAATATGTGTGATGTCATGGTGTGATGTTTACACAAAGCAGTGAGTGATAATAAATGAGATATAAAGTGAGAGAAGTTAACACAGAAGATAAGAAAGTGAAAGCAGTGAGTGATAATAAATGAGATATAAAGTGAGAGAAATTAACACAGAAGATAAGAAAGTGAAAGCAGTGAGTGATAATAAATGAGATATAAAGTGAGAGAAGTTAACACAGAAGATAAGAAAGTGAAAGCAGTGAGTGATAATAAATGAGATATAAAGTGAGAGAAGTTAACACAGAAGATAAGAAAGTGAATGAGTGATAATAAATGAGATATAAAGTGAGAGAAGTTAACACAGAAGATAAGAAAGTGAAAGCAGACAGTGATAAATAGCACCAAGCAAATCTAATCAAGGATATGCCCTTTTTACAGACACAGAAAAGTTTGTACAGACACAGAAAAGTTTGTACAGACACAGAAAAGTTTGTACAGACACAGAAGAGTCTGGCAAGATTTCTGAAATTTGAAATAAGCAGAGAGTTATTTAGACAACCTGGCAAGTCAGCAAGGGGAAAGTGTCACATGACTGACACTAATACTTTGATTGGTTGATATTTTACACAAATACGGAGCTCACATCATTTGAAATTCTGTTAAAACACTTGGCATGAATGTCCTGTGCAATACTGATATTCTCTTATACAATACCAGTTGTATATATGACACTGACATGCAGATGGTATACTTTAGATTGCTGAGTGTGTATGTTTTAGGTATATTTTCTTTAGAATATTGATTATGTATGTAGTCAGACATTCTCCTTCAGAATATTGATTTAAGTGAGATCTGATATACAGATTTTCTCCTTTAGAATATTGATTGTAAGTTGTTTTTATACACATTCTCTTTTAGAATGTTGATTATACATTTATTCAGACATTCTCCTTTAGAATATTGATTGAAGTGTGTTGTGATGTACACACATTCTCATTTAGATCATGAATGTTATAAGTTCATGATATCCTGTTTCAGAACGCTAACTGTAAATAGGTTCTGAGATATTGCCATTGTGTTTCAGTCTGCCATACTGAACTACAGGAAGGCAAATCTCCTGGCCGCAGGCAACACCAGCTACCTGTCTAGGTTAGCATTTCTCTACTACTTCCAGGGGCAGACGCTGTTTGATCAGAAACTTTTTCCTGAGGCTTTAGAATTGTTCACCAGGGCTTCTCAGATGTTTCCAGAAAATGATGGATACCACATGCGCTGGTAAGTTCTGGTTGTCATCATCATCATCATCATCATCATTCTTGTCATTGTCATCTTCATCATTGTCATTATCATCATCGTCATCATTGTCATCACCACCACCATCACTGCACCGCTGCTGCCACCAGTACCACCAGGAGCTGTGCCATCATGTGGTGGTAAGTTCTGGTCATGATCTTCATCATCATCAGGTTGCCATGCAGTGATAAAAGTTGATTCTGTTCCTCATCTTTATCATCAAGTAGCATACCTGTAGGGAATGACTGTTATACTTTCACATTGACCTGTGGTAGTGAGTCATTCTGAAGCACTACAAATAAATGCTTTCCCCTTGTGTCTCTTGTACAAGTGTGGTTTGGTCTGACCCTGTACTAGTGTGGTTTGCTCTGATCTTGTATAAGTGTGGTTTGCTTGACCATGTATAATGTGGTTTGGTCTGACCCTGTACAAGTGTGGTTTGCTCTGATCTTGTATAAGTGTGGTTGGTCTGATCTTGTATAAGCATGGTTTGGTCTGATCTTGTATAAGCATGGTTTGGTCTGATCTTGTATAAGCATGGTTTGGTCTGATCTTGTATAAGTGTGATTTGGTCTGATCTTGTATAAGCATGGTTTGGTCTGATCTTGTATAAGCATGGTTTGGTCTGACCATGTATAAGCATGGTTTGGTCTGACCCTGTACAAGTGTGGTTTGCTCTGACCATGTATAAGCGTGGTTTGCTCTGACCATGTATAATGTGGTTTGGTCTGACCATGTATAAGTGGTTTGGTCTGATCTTGTATAAGCATGGTTTGGTCTGATCTTGTATAAGTGTGGTTGCTTTGACCATGTATAAGTGTGATTTGGTCTGATCTTGTATAAGTGTGATTTGCTTTGACCATGTATAGTGTGGTTTGCTTGACCATGTATAGTGTGGTTTGCTTTGACCATGTATAAGTGTGATTTGGTCTGATCTTGTATAAGCATGGTTTGGTCTGACCATGTATAAGCATGGTTTGGTCTGACCCTGTACAAGTGTGGTTTGGTCTGATCTTGTACAAGTGTGGTTTGGTCTGACCCTGTACAAGTGTGGTTTGCTCTGATCTTGTATAAGCGTGGTTTGCTCTGATCTTGTATAAGCGTGGTTTGGTCTGACCTTGTATAAGTGTGGTTTGGTCTGACCTTGTATAAGTGTGGTTTGGTCTGACCTTGTATAAGCGTGGTTTGGTCTGACCTTGTATAAGTGTGGTTTGGTCTGATCTTGTATAAGTGTGGTTTGGTCTGATCTTGTATAAGCGTGGTTTGGTCTGACCTTGTATAAGTGTGGTTTGGTCTGATCTTGTATAAGTGTGATTTGGTCTGATCTTGTATAAGCGTGATTTGGTCTGATCTTGTATAAGTGTGGTTTGGTCTGATCTTGTATAAGCGTGGTTTGGTCTGATCTTGTATAAGTGTGGTTTGGTCTGATCTTGTATAAGTGTGGTTTGGTCTGATCTTGTATAAGCGTGGTTTGGTCTGACCTTGTATAAGTGTGGTTTGGTCTGATCTTGTATAAGTGTGGTTTGGTCTGATCTTGTATAAGTGTGGTTTGGTCTGATCTTGTATAAGTGTGGTTTGGTCTGATCTTGTATAAGCGTGGTTTGGTCTGATCTTGTATAAGCGTGGTTTGGTCTGATCTTGTATAAGCGTGGTTTGGTCTGATCTTGTATAAGCGTGGTTTGGTCTGATCTTGTATAAGCGTGGTTTGGTCTGACCATGTATAAGCGTGGTTTGGTCTGATCTTGTATAAGCATGGTTTGGTCTGATCTTGTATAAGCATGGTTTGGTCTGACCATGTATAAGCATGGTTTGGTCTGACCATGTATAAGCGTGGTTTGGTCTGACCATGTATAAGCGTGGTTTGGTCTGACCATGTATAAGTGTGGTTTGGTCTGACCTTGTATAAGTGTGGTTTGGTCTGACCATGTATAAGCGTGGTTTGGTCTGACCATGTATAAGCGTGGTTTGGTCTGACCATGTATAAGCATGGTTTGGTCTGACCTTGTATAAGCGTGGTTTGGTCTGACCATGTATAAGTGTGGTTTGCTTTGACTATGTATAAGCGTGGTTTGGTCTGACCATGTATAAGTGTGGTTTGGTCTGACCATGTATAAGTGTGGTTTGGTCTGACCATGTATAAGTGTGGTTTGCTTTGACCATGTATAAGTGTGGTTTGCTTTGACCATGTATAAGTGTGGTTTGCTTTTCAGAACGCTAACTGTAAATAGGTTCTGAGATATTGCCATTGTGTTTCAGTCTGCCATACTGAACTACAGGAAGGCAAATCTCCTGGCCGCAGGCAACACCAGCTACCTGTCTAGGTAGCATTTCTCTACTACTTCCAGGGCAGACGCTGTTTGATCAGAAACTTTTTCCTGAGGCTTTAGAATTGTTCACCAGGGCTTCTCAGATGTTTCCAGAAAATGATGGATACCACATGCGCTGGTAAGTTCTGGTTGTCATCATCATCATCATCATCATCATCATCATCATCATCATCATCATCATCATCATCATCATCATCATCATCATCATCATCATCATCATCATCATCATCATCATCATCATCATCATCATCATCATCATCATCATCATCATCATCATCATCATCATCATCATCATCATCATCATCATCATCATCATCATCATCATCATCATCATCATCATCATCATCATCATCATCATCATCATCATCATCATCATCATCATCATCATCATCATCATCATCATCATCATCATCATCATCATCATCATCATCATCATCATCATCATCATCATCATCATCATCATCATCATCATCATCATCATCATCATCATCATCATCATCATCATCATCATCATCATCATCATCATCATCATCATCATCATCATCATCATCATCATCATCATCATCATCATCATCATCATCATCATCATCATCATCATCATCATCATCATCATCATCATCATCATCATCATCATCATCATCATCATCATCATCATCATCATCATCATCATCATCATCATCATCATCATCATCATCATCATCATCATCATCATCATCATCATCATCATCATCATCATCATCATCATCATCATCATCATCATCATCATCATCATCATCATCATCATCATCATCATCATCATCATCATCATCATCATCATCATCATCATCATCATCATCATCATCATCATCATCATCATCATCATCATCATCATCATCATCATCATCATCATCATCATCATCATCATCATCATCATCATCATCATCATCATCATCATCATCATCATCATCATCATCATCATCATCATCATCATCATCATCATCATCATCATCATCATCATCATCATCATCATCATCATCATCATCATCATCATCATCATCATCATCATCATCATCATCATCATCATCATCATCATCATCATCATCATCATCATCATCATCATCATCATCATCATCATCATCATCATCATCATCATCATCATCATCATCATCATCATCATCATCATCATCATCATCATCATCATCATCATCATCATCATCATCATCATCATCATCATCATCATCATCATCATCATCATCATCATCATCATCATCATCATCATCATCATCATCATCATCATCATCATCATCATCATCATCATCATCATCATCATCATCATCATCATCATCATCATCATCATCATCATCATCATCATCATCATCATCATCATCATCATCATCATCATCATCATCATCATCATCATCATCATCATCGGTTTGCTTTGACCATGTATAAGTGTGGTTTGGTCTGACCTTGTATAAGTGTGGTTTGGTCTGACCATGTATAAGTGTGGTTTGCTTTGACCATGTATAAGTGTGGTTTGCTTTGACCATGTATAAGCGTGGTTTGGTCTGACCATGTATAAGTGTGGTTTGGTCTGACCATGTATAAGTGTGGTTTGCTTTGACCATGTATAAGTGTGGTTTGCTTTGACCATGTATAAGTGTGGTTTGCTTTGACCATGTATAAGTGTGGTTTGGTTTGACCATGTATAAGTGTGGTTTGGTCTGACCATATATAAGTGTGGTTTGCTTTGACCATGTATAAGTGTGGTTTGCTTTGACCATGTATAAGTGTGGTTTGCTTTGACCATGTATAAGTGTGGTTTGGTCTGATCTTGTATAAGTGTGGTTTGGTCTGACCTTGTATAAGCGTGGTTTGGTCTGACCTTGTATAAGTGTGGTTTGGTCTGATCTTGTATAAGTGTGGTTTGGTCTGATCTTGTATAAGTGTGGTTTGGTCTGATCTTGTATAAGTGTGGTTTGGTCTGATCTTGTATAAGTGTGGTTTGGTCTGATCTTGTATAAGTGTGGTTTGGTCTGACCTTGTATAAGTGTGGTTTGGTCTGACCATGTATAAGTGTGGTTTGCTCTGACCATGTATAAGTGTGGTTTGCTTTGACCATGTATAAGTGTGGTTTGCTTTGACCATGTATAAGTGTGGTTTGCTTTGACCATGTATAAGTGTGGTTTGCTTTGACCATGTATAAGTGTGGTTTGCTTTGACCATGTATAAGCATGGTTTGGTCTGACCATGTATAAGTGTGGTTTGCTTTGACCATGTATAAGTGTGGTTTGGTCTGACCATGTATAAGTGTGGTTTGCTTTGACCATGTATAAGTGTGGTTTGCTTTGACCATGTATAAGTGTGGTTTGCTTTGACCATGTATAAGTGTGGTTTGGTCTGACCATGTATAAGTGTGGTTTGCTTTGACCATGTATAAGTGTGGTTTGCTTTGACCATGTATAAGCATGGTTTGGTCTGACCATGTATAAGTGTGGTTTGGTCTGACCATGTATAAGTGTGGTTTGCTTTGACCATGTATAAGTGTGGTTTGGTCTGACCATGTATAAGTGTGGTTTGCTTTGACCATGTATAAGTGTGGTTTGGTCTGACCATGTATAAGTGTGGTTTGCTTTGACCATGTATAAGTGTGGTTTGCTTTGACCATGTATAAGTGTGGTTTGCTTTGACCATGTATAAGTGTGGTTTGCTTTGACCATGTATAAGTGTAGTTTGGTCTTATAAGTCTTGCAGTCTTTCTGTGTGAGCAAGTCACTGTAATGGTAGCTTTCATAGTGGAAAATATTACTGGCTGTTTGTACAAACTGTGGATTTCTCTGCTGGTTATGACTCTGCAGACCATCATCATCATCATCATGTGCTGTGCCGACTGGCGTTGGCTATTATGCTTCTCCAGAGTACGCAATCCTTCATGCAGGCCATCAGCTCAGTTGGTGATCTCCTCTCACACCATCCCGTCAGACTGTCCAGTATCATTTCTCTCCAGACACTATTCTTATAATCTTGTTCTCAAAACATTGCAATTGTTTGTCATCTTTCTTTGTTGTACTCCATGTTTCTGAGTCACACAAGACTGCTGGTCTTATAGTGGTTTTATATATGGTTATCTTGTCAGGAATGCTGGTCCTACAGTGGTTTTATATATAGTTATCTTGTCAGGAATGTTGGTCAGTAGTTTTGTATGTGGTTATCTTATCAGAACTGCTGGTCTTATAGTAGTTTTATATGTGGTTATCTTGTCAGAACTGCTGGTCTTATGGTAGTTTTATATGTGGTTATCTTGTCAGGACTGCTGGTTTTATATGTGGTTATCTTGTCAGGACCGCTGGTCTTATGGTAGTTTTATATGTGGTTATCTTGTCAGGACTGCTGGTTTTATATGTGGTTATCTTGTCAGGACCGCTGGTCTTACAGTGGTTTTATATCCAGGTCTCCTGATATATAATATTTTAAATAAGTACTGTATAGCTTGGTAGATAATGCTGGTTTTATATGTGGTTATCTTGTCAGGACCGCTGGTCTTATGGTAGTTTTATATGTGGTTATCTTGTCAGGACTGCTGGTTTTATATGTGGTTATCTTGTCAGGACCGCTGGTCTTACAGTGGTTTTATATCCAGGTCTCCTGATATATAATATTTTAAATAAGTACTGTATAGCTTGGTAGATAATTTATTATATTTTAATACAAGTACTGTATAGCTTGGTAGATAATTTATTATATTTTAATACGAGTGCTGTAGAGCTTGGTAGATAATTTATTATATTTTAATACAAGTACTGTAGAGCTTTGTAAATAATTTGTTATATTTTAATACACGTGCTGTAGAGCTTGGTAGATAATTTATTATATTTTAAACAAGTACTGTAGAGCTTGGTAGATAATTTATTATATTTTAAACAAGTACTGTAGAGCTTGGTAGATAATTTATTATATTTTAAACAAGTACTGTAGAGCTTGGTAGATAATTTATTATATTTTAAACAAGTACTGTAGAGCTTGGTAGATAATTTATTATATTTTAATACAAGAACTGTAGAGCTTGGTAGATAATTTATTATATTTTAAACAAGTACTGTAGAGCTTGGTAGATAATTTATTATATTTTAATACAAGTACTGTATAGCTTGGTAGATAATTTATTATATTTTAATACGAGTGCTGTAGAGCTTGGTAGATAATTTATTATATTTTAAACAAGTACTGTAGAGCTTGGTAGATAATTTATTATATTTTAAACAAGAACTGTAGAGCTTGGTAGATAATTTATTATATTTTAAACAAGAACTGTAGAGCTTGGTAGATAATTTATTATATTTTAAACAAGAACTGTAGACCTTGGTAGATAATTTATTATTTTAATACAAGAACTGTAGAGCTTGGTAGATAATTATTATATTTTAATACAAGAACTGTAGAGCTTGGTAGATAATTTATTATATTTTAATACAAGAACTGTAGAGCTTGGTAGATAATTTATTTCCTGTCTGTGTTCTGGTTTTAATTTCTTCTCTTAACTGATTTCTGCTCTTGAAAACTAGCTGCTCCTATTTATTTATAACTCTCGATTCTTCTCATTTTCATATTGCCCATTTTTATTAGTTTATGTTATGTACATTTTTTTATATAGCACATTATAACAAAAATGTTTGATATTCTTCTGATAAACTAGAATTTATTTTGTAAATTTCCTTGCAGTATCACTTGTGTGGCAGCCATGCAGAGATACGATGAGTGTCTAATCATGGTCAACAAAAGGCTGGTAGAGGACAAGAACAATCCAGATCTTTATATTCTGAGAGCTCGCCTGCATGAGAAGTTTAGAAATGTAAATATTACCTTCAAACTGCTGATAGATATTGCTGACTTGCCTGCATGAGAAGTTTAGAAATGTAAATATTACCTTCAAACTGCTGATAGATATTGCTGACTTGCCTGCATGAGAAGTTTAGAAATGTGAATATTACCTTGAAACTGCTGATAGATATTGCTGACTTGCCTGCATGAGAAGTTTAGAAATGTGAATATTACCTTGAAACTGCTGATAGATATTGCTGACTTGCCTGCATGAGAAGTTTAGAAATGTGAATATTACCTTGAAACTGCTGATAGATATTGCTGACTTGCCTGCATGAGAAGTTTAGAAATGTGAATATTACCTTGAAACTGCTGATAGATATTGCTGACTTGCCTGCATGAGAAGTTTAGAAATGTGAATATTACCTTGAAACTGCTGATAGATATTGCTGACTTGCAGCTGATCCTGGCTTTTATGTCCTTCATCCCTGAATTATTTTTGTTTCTAAATGCCGTAGGATTTTTTTTCCGTTAAAAAAATCAAACTGTGTCTGGCATCTTGAGACCTTCATTCTAATAATTTGTTTTTTCATGTTGTCCTAGAATTTTTCTTATGTTTTTACTTACCTACAATTTTTCTTGTGTTTATGTCAATCTAGAATTTCTTGTGTTATGTTTGCTTTCAGTTTTTCTTGTGTTTATGTTTGCCTACAATTTTTCTTGTGTTTATGTTTGCCTACAATTTTTCTTGTGTTTATGTTTGCCTACAATTTTTCTTGTGTTTATGTTTGCCTTAAATTTTTTCTTGTGTTTATATCAGCCTAACTTATTTTTTTTGGTGTTTATGTCAACCTAGAATTTTTCTTGTGTTTTATGTTGACCCAACTAGAAGATCTTGATTTTGCTGATGATATAATTCTTATCGGTGACAGTGTGAAATTGATGTAGGAAAAAACAGATTCCCTGTGTTTCTTGGCTAGTAAAATAGGACTTGAAATTAACAAAGACAAAACAAAAATAAAGAAATTTCTCATTAACCACGAAGGAAAAATATACATAGACGGAACAGCCGTTGAAGAAGTAAAAATGAATTTGCATATCTCAGCAGCTACATAGACCAGAAAGGAAGTTAGAATTGCAAAAACAGCATTGACCTTCAAAAATCTTGAGAACATACAGAATTCAAAAGTTATAAGCAAAAAAACCAAGTTAAGATTGTTCAGTTCAAATGTGATATCCACCTTCATTTATGCGTGTGAAAGCTGGAAATCAACTAAAGAAATATACAAGAAATTAGACTCTTTTGAAAACAAATGCCTCAGGAAAATACTTGGTATAAAGGGGAACAAATTCAAGAACAACACAGAGATAAGACAGATAAGCAAACAACAACCTGTCTCATGGGTGATCAGAAAAAGATAGACGTATGTTGGTCATGTGATGAGAAGGAACAATCAGAGAATCCCCAAACAAGCTATCAAGTGGAGCACAACAGGCCAAAGAAAAAGATGTTGACCACTTGAAACTCTATAAAGGGGACGTTGTTAAGAGAGGCCAGTTCAGTGGGCTTAACATCCCTTGATGAGGATGAAAAACTTACAGAAGACAGGAAATCTTAGCGATCCACCATGGGTGTCCTATGTGATGTTTAGTGGCATGGGAAGGATGTAAGAAGAATTTTCTGGTTTTTATTATATTTTAAACAAGAACTGTAGAGCTTGGTAGATAATTTATTATATTTTAAACAAGAACTGTAGAGCTTGGTAGATAATTTATTATATTTTAAACAAGAACTGTAGACCTTGGTAGATAATTTATTATATTTTAATACAAGAACTGTAGAGCTTGGTAGATAATTTATTATATTTTAATACAAGAACTGTAGAGCTTGGTAGATAATTTATTATATTTTAATACAAGAACTGTAGAGCTTGGTAGATAATTTATTTCCTGTCTGTGTTCTGGTTTTAATTTCTTCTCTTAACTGATTTCTGCTCTTGAAAACTAGCTGCTCCTATTTATTTATAACTCTCGATTCTTCTCATTTTCATATTGCCCATTTTTATTAGTTTATGTTATGTACATTTTTTTATATAGCACATTATAACAAAAATGTTTGATATTCTTCTGATAAACTAGAATTTATTTTGTAAATTTCCTTGCAGTATCACTTGTGTGGCAGCCATGCAGAGATACGATGAGTGTCTAATCATGGTCAACAAAAGGCTGGTAGAGGACAAGAACAATCCAGATCTTTATATTCTGAGAGCTCGCCTGCATGAGAAGTTTAGAAATGTAAATATTACCTTCAAACTGCTGATAGATATTGCTGACTTGCCTGCATGAGAAGTTTAGAAATGTAAATATTACCTTCAAACTGCTGATAGATATTGCTGACTTGCCTGCATGAGAAGTTTAGAAATGTGAATATTACCTTGAAACTGCTGATAGATATTGCTGACTTGCCTGCATGAGAAGTTTAGAAATGTGAATATTACCTTGAAACTGCTGATAGATATTGCTGACTTGCCTGCATGAGAAGTTTAGAAATGTGAATATTACCTTGAAACTGCTGATAGATATTGCTGACTTGCCTGCATGAGAAGTTTAGAAATGTGAATATTACCTTGAAACTGCTGATAGATATTGCTGACTTGCCTGCATGAGAAGTTTAGAAATGTGAATATTACCTTGAAACTGCTGATAGATATTGCTGACTTGCAGCTGATCCTGGCTTTTATGTCCTTCATCCCTGAATTATTTTTGTTTCTAAATGCCGTAGGATTTTTTTTCCGTTAAAAAAATCAAACTGTGTCTGGCATCTTGAGACCTTCATTCTAATAATTTGTTTTTTCATGTTGTCCTAGAATTTTTCTTATGTTTTTACTTACCTACAATTTTTCTTGTGTTTATGTCAATCTAGAATTTCTTGTGTTATGTTTGCTTTCAGTTTTTCTTGTGTTTATGTTTGCCTACAATTTTTCTTGTGTTTATGTTTGCCTACAATTTTTCTTGTGTTTATGTTTGCCTACAATTTTTCTTGTGTTTATGTTTGCCTTAAATTTTTTCTTGTGTTTATATCAGCCTAACTTATTTTTTTGGTGTTTATGTCAACCTAGAATTTTTCTTGTGTTTTATGTTGACCCAACTAGAAGATCTTGATTTTGCTGATGATATAATTCTTATCGGTGACAGTGTGAAATTGATGTAGGAAAAAACAGATTCCCTGTGTTTCTTGGCTAGTAAAATAGGACTTGAAATTAACAAAGACAAAACAAAAATAAAGAAATTTCTCATTAACCACGAAGGAAAAATATACATAGACGGAACAGCCGTTGAAGAAGTAAAAATGAATTTGCATATCTCAGCAGCTACATAGACCAGAAAGGAAGTTAGAATTGCAAAAACAGCATTGACCTTCAAAAATCTTGAGAACATACAGAATTCAAAAGTTATAAGCAAAAAAACCAAGTTAAGATTGTTCAGTTCAAATGTGATATCCACCTTCATTTATGCGTGTGAAAGCTGGAAATCAACTAAAGAAATATACAAGAAATTAGACTCTTTTGAAAACAAATGCCTCAGGAAAATACTTGGTATAAAGGGGAACAAATTCAAGAACAACACAGAGATAAGACAGATAAGCAAACAACAACCTGTCTCATGGGTGATCAGAAAAAGATAGACGTATGTTGGTCATGTGATGAGAAGGAACAATCAGAGAATCCCCAAACAAGCTATCAAGTGGAGCACAACAGGCCAAAGAAAAAGATGTTGACCACTTGAAACTCTATAAAGGGGACGTTGTTAAGAGAGGCCAGTTCAGTGGGCTTAACATCCCTTGATGAGGATGAAAAACTTACAGAAGACAGGAAATCTTAGCGATCCACCATGGGTGTCCTATGTGATGTTTAGTGGCATGGGAAGGATGTAAGAAGAATTTTCTGGTTTTTATGTCAATGTAGAATTTTTCTTGTGTTTATGTCAGCCTAGTTTTTTTTTTCTTGTGTTTATGACAACTTAGAATTTGTTTGGTGTCTGTGTGAGCCTAGAAGTCGGTAAACATATAAGATGTGGTTTTTGTCATCAGGCAAGTTCATGCTACAAGGATGTGAAACATGCACTTCGTAGAGCTTGGTAGATAATTTATTATATTTTAAACAAGAACTGTAGACCTTGGTAGATAATTATTATATTTTAATACAAGAACTGTAGAGCTTGGTAGATAATTTATTATATTTTAATACAAGAACTGTAGAGCTTGGTAGATAATTATTATATTTTAATACAAGAACTGTAGAGCTTGGTAGATAATTTATTTCCTGTCTGTGTTCTGGTTTTAATTTCTTCTCTTAACTGATTTCTGCTCTTGAAAACTAGCTGCTCCTATTTATTTATAACTCTCGATTCTTCTCATTTTCATATTGCCCATTTTTATTAGTTTATGTTATGTACATTTTTTTATATAGCACATTATAACAAAAATGTTTGATATTCTTCTGATAAACTAGAATTTATTTTGTAAATTTCCTTGCAGTATCACTTGTGTGGCAGCCATGCAGAGATACGATGAGTGTCTAATCATGGTCAACAAAAGGCTGGTAGAGGACAAGAACAATCCAGATCTTTATATTCTGAGAGCTCGCCTGCATGAGAAGTTTAGAAATGTAAATATTACCTTCAAACTGCTGATAGATATTGCTGACTTGCCTGCATGAGAAGTTTAGAAATGTAAATATTACCTTCAAACTGCTGATAGATATTGCTGACTTGCCTGCATGAGAAGTTTAGAAATGTGAATATTACCTTGAAACTGCTGATAGATATTGCTGACTTGCCTGCATGAGAAGTTTAGAAATGTGAATATTACCTTGAAACTGCTGATAGATATTGCTGACTTGCCTGCATGAGAAGTTTAGAAATGTGAATATTACCTTGAAACTGCTGATAGATATTGCTGACTTGCCTGCATGAGAAGTTTAGAAATGTGAATATTACCTTGAAACTGCTGATAGATATTGCTGACTTGCCTGCATGAGAAGTTTAGAAATGTGAATATTACCTTGAAACTGCTGATAGATATTGCTGACTTGCAGCTGATCCTGGCTTTTATGTCCTTCATCCCTGAATTATTTTTGTTTCTAAATGCCGTAGGATTTTTTTTCCGTTAAAAAAATCAAACTGTGTCTGGCATCTTGAGACCTTCATTCTAATAATTTGTTTTTTCATGTTGTCCTAGAATTTTTCTTATGTTTTTACTTACCTACAATTTTTCTTGTGTTTATGTCAATCTAGAATTTCTTGTGTTATGTTTGCTTTCAGTTTTTCTTGTGTTTATGTTTGCCTACAATTTTTCTTGTGTTTATGTTTGCCTACAATTTTTCTTGTGTTTATGTTTGCCTACAATTTTTCTTGTGTTTATGTTTGCCTTAAATTTTTTCTTGTGTTTATATCAGCCTAACTTATTTTTTTTGGTGTTTATGTCAACCTAGAATTTTTCTTGTGTTTTATGTTGACCCAACTAGAAGATCTTGATTTTGCTGATGATATAATTCTTATCGGTGACAGTGTGAAATTGATGTAGGAAAAAACAGATTCCCTGTGTTTCTTGGCTAGTAAAATAGGACTTGAAATTAACAAAGACAAAACAAAATAAAGAAATTTCTCATTAACCACGAAGGAAAAATATACATAGACGGAACAGCCGTTGAAGAAGTAAAAATGAATTTGCATATCTCAGCAGCTACATAGACCAGAAAGGAAGTTAGAATTGCAAAAACAGCATTGACCTTCAAAAATCTTGAGAACATACAGAATTCAAAAGTTATAAGCAAAAAAACCAAGTTAAGATTGTTCAGTTCAAATGTGATATCCACCTTCATTTATGCGTGTGAAAGCTGGAAATCAACTAAAGAAATATACAAGAAATTAGACTCTTTTGAAAACAAATGCCTCAGGAAAATACTTGGTATAAAGGGGAACAAATTCAAGAACAACACAGAGATAAGACAGATAAGCAAACAACAACCTGTCTCATGGGTGATCAGAAAAAGATAGACGTATGTTGGTCATGTGATGAGAAGGAACAATCAGAGAATCCCCAAACAAGCTATCAAGTGGAGCACAACAGGCCAAAGAAAAAGATGTTGACCACTTGAAACTCTATAAAGGGGACGTTGTTAAGAGAGGCCAGTTCAGTGGGCTTAACATCCCTTGATGAGGATGAAAAACTTACAGAAGACAGGAAATCTTAGCGATCCACCATGGGTGTCCTATGTGATGTTTAGTGGCATGGGAAGGATGTAAGAAGAATTTTCTGGTTTTTATGTCAATGTAGAATTTTTCTTGTGTTTATGTCAGCCTAGTTTTTTTTTTCTTGTGTTTATGACAACTTAGAATTTGTTTGGTGTCTGTGTGAGCCTAGAAGTCGGTAAACATATAAGATGTGGTTTTTGTCATCAGGCAAGTTCATGCTACAAGGATGTGAAACATGCACTTCTTCTAGAGCCACATCACAGTGAGGGACAGGCCATGATGGATGCTGTTGTTAAGAGAGCTAGGGCTAATAAACTCCTTTCTATGGAGCTCAGCATCGCTGGAAGACATAAGGAAGCATTGCATAAGATATCGTCTGCTATCCAGGCCAACCCAGATGTTGCGGATTTTCATGTTTTGAGGTGAGTTATGATAAAGGATGAGCAAAAAACCTCAACGCTTTACATCTTCGTGTTATATAGGTAGAGAAGCTGACCAGGTGCACCCACTACACAAGCTGTAGCAGATAATCATGTTTGTATCAAGTACTGGCAACCGACAGACTGTTGGGTCATGTTTGTATTAAGTGCTGGCAACCGACAGACTGTTGGGTCATGTTTGTATTAAGTGCTGGCAACTGACAGACTTTTGGGTCATGTTTGTATTAAGTGCTGGCAACTGACAGACTTTTGGGTCATGTTTGTATTAAGTGCTGGCAACTGACAGACTTTTGGGTCATGTTTGTATTAAGTGCTGGCAACTGACAGACTTTTGGGTCATGTTTGTATTAAGTGCTGGCAACCGACAGACTGTTGGGTCATGTTTGTATTAAGTGCTGGCAACTGACAGGCTGTTGGGTCATGTTTGTATTAAGTGCTGGCAACTGACAGACTATTTGGTCATGTTTGTATTAAGTGCTGGCAACTGACAGACTGTTGGGTCATGTTTGTATTAAGTGCTGGCAACTGACAGACTGTTGAGTCATGTTTGTATTAAGTGCTGGCAACTGACATGCTGTTGGGTCAGCTTTACGGACTCGAGATATCCCGCAGAAGTGGATCACACTCCAGTACATATAGTCCTCTCATATCTAGAACATGTAGGCTGCCTATACAGCCAAACTTAGTGACAGGAGCTGTCTGTCTGGGACTGAAGTTATGGGCTTGCCACATATAGACAGAGAAAACTTGACTGGCAAACTTGTCTATGATTTCCTTGACAGGGGTGCCATACACAGAAAGCTGAATGATTTCAGTTCTGCAATAGATGACTTCCTGCTGGCCATGGACAAGTGTGAGCACAATGAACAGGCTGATGCGTACAAGAACTCCCAGCGGCAGCTGCTGCTCACATTTAATGATTTTGCAGTAGAGTGTTTCAAGAAAGGCTGTTATGAGGAGGCCATTGTTCTTCTGAATCGGGCTTTGAGAGAGGAGAAGAATGAGAAATCTTTGTATGTCAACAGGGGAGGTAAGATGTGAACCAAGTAGGTTAGATGTGAGCAAGGGGAGGTAAGATGTGAACCAAGTAGGTTAGATGTGAGCAGGGGAGGTAAGATATGAACCAAGTAGGTTAGATGTGAGCAAGGGGAGGTAAGATGTGAACCAAGTAGGTTAGATGTGAGCAAGGGGAGGTAAGATGTGAACCAAGTAGGTTAGATCTGAGCAGGGGAGGTAAGATGTGAACCAAGTAGGTTAGATGTGAGCAAGGGGAGGTAAGATGTGAGCAGGGGAGGTTAGATGTGAGCAAGGGGAGGTAAGATGTGAACCAAGTAGGTTAGATGTGAGCAGGGGAGGTAAGATGTGAACCAAGTAGGTTAGATGTGAGCAGGGGAGGTAAGATGTGAACCAAGTAGATGTGAGCAGGGGAGATAAGATATAAACAAGGGATGTAAGATGTTAATAGTGAAGTTAAACTGTGAATGGGGAGGTAAGATGACATGCCAGTAGGGGTGGCAAGATGTAAAGAAGGGAAGTAAAACATCAGTATGGTAAACAAAATTTAACAGCTGTAGTAAGATGTGACAAGGGGAAGTAAAACATCAGTATGGTAAACAAAATTTGAACAGCTGTGGTAAGATGTGACAAGGGGAAGTAAAACATCAGTATGGTAAACAAAATTTAACAGCTGTGGTAAGATGTGACAAGGGGAAGTAAAACATCAGTATGGTAAACAAAATTTGAACAGCTGTGGTAAGATGTGACAAGGGGAAGTAAAACATCAGTATGGTAAACAAAATTTGAACAGCTGTGGTAAGATGTGACAAGGGGAAGTAAAACATCAGTATGGTAAACAAAATTTAACAGCTGTGGTAAGATGTGGCAAGGGGAATAAAAACTTCAGCATCTTCTTCTTCAGCTTTCCCAGCCATTAAGGCTCACTGCTGCAGATAAAGTTCACCTCCATTCCTCTCTATTCCTAATCTTCTCTCTCCAGTTGGTGACACCAATTTCTTTTATATCCTCTTCTATGTTGTCTTTCCATCTCTGTCTTGGTCTACCCCTTGGTCTTGTTTCCCTCATCTCTTGTGCATACATCATTTTTGTTTGTCTGTTCTCTTCCTTTCTTTCTACATGCCCCAGCCAGCGTAATCTGTTCAGTACATCAGTACGGTGAACAAAATTTGAACAGCTGTGGTAAGATGTGATAAGGGGAAGTAACTTGTCAGTAAGAGAGGAAAAATCTAAACAGGGAAGGTGAGACTGCTCATTTAGTTGGAGCAAAAGTTTTCTGACATGTTACATAAAACCAGGGCACAGAACACCATGACATGAATAAATAATTTATGTAAATACACAGATAATTTTTCTGAAAGGAACATTTAAATAATGGAATAAGTAAAGGTAAGGTAAAGGTAATCCTGTCTTGCCTTAAAGCCACATAGGGATATGGTGTTAGTGCCCATATTTTCCTTGACCTGTCAAGCACACTAGAGGGTGATTTGGTCAGTATCACGCCCGGCTGCCTTTCCTTCCCTGACTCCAGAAGAAGTCGGGTACCCATTTCTACAGCTGGGTGACTGGTGTGTCTCAGGCCGGATTCAAACCCCTGACCTTCGCCATGAGAGACCAGTGCACTAACCACATCTCTTATATATCTTATATCCTTCCTGTGCCGTTAAACGTCACATAGGGCTCGCAAAGTAGTTCGCCAGTTTTTCCTGTCTTCGGCGAGTCTTTCAACCTCATCAAAGGATTTTATGCCTGTTAATTTGGCCTCTCTTAACAATGTCCTCTTTAGAGTTTCATGCGGTCTGCCTCTTTTTCTTCGGCCTGTTGTGTTCCACACTAACCACGTAGGTAATGTATAAACCAAGCATTTTATAAAATATTTGTGAAATAAAGAAATAAAAAGTTAATGAAATAAGCAGAAATTTGTCTGCCCTGATAAAAACAAACTTGAACATCAGACATTATTTGTGCCAAATTTTACTGTAATATGAGACATGATTAGATCTGAATCTAGCATGCAGATTCTGGTGTCTTGCAAAAAATTAAACTTTGATCTTGTCTAGAATCTGCCAGATGATTAGCATTAGTTCATGGTTTTTTTTCTAAACCTGCCAGATGATTAGCATTAGTACATGGTTTTTTTTTCTAAACCTGCCAGATGATTAGCATTAGTACATGGTTTTTTTCTATAACCTGCCAGATGATTAGCATTAGTTCATGGTTTTTCTATATTCTGGCAGATGATTAGATTTTAATGTTGTCCATAACCTGTCAGATGATTAGTTCATGATCTTGTCTGTAATCTAAAAAATGATTGACTGGTGAGATCTTGTCTATAATCTACCAAGTGATTGGCTCATGAGATCTTTCATATAATCTAACAATGATTGGCTCATGAGATCTTTCCTATAATCTACCAATGATTGGGTGGTGAGATCTTTCCTATAATCTAACAATGATTGGCCGGTGAGATCTTTCCTATAATCTAACAATGATTGGCTCATGAGATATTTCCTGTAATCTAACAATGATTGGCTCATGAGATCTTTCCTATAATCTAATAATGATTGGCTCATGAGATCTTTCCTATAATCTAACAATGATTGGGTCATGAGATCTTTCCTAAAATCTAACAGTGATTGGCTCATGAAATCTTTCCTATAGTCTAACAATGATTGGTTGATGAGATCTTTCCTATAATCTAACAATGATTTGCACGTGAGATCTTTCCTGAAATCTAACAATGATTGGCTCTACAGATCAAGCAGGTCTATCAACAGTTTGTGCAGAGACATCAATATATCTTTCACTGTACAGACATCAATATATCTTTCACTGTACAGACATCAATATATCTTTCACTGTACAGAGGTAGAAGACATCAGTATATCTTTCACTGTACAGAGACAGAAGACATCACTATATCTTTCACTGTAAAGACATCAGTATATCTTTCACTGTACAGACATCAGTATATCTTTCACTGTACAGACATCAGTATATCTTTCACTGTACAGAGACAGGTGACATCAGTATATCTTTCACTGTACAGACATCAGTATATCTTTCACTGTACAGACATCAGTATATCTTTCACTGTACAGACATCGGTATATCTTTCACTGTACAGACATCAGTATATCTTTCACTTTACAGAGGTATGTGACATCAGTTTATCTTTCACTGTACAGAGCCATGTGACATCAGTTTATCTTTCACTGTACAGAGGCATGTGACATCAGTTTATCTTTCACTGTACAGAGGCATGTGATATCAGTTTATCTTTCACTGTACAGAGGCATGTGATATCAGTTTATCTTTCACTGTACAGAGGCATGTGACATCAGTTTATCTTTCCCTGTACAGAGGCATATGACACCAGTGAATTCTATATTACATTTATACTTTATACTGTACCATTGACATAAAGTTCATGCTGGACACTGCCATATTTTACTCCCAGCCTTCAAGATGAGGATGCAGCCTGAGGCAGCAATCAGCAACCCATAAATGGTTGCCTACATCGGGTATGCAACCTGTATGTGAAGAAGACCTTGTCCCAACTCTTCATCATTGCACCCCTCCCCCCAGTAACTGTAAACATGGTGGTGGAGTTTGCTAAAGAAGCATTGTTGCTCTGCATTTTAGCTGCATTCTAAGTCTGAAAAAAAAAGGCTGCTGTGACCCAATTCCCATGCTGTGCCTCAACTTCTTCAGTACATCAGCTGGCAAGAACATGGTGCACACAGTTTGAGGAAGATAGCCTCAACATCTTCAGTAAATCAGCTAGCAAGAACATGGTGCACACAGTTTGAGGAAGATAGAACAGCCTCAACATCTTCAGTAAATCAGCTAGCAAGAACATGGTGCACACAGTTTGAGGAAGATAGAACAGCCTCAACATCTTCAGTAAATCAGCTAGCAAGAACATGGTGCACACAGTTTGAGGAAGATAGAACAGCCTCAACATCTTCAGTAAATCAGCTAGCAAGAACATGGTGCACACAGTTTGAGGAAGATAGAACAGCCTCAACATCTTCAGTACATCAGCTAGCAAGAACATGGTGCACACAGTTTGAGGAAGATAGAACAGCCTCAACATCTTCAGTAAATCAGCTACCAAGAACATGGTGCACACAGTTTGAGGAAGATAGAACAGCCTCAACATCTTCAGTAAATCAGCTAGCAAGAACATGGTGCACACAGTTTGAGGAAGATAGAACAGCCTCAACATCTTCAGTACATCAGCTAGCAAGAACATGGTGCACACAGTTTGAGGAAGATAGAACAGCCTCAACATCTTCAGCACATCAGCTAGCAAGAACATGGTGCACACAGTTTGAGGAAGATAGAACAGCCTCAACATCTTCAGCACATCAGCTAGCAAGAACATGGTCACATAGTTTGAGGAAGATAGAACAGCCTCAACTTCTTCAGCACATCAGCTAGCAAGAACATGGTGCACACAGTTTGAGGAAGATAGAACAGCCTCAACATCTTCAGCACATCAGCTAGCAAGAACATGGTCACATAGTTTGAGGAAGATAGAACAGCCTCAACATCTTCAGTACATCAGCTAGCAAGAACATGGTGCACACAGTTTGAGGAAGATAGCCTCAACTTCTTCAGCACATCAGCTAGCAAGAACATGGTGCACATAGTTTGAGGAAGATAGAGCAGCAACAATATTCCCAGCCTTATCGTCCTGTTGTGTGTCTGTCCAAATCTTCCATGCTATAATTATATTTGATGGGCCTCTCACACATTTTATCTTTTCAGACTGTTTCTTCCAACAGAAAGAGCTGAACTTTGCCTTAGAGGACTACCAGCAGGCACTAGAACTTGACCCCCAGGATCAAAGTGTCAAGTTCAGGATATCTCTTGTACACAACGAGTTGGGTGTTGAGTTACATCAAGATAGGAAATACCCTGTATGTTATAGTTTTGTTTTGTTTCATTTGTTGGGTGTTGTTTTTGTTTGCTGGTGTTTTGGTTTTTTTTTTTGCATTAGGTTGGTACTGTATTAATTTTTGTGAAATAAAAAAAAGAATTGCACCAGGAAAGTTATATGGAGGGTACAACACCAGCAAAGTTATATGGAGGGTACAACACTAGCAAAGTTATATGGAGGGTACAACACCAGCAAAGTTATATGGAGGGTACAACACCAGCAAAGTTTTATGGAGGGTACAACACCAGCAAAGTTATATGGAGGGTACAACACCAGCAAAGTTATATGGAGGGTACAACACCAGCAAAGTTATATGGAGGGTACATACAAGATACTCAGAGTAATCTCTGCTTTCATAACAAAAAAATGTTGAAGTTATGTATTAAAAAATATGAAGGTTTGTGTATAAAAAAATATTAAAGTTTGTGTATAAAAAATACGAAGGTTTGTGTATAAAAAATGTGAAGGTTTGTGTATAAAAAAATATTAAAGTTTTTGTATAAAAAATACGAAGGTTTGTGTATAAAAAATGTGAAGGTTTGTGTATAAAAAATGTGAAGGTTTGTGTATAAAAACAAACTTGAAGATCTGTGAAAAATGTTGGTGGTGCTGTGTGAATAGTTGTAGCATGTTGTATACGGTCGTCAGGAACAGAATGTGACCTGTAGCTTTTATCAGCCATTTTGATTCAGTGACAGAGCTTGCCTTCAGCAGCTGACGGAGAATGAAATGAATTATTCAACAACTGAATTGATGAATGAAATGAATTATCCAGCAGCTAAATTGATGAATGAAATGAATTATCCAGCAGCTAAATTGATGAATGAAATGAATTATCCAGCATCTAAATTGATGAATGAAATGAATTATCCAGCAGTTAAATTGATGAATGAAATGAATTATACAGCAGCTGAACTGTGAGCTATTGAGTTTTATTTAAGGAATGTACAGAATATTACAGGAGATAGAGGAACTTTCTGTAGATAAGTGTCCTTTTATACAGAAAGTTCCTCTTATGCAGAAAGTTCCTCTTATGCAGAAAGTTCCTCTTATGCAGAAAGTTCCTCTTATACAGAAGGGTCCTCTTATACAGAAAGTTCCTCTTATACAGAAGGGTCCTCTTATACAGAAAGTTCCTCTTATACAGAAGGGTCCTCTTATACAGAAAGTTCCTCTTATGCAGAAAGTTCCTCTTATGCAGAAAGTTCCTCTTATACAGAAGGGTCCTCTTATACAGAAAGTTCCTCTTATACAGAAGGGTCCTCTTATACAGAAAGTTCCTCTTATACAGAAAGGTCCTCTTATACAGAAAGGTCCTCTTATACAGAAGGGTCCTCTTATACAGAAGGGTCCTCTTATACAGAAAGTTCCTCTTATACATAGAAATGAGGATTTTCATGAAGTTAGGATATGAAATGTAATTTGTTGTTTCCTCAGGATGCAGAGGTCAAGTTCAGTATGGCCTTGGAGTACAGTCCCCTGATTGGTCAGTACTACATCTCACGCTGCAGGACTCGTTGTATGACTGGGGTATGGTCAACTTTGACTTCAGTACATGTATGCACATACAGCAACACACCAACAGACACACTTTTGTGAGAATATAATGAGTATGCATGTACTTTAATATTAATAAGCTGGATTTATCGTGGCTGTGAGAGAATGGAGTTGACCAAGTTTGAGGTTTTAATTGTTCTGTTTGTAATGTGATGTATACAAAGTTGTAACTGTGATGTTTGTAGTGTAGTGTATACAGAGTTGTAACTGTGATGTTTGTAATGTGATGTATACAGAGTTGTAACTGTGATGTTTGTAGTGTAGTGTATACAGAGTTGTAACTGTGATGTTTGTAGTGTAGTGTATACAGAGTTGTAACTGTGATGTTTGTAATGTGGCATATACAGAGTTGTAACTGTGATGTTTGTAATGTGGCATATACAGAGTTGTAATTGTGATGTTTGTAATGTGCTATATCATATATTTTTAAGATAAATGGAATGTGCTATGAAAAAAATTCAAGTTGGCTGTTCAGGACAGCGGTGGCTTATATCCTGCTGCAGACACAGGTCTGTCCGTCGCTCTTATACCAGGCCATGCTAGCTGTAGAATAAGGAGAAATATACCAGGCCATGCTAGCTGTAGAATAAGGAGAAATATACCAGGCAATGATAGCTGTAGAATAAGGAGGAATATACCAGGCCATGCTAGCTGTAGAATAAGGAGAAATATACCAGGCCATGCTAGCTGTAGAATAAGGAGAAATATACCAGGCCATGCTAGCTGTAGAATAAGGAGAAATATACCAGGCCATGCTAGCTGTAGAATAAGGAGAAATATACCAGCCATGCTAGCTGTAGAATAAGGAGAAATATACCAGGCCATGCTAGCTGTAGAATAAGGAGAAATATACCAGGCAATGATAGCTGTAGAATAAGGAGGAATATACCAGGCAATGATAGCTGTAGAATAAGGAGAAATATACCAGGCAATGATAGCTGTAGAATAAGGAGAAATATACCAGGCATGCTAGCTGTAGAATAAGAGGAATATACCAGGCCATGCTAGTGGTAGAATAAGGAGGAATATACCAGGCCATGCTAGCTGTAGAATAAGGAGGAATATACCAGGCCATGCTAGCTGTAGAATAAGGAGGAATATACCAGGCCATGCTAGTGGTAGAATAAGGAGGAAATATACCAGGCCATGCTAGCGGTAGAATAAGGAGGAATATACCAGGCCATGCTAGTGGTAGAATAAGGAGAAATATACCAGGCCATGCTAGCTGTAGAATAAGGAGAAATATACCAGGCATGCTAGTGGTAGAATAAGGAGAATATACCAGCCATGCTAGCTGTAGAATAAGGAGGAATATACCAGGCCGTGCTAGTGGTAGAATAAGGAGGATATACCAGGCCATGCTAGTGGTAGAATAAGGAGGAATTACCAGGCCATGCTAGTGTAGAATAAGGAGGAATATACCAGCCATGCTAGTGGTAGAATAAGGAGGAATATACCAGGCCGTGCTAGTGGTAGAATAAGGAGGAATATACCAGGCCGTGCTAGTGGTAGAATAAGGAGGAATATACCAGGCCATGCTAGTGGTAGAATAAGGAGGAATATACCAGGCCATGCTAGTGGTAGAATAAGGAGGAATATACCAGGCCATGCTAGTGTAGAATAAGGAGGAATATACCAGGCCATGCTAGTGGTAGAATAAGGAGGAATATACCAGCCATGCTAGTGGTAGAATAAGGAGGAATATACCAGGCCATGCTAGTGGTAGAATAAGGAGGAATATACCAGCCATGCTAGCTGTAGAATAAGGAGGAATATACCAGGCCATGATAGCTGTAGAATAAGGAGAAATATACCAGGCCATGCTAGCTGTAGAATAAGGAGGAATATACCAGGCCATGCTAGTGGTAGAATAAGGAGAAATATACCAGGCCATGCTAGCTGTAGAATAAGGAGAAATATACCAGGCCATGCTAGCTGTAGAATAAGGAGAAATATACCAGCCATGCTAGCTGTAGAATAAGGAGAAATATACCAGGCCATGCTAGCTGTAGAATAAGGAGAAATATACCAGGCCATGCTAGCTGTAGAATAAGGAGAAATATACCAGGCAATGATAGCTGTAGATAAGGAGAATATACCAGGCAATGATAGCTGTAGAATAGGAGAAATACCAGGCAATGATAGCTGTAGAAAAAGGAGGAATATACCAGGCCATGCTAGCTGTAGAATAAGGAGAAATATACCAGGCCATGCTGGTGGTAGAATAAGGAGAAATATACCAGCCATGCTAGCTGTAGAGTAAGGAGGAATATACCAGCCATGCTAGCTGTAGAATAAGGAGAAATATACCAGCCATGCTAGCTGTAGAATAAGGAGAAATATACCAGGCCATGCTAGCTGTAGAATAAGGAGAAATATACCAGCCATGCTAGTGGTAGAATAAGGAGGAATATACCAGGCCATGCTAGCTGTAGAATAAGGAGAAATATACCAGCCATGCTAGCTGTAGAATAAGGAGAAATATACCAGGCAATGATAGCTGTAGAATAAGGAGGAATATACCAGGCAATGATAGCTGTAGAATAAGGAGAAATATACCAGGCAATGATAGCTGTAGAATAAGGAGAAATACCAGGCAATGATAGCTGTAGAATAAGGAGAAATATACCAGGCAATGATAGCTGTAGAATAAGGAGAAATATACCAGGCAATGATAGCTGTAGAATAAGGAGAAATATACCAGGCAATGATAGCTGTAGAATAAGGAGGAATATACCAGGCAATGATAGCTGTAGAATAAGGAGGAATATACCAGGCCATGCTAGCTGTAGAATAAGGAGGAATATACCAGGCCATGCTAGCTGTAGAATAAGGAGAAATATACCAGCCATGCTAGTGGTAGAATAAGGAGGATATACCAGCCATGCTAGCTGTAGAATAAGGAGGAATATACAGGCCATGCTAGCTGTAGAATAAGGAGGAATATCCAGGCCATGCTAGCTGTAGAATAAGGAGAAATATACCAGGCCATGCTAGCTGTAGAATAAGGAGGAATATACCAGGCCATGCTATGGTAGAATAAGGAGGAATACCAGGCCATGCTAGTGGTAGAATAAGAGGAATATACCAGGCCATGCTAGCTGTAGAATAAGGAAATATACCAGCCATGCTAGCTGTAGAATAAGGAAATATACCAGGCCATGCTAGTGTAGAATAAGGAAATATACCAGGCCATGCTAGTGGTAAATAAGGAGGAATATACCAGGCCATGCTAGCTGTAGAATAAGGAGGAATATACCAGCCATGCTAGCTGTAGAATAAGGAGAAATATACCAGCCATGCTAGCT